>BTHU01000015.1:18592322-18902322 GCA_036184795.1 Tokudaia tokunoshimensis
GAGCAAAAAGCTTTTTGCCACTTAAGACTACACAACCAAAACAGCCCTTTGGTTTTTAGAGCTTTTTAAGAGTTCAGAATCCTGACCCATGGAAGGGAATACCCACCCGTGGTCAGAAAGAACAAAAACGGGAGGTGAATTCCTAGAACAGGGAGGATGCAGGGGTGGGGGTGGGGTGGGGGCGGGGCGGAAGATCAGCTGCAGCTTCCGGAGTCGTGAGGAAATGCACAAGCTAGGAGGAAGTCCTTGACAGCCGGAAGAAGCTCTGGCAGTGGGGCAAGGTGCACCTGCCACAGAGGCCCCCGGCTCAAGTTCACACCACAGCCACCTGTCACCCGAAGCTATACATGCAAGGACAAGACCCCACCGAAGAGCCCCTGCGGAGGTCCACAAGGAAGGAAAGGCTAGCTCCACTTCCCAGGGCAGTGCAGTAGGCGGGCTCTTCCTGCTTCAAGTGTGGTTTTCTGGGGAGTGCTAGCAGATTCTCCCACAACTGGGGGGAGGTGAAGGCAGAAGTCCAGAGAGAGAGAGCAGCGTATTGCCCTGTGGTGAATACAAGTGATTGACTAAAGCCCCTTTGAGCTGAAGTGCAGGGTGAATGGAAGGAACTGAGACTTCTGAGCGGTGCAAGGCATACTGGGATATGTGGGTTTTAATTGGCAGTTGGGCAGTTTAGCCACAAGTGGGGGCAGGGTGGGGTCGGTAGAGGAGAGGGGCCACTGAGGCGGAAACAGGGAAGCTTTTTTTTTTCTCACACCAATAAACCAGAGGAAGATGAACCCCAGAGGCAGTTACCAGCTTAGCTCTGAGCTCAAAGGCTTAAATTCAGACCCCCAACCACTAAGAAAAGCGCCTTTCCTCCCCATGGGTCACATAGTAGCTACTAGAGTACGCTCACCAAAGACATGATTTCCATTGCCATCCTGAAGAAAGGCGCTCAGCACACACCACCCCCCTATTCCCCCTCTTCTCGGTTCCTGATCCTTCCGAAGTTCCTCTAAGACTCTTCTATCAGTCTTTCTCGTTGCTTTCTTGAGGATTCCACAAATGCCTCTCCTACACTTGCCCCAAGTGTATACTGATCATTTCCACACTACTAAAGCAATCTCCACTTGCATAAAGTTCTCCCTGATTCTTCCAGAATCCAGCCGCCTGACTATTATAAATGCTGGATACCTACACTCACCCAAATCCTTGCGGAAAACTCTCAAAACAAGATGATTTGTTTGAGGAGAAGCTGACTGACCCCAGCCTCAGCCTCTTCCTAGAGCAGTGGTTCTCAACGTGTGGGTCGTGGCCCTTTGGGGCGGGGGTCACCTAAGACCGTTGGAAAACGCAGATATTTGCGTTACATTTCATAACAGTATCAAAATTGCAGTTACAAGTAACAACAAAAATAATTTTATGGTTGAGAGTTGTTGGCTATTCACACCAACTTAAGCAGCAGGGGAGGCTTTTTTAGCCATAGACTCCCTTTGTAAAGTGTGTATACTCTTCTATCAGTCTTTCTCGTTGCTTTCCTCAATGCTTCCAAGTGGCCAGGCCCCACTCTGAGGAGCCCCAGAAGCCAGGCAGGAAAGGCTAAAACAGATGTAGCTTGAGGCTGGAAACCTGGCAGCCCACCAGCAGCCCCAACCCCCAACCCCACTCCTCACCCCCAGACTTTTTTTTTTTGAAACGGCAGTCATTCCCAGGACCAAAGCAAGAGAGTGGCCAGGCCCTGCCCTACAAGAAAAAAGAAATCCCACCAATCCCTGAGTTTACCTCAAAGATTACTACATAATCCCTCCAATCCCAGACCTCTCTGAAAAGCTTTGCTCACTAAGAAACCCTACATAAAAAACTTTGTGTTCTGCCCAGATCTCTGCTGCCCCCCAGCAGAGGCAGCCATTCCCGGGTGACAGAAATTCATGCATGTGCGTTCACTGCATGGAAACAAATGATTGTTGGCTGCTCAGTGGATAGAACACGGGCCAATGGTGCCTCCATTTCTTCAGGTGACTCACTCCAAGGCATGGGCGTCCTTGGAAAGTCAGTTCCTCAAATAAAATGGTGTTGTAGTGGCCAGCATGGTAGAAGGAGAGAACTGGCTCCCACAGGTTTTTAGATTATTAAATTACATTTGTTATTATGTGTGCATATACCTGTGTTTGTGCATGTTTGTAGATCAGAAGACAACTTGCAGGAGTCAGTTATAGCCTACTGTTTGGATCCTAGGGCTTAAACCCAGCTTACCAGGCTTGGCAGCAAACACCTTGACCCACCGAACTGACTCACCAGCCCCTCCTGTGTACTTTAATTCATTTCTAGTACATTCTAATACTTCTCTATACTATTTTATTCTAAAACTATTCTAACTGTTCTATCCTATACTTCTATACTATAACTAGTACACTACAAGTGTGTAAATGGATCTTACACTGTATTCTTTAGGGATATGGCAAAAAAAAATCTAAGCTTAGTGAATATTTTTAAATTAATTTTTACTTTAGTAGACAACATAATGGGTTTCATAATGGCGTTTTCATAAACATGTATCATTATACTTTGTCAGGCATAATTTCTTATTTTATTTTGCTTTAGGACAGTTTTTAAAAATGTTTTTGTTTTGTTAGAGACAGGATTTCTTGGTGTAGCCCTGGCTGTCCTGAAACTCACTCTGTAGACAGGGCTGGCCTCAAACTCAGGGATCCTTCTGCCTCAGAGATCCTCTAGTTATAGCCCAGGCTCGCCTCAAATTTGCCATGCAGCTGAGCATGACCTTGAGCAGTCCTCTAGCCTGTACCCTCCAAGTGCTGGTGTTATTGGCAGGTGCCCATGCCAGTACGGATTTGGGGAAAGAGGAACCTTCTACAGAGCTAGTGGGGATGTAAACTGGTGCAGCCTCTGTGGAGTTTCCTCAAAAAACTAAAAATAGAACTACCAGTTATACCACTACCCAGCCATAACTTCTGAGTTTATATCCAAAGGAATCTAAATCCACACACCTACCCCAGAGACACTTGTCCGTCCATGCTTACTGATGCCCTACCAACAACAGCCAAGACATGCAGTCAACTGGAAGCTCAACAGATGAGGAGATTTTTTTTAAGTGATATACACACAATGGAAGTCTGTTGATCGATAAAGAACAAGATTATAACATTTACAAGGAGTGGACTGAGTGAAAGATCACTATGTTAAATGAAATAATTCAGACTCAGAAAGTCAGATATCACATGTTCACACATATGTAGACTCTTGTTTTAAATTTGTGTGTGTGTGTGTGTGTGTGCGCGCGCGCGCGTAGCATGAAAGCATAAAGCGAATGCAAGAGGGGGGAGGGGACAAAAGAGGGTGCTAGAAAATACATGACATGAAAGCAGCGAGACTGTTGGGGAAGAAGACAAAGACTCACAAGAAGTGGGTGACAAGGGAGTGGATAAGAACCAAGTACAATCACACACACACACAATGTCATAATCATACACACACAGTGTCACAATTATACACACAGTGCCACAATTACACACAGTATCACAATTACACTCACAGTGACACAATTACACAATACAGTGTCATAATTACACACACAATGTCATAATTACACACACAATGTCATAATTACACACACTCAGTGTCACAGTTACATATATAACAATTGTATACACAATGTCACAATTACACACACTTAGTGTCACAGTTACATATATAATGTAACAATTAGATACACAATGTCACAATTACACACAATGTCACAGTTACATATACACACAATGTCACAATTATATACTCTGTCACAATTACACATACACACAATGTCACAATTACACACTGTCACAATGACACCCATTACTTTGTATGCTATCTAAAATTTTTTAATTAAATAGTTTTTCGAGAGATTATGTGTTTGTGTTTTATTTTATTTATTTGTGTGTGTGTGTGTGTGTGTTGGGCACAGTATGTATGCCATAGTATAAGTGTGTAGGACAGAGGACTACTCAGTAAAGTCTGTTCTCTCCTTCCAATTTACTTGGGTTCCAGGGATCAAACTGAGGTCATAAGGATTGTGCAGGAAATGTTTTTACCTGGTGAACCATCTCCCTGGCCTCATAATTAAATGTTTATAAAAACAACAAAAATATATTTTCCATTCATGAGTGGTTAATCTGTGGATGTGAAATCCTTAAACGCACAGGGCCAATTGTATATCCACTCGATGGGATAACAGCCAACCATTGAAAGGACAGAGTGAGGATGGGGAGGTGGCTCAGTAAGAGTGCTTGCTGTGCAGGCACGAGGTCCCTGTTCAGATCCCTAACACCCAGGTGAAAGCAAGTCTCTATGGAGCACAGCTGTAACTCTGGGGCTAGGAAGGCAGAGCCAGGTCCCTGACCCTCTGGCCAACCTGGCTGAACTGGTGAGTTCCAGGATCAGTGAGAGACCATGTCTCAAAATATAAAATGGAGAGAGACTGAGGAAGATACCACAAACATCAAACCCTGGCCCCTGCGCCATGCACATGCTTGGTGCACCTGTGCATGCACAAACACTGTGCGCATATGCACACACAAAGACTAGAGTACAGATACATACTGCAAAGGGACAGATTTAAACCATTACAATGAAAGGAGGCAAAGACAAAAGATTGCATGCGTGTGTCAGAGACATCCAGAATAGGTGAACAGAAACAGAAAGCTCTGCGGTCACTTAGGTTTAGCTTGGTAAAAACCGGAGTAGGTGCTGCTGACCGTGGAGTTTCATTGTGGGATGATGGAAATATTCTCAAGTAGTGATGGTTTCACCACTCTGTGAATACATTGAGAAGAATGTTGCCAAGGATACCTTAAATGAATGACCTCTATGATGTATGAATTACATTTGATTAAAACATTTAAAATTACCAGATATAACTAAGCAGTCAGCAAGAACAGAATCTTGCATCCTCTGGGTCTTGATTATAAGATATGGGAAAAAATTTTGTCTAAAGATTTAAAAATTGTTTTCACTACTTTTTTTCCTGATTTGTCACAGGGTGTTTTTGTGTAGCCCTGGATGTCCTGGAACTCACTCTGTAGACCAGGCTGACCTCAAACTCAGAGATCTGCCTGCCTCTGCTTCTAAGTGCTTGCCACCACCTGGCAAGATTTTTTAATCTTAATAAAAAAAATCAGAATGTAACAGAATCAAATATAACAGAAAGTATTGATATACTTTCCAATTATCAAGGGAATTTATTTTTTACATTTTAATTGTGTGTGTGTGTGTGTGTGTGTACCTGAATGTGAAATTGTGCACATGAGCCTTTGAGACCAGAAGAGAGCATCATATCCCTTGGAATTGGGATTAAAGCTGGTTATGGGTTGCCAAATGGTGGCCCCTTTGATTTGAACTCAGGTTCTCTGTAAGAATACAGAGACAGTCTCTCTGTAAGAGACCGTCATCTCTCCAGTCGCTCAGGAAAAGACACATGTATAAATCACCTTGTTTTTTAACTGCTACGATTTAAGTTAAATGGGATATTAAAGCAACTAGCAACACCTCAAGCCTAGCTGGACAGTAACAGCATTCTGGCCTATTTTTGAAGCTGTAGAGTTTCTCCTGAGAGCTATGAAGTGCTTAATAAGTATTTGACTTCTGTGCTGGTTAACTTTTTCTTAACTCGGCACAAGCTAGGGTTGTCTGACAAAAGGAAACTTCACTTGAAAAAAATGTGCCCTTTAGGTTGGCCTATAGGCAAGGCTGTGTGCATTTTTTCTAATTAATGGTTAATGTGGGAAGGCCTAGACCACTTTGAGTAGTGCCACACCTGGACTGGTGGTACCTGGGTTGTATGAAAGAAGCAGGCTAAGAAAACCATGGAGAGCTAGCCCGTAAGCAGCGTCATGATTCTGCTTCAGTGCCTAACCCTGGTTCCTGCCTTGAGCTTCTGTCCTGAAATAAACTTCTTTTCCCCCAAAGTTGTTCTTCGTCATAATGTTTATTACAGCCCTAGAAAGCAAACTAAGACAGTTTTTGGTTTTGGTTTTGGTTTGTTTTTTGTTTTGTTTTGTTTTGTTTTTTTGAGACAGGGTTTCTTTGTGTAGCCCTGACTGTCCTGGAACTCACTCTGTAGACCAGGCTGGCCTTGAACTGCCTCCCAAGTGCTGGGATTAAAGGCATGCACCACCACTGCCTGGCACTGAAACAGTTTCTTAAAGTAAGAATATTTCACAGCTATTGAATATCTACTTAAATGTTTTTAAGTGTTATGTTTTTGAAGGTTTTGATGTGCAGCGGCTATTCCTGGTTGTCAACTTGACTATATCTGGAAGGAACTACAATCCAGAATTGGAGGGCTCACTAGTGATCAAGATCTTAAGGCTGGGAGATACAAGATTATGACCTAGATCTTGGCATGGAGATCTTGAGGCATAGAGGCCATGAAAAATTTAGGCCCAGGCAAGGTAGTTCACGCCTTTAATCCCAGGAAACTAAGGCAAGGAGATCTCTGAGTTCAAGGTCAGCCTGGAACAAAACAAGTCCCAGATCCAGGCATGGTGGTGCACACCTTTAATCTGGGCCACGCCTTCTGCTGGAGACCTACATAAGGACATTGCAAGAAGGAAGATTCACTCTTCTCGCCTGCTTGCGTTTACTTGCCGCATGTCTGTTGGAAGCTACAGAAGACCAGCTGAAACAACCAGCCTCATGGGACTGAGTAACTACCAGGTTCTTGAACTTCACATCCACAGCTGCCCATTATTGGGTTAGTTGGACTACAGACTGTAAGTCACAACAAATTCCCTTAATATAGAGAGACTATCCATA
Source organism: Tokudaia tokunoshimensis (assembly GCA_036184795.1). Lineage (NCBI taxonomy): Eukaryota > Metazoa > Chordata > Mammalia > Rodentia > Muridae > Tokudaia > Tokudaia tokunoshimensis. The sequence goes on from BTHU01000015.1 coordinate 18,599,112, forward strand.
AGTTCTGTGACTCTAGAGAGCCCTGACTAATACATGATGCTATAGATTTAATGAAATACAGTTATCTTTAGTACATCTGCCTCCCAAGTACTGGATATTCCTTGTTAAGAAAAAAGGGACACTTATTCCTTTGAGAGGAGTTATTCCCTCCTTCCCTTTGAAGAGAGAATTATGTTCCTAAAGTTGGGGGTCTATCATAATCATTATTTGCGAGGATTTGATTATTATTTGATTATAATAATCATTATTCTGAAGTGACTGTACCCAGACTCCTTTATGGTTCAGGGAATCATTTCGTTACATAGTCTCAAGAAGCAGAGCCATGCCCCTAGGAAATTAGAGAATTAAAATGAGGTTGGATAATCCAGGCTCCGTCCCTGACTGTGAGTCCTGCAGAACTCACAAGTCTGGAGCTCACAGTTTGAGGATGCTACTTGATGCAGCAGAGACCTCTGATGTCTCCCGAGGTGACAGTCATGCAGTGCTCCCTTGGTGTGACAACTAGGTTGTGCTCACAGCTGCCCGCCTCCCCTGGGTCTGCCCGGCTCCTCTTCTGGATCCCTAGCCCTCATCCTGGGATCTGTCCACTGCCCCTCCCATAAATCCTCTCTGGCAGCTGTACTCAGTCATCTTCTACTGATTGGAATCCCGAACTCTGACTCGTGTGGAAAAACTACAAATTGCTTGACTCGAGAAAGATGGTTCAGAAGAGAGGCAGGAAGGAAGGCAGTACCAGGATCTGGAAATTAAAATTAAGCTTACTCCTTTGTAAGGCATGGTGGCATACACCTTTAGTCCCAGTGCTTGGGAGGCAGAGGCAGAGGCAGAGGCAGAGGCAGTTTCAGGACAGCCAAGGCTACACAGAGAAACCCTGTCTTGAAAAACTGAAAGAAAAAAAGAGAAGAAGGAAAAAAAAAGCTTCCTCCTGAAGTAGAAAGTAGGAATAGCTATCAGTCTTCTGGGAGTAAAATCATATTGCCTGGAGCTCCTTGGACGCCCTAGAACTGCCCCCCACCCCTGCCAACCCCCGAGGAAACCAGTGCAGAAGTTCAATTAGCCAGCATGGAAAATGGCAGTTAGCTGCTTGAAACCAAGTCACCTGAGAGAATGAAAGAATTCTCCTAGCAAGAGAGTCACATCTATTATGCTTGGCTGTTTCCCTGGGGGATACTTTAGGGCAAATAAGGCCTGGAAACACCTAGAAGTTCAATGTTACTTCAAATTGAATGAGAATATAGGCAGAACTTACATAATCAACACATGCCCAGAATATAAGCAGAAATATCAGTAGACAGACAGCGCATTTACAAAGGATTTGGTCACAGAGCCAACTTAAAAAATAAGGATGAACAGAATCGATCTATAACCGATTATGAGAAAGGCATGTTTGTAGTTGGGGTTCTAATTTCCACTGAAGCCATTCTGAAATAATTCTATCATTGTAACACTAAACATGATCATTGGAATTATTAATAAGAATACAGTATTGAGCTTATAGTAATTTGCAGACTCAATTTGATAATAGTAAATTTTAGTGAGATAATATTTTTCACCTAAAAGTCACCTAAAATAACATTAACTCATTGGAAATAATTAACAGAGCACTCTCTTCAGCTCGCCATCCCTAACGGAGGCACCTGTTCCTGGTGGCACAGCTCCTGGTGGCCTGCTTGCTCCAGTGCCCTGGAAATCAGGAGGAGGAGGAGGACAGAGCAGGTCTGAGGAGCAGAAGCTTGCGGCACCTCTGTGGTGAACATCGTTAGGAAGAAGAGAAGACAAGGATTGGCCCAGGAGTAATGGCGTCCAAAGTCAAACAAGTCATCCAGGATCTCACTGTGGAGAAAGACCAGAAAGGCAAAGGGGGGAAGGCCTCCACACAAAGTGAAGAAGAGTTCCACCTTCTGGAAGAGGTTGAAAAGGAGAAGCCTTGGGGAAATATCAGAAGGAAAGTCAGGCGACTTGGGCCTAACTTTCGATGGGCCATACCTAATAGACATGTGGATCACAATGAAGACGGAGAGGACATAGGGCAGGGGATAGAAGCCAAGAAAAAGAGTAAGAAGCAGCAGACAAGGCCTTACATGTGGTTCCTAACACCAGGACCTGACTATCATTACGACTTTTGCCTTATACCATGAAATCTAAGATTTTTCTCTGGGCTCATAAATGGTTACTGTTTTACAAACTTGTATCTAGTGGGGTATTTTTCAACTTTCGATGTTTCCACTTAACAGTTTCTATATAAACATTGTTTAATTGTTGCATTTAATTCTAAACATTCCTATTAGCATGGCAATTTAACCCATTTTAGAAAAATCTTTTTCATAATTGGAAATTAGTAAAGCAATTTAAAAAGCAAAATATAAAAAGGAAAGAAAAGAATTAACAGAAAGCTTGTTGGGTGAGCTGACAGGTTTGTATAGACCTTGTTCTGTGTTAGGCCCTTAATGGACAGCTCCTGGTAGACCTGTGTGATGGCTTCCCTTAGAACTGTGTGGCTCCATTCTTGTTGGCCTCTCTGTGCTGCAGGCCACATTTCTAAGGCAGTTCATAGTAGAACATACTTAACAGATGTATGAAATGTTAAGAAAATGAAATGTTGCCACTGTGGGCCCTTGTAACTCAGTGGCCATTAGCTGTTTGTATCATGACCAATGGGATTTGGTTACTTGGCATGAATTCCTTGTATTCCAAGTTGCTACAAAAGCAGAAGCATGTGCATGCACTCACAGACAGACACATACATGGACACACACACACACACACACACACTATAATTTCAAAAACAAAAACAAAAAAAACAGCAGACATTGGTGGTGCATGCCTTTAATTCCAGTACTCAGAAGTCAGAGACAGGGGCATCTCTGAGTTTGAGGCCAGCCTGGTATACAGAGTGAGTTCTAGGACAGTTAGGCTACACAGAGAGACCCTGTCTTAAAAAAACACACAAACAGAAAACATTCCACAAACCCCTACATTTGTAGCGGAGCGAGCGTACATGACCCTTTGGAGGAGGATTCCCAGGCACACAAGCCTTTTTCTTTGGAACTTCTCACTAATTTAGTCCTCAGAGGTATGCATCATTGAGTGGCACACTGCTCTGCTGGCCTCAGGATGAGGACTCCCAGAGAGTAAGCAAGGACTCATGCCAGGAACAGAGTGGGGACCGGGTCACAAGGACAGAAAGCTAGAGGTGCTGAGATGCATGCCTGTGACCAGCCCTGGGAAGGCAGAGAGAAGATTACGTCGAGAAGAAGAAGCTACAGCTCTCTGATCCTGTCCCACAAAATTGGAGCAGTACAGGAAATCTGCCCACCAGCACCATGGTAAAGAGCCTGCCCTCCTCCCAAGGCTGCCCGAGCCTTCCTTACCCACAGATAAGCTGCTGGCAAATGAGAGGCCGTGTTTGTTGGGTGCTTATATAGAAAGTAAGTTGTCTGTCTCTCTGTCTGTCTGTTTGAGTTATTGCTGCAAAATTAGTTATATAAGCAGTTTCTAAACCAAAAATAAATTTTGGAAACATTTCATAAAAAGACAATAAATGTTGTGCCAAAATGGAGTTTGATAAAGAGGAGGAGGAGGAACAAGAGGAGGAAGAGGAGAATGAGGAGAAAAGCAAAGAAAGTCAAGAGTGGAAGGAGAAATACTGGAAAGAGGCTTCAGGGAGGATTACATGGAGCCAGAGTTAGAGCCACAAACGCTCCACCTGCCCCACAGCAAAAGTAACCAAGGCAGAGAGGTTCCCGTGCAGATCCTGATGTTCTCAAACTGCTGGAAGTCTTCTGTAGAGGGCTCAAGGTCATTGTGCTCAGAGATATCAGGGTTCTCTCTCTCTCTCTCTATCTCTCTCTCTCTCTCTCTCTCTCTGTACACACACACACACACTGTTTTTTTGAAACACTTTGTTTGTGTAGCCCTGTCTTTCCTGAACCTCTAAGTAGACCACGCTGGTCTCAAACTCAGAGATGTACCTGCCTCTGCTTCCTGAGTGCTGGGATTAAAGGCCTGTGCCATCACTGCCCAACCTAGGATTGTCTCTTCTGAGGAAGACATGTGTAGCTGTTTTCCACCCAGAAGGCTAGGAATGGATATAGTTAATAGCCTGTGCTTTCTGTGGGACATACACATACATACCACTTCCCCCAGACTTTTATGCTTGTCCCAGACTCCTCCTCCCTGGACCTTTGAGCATTTTCCCCCTCAATTAATAGAACCCATTTTTATGGAAGATGCCACATGTACTTTGAAAAGAGTTTCAGTCTAATCACGTCTTAAGCTTTGCTGTACACTTGAGATTGAGTTAATTATCACCAGGGACCTTTTTTTCCAAATTGTGCTGGGCTTACAGGTGCCTAAAATAACTGCCTGATATCAGACTCTGGAAGTTTGAACCAACACTGGCTACTGAGTCCTGTTGAACCAGATTCCCTTCTTGCCTCAACTGGATAGTCACTCTGAACCGCTCCCCCAAACCTGCCCCCATCTCTCCACGCTCTAATACTCAGCACAGGAGCCTGTGTTTAGCTTCTGGGGTCTGAGCCTGGTTGCAGTCCCAGCGTTCCACTACTTGCTATGGATGAGCAAGAGCAAGTTGCTTGACTTCCCTTTGCCTCTACCTCCTGTGGGGAGTGCCTCGCACACACCAAGAGCTCAGGAGATCTCAGCTCTTGTTACTGCTGACAGTTTCATCTTCCACAGAGCCCAAGGAAGTAATGGGGGGAACTGGCACTCTGTGCCTAAATTTGGCCAGAAGGAGGAATTGGGCGGCAGAGTGGAAATGACAGGGAGCTTGGAAGAAAGCAGTTGCGCTTTCCTGTGTGACAGTGCGGTGACACGTCTTCGCTAGAGCTTGGACAAAGAATGCAAGGAGATCAGAAGTTCAAGCTATCCTTGGCAACACGGTGTTCCCAAACTGTGCTGTTCTAGTCTTAGAAAACAAAGTTAAATAAGGGGCTGGAGAGATGGCTTAACAGTTCAGAGCACTTTCTGTTCTTGCACAGAACCTGGGTTCAGTCCCCAGCACCCACATGATGGCTCACAACCATCTGTAACTTTTCAGGCATGTGTGGGGGGGGTCCACATATATATAAATAGACTGTGGTACACACATAAAATAAATGCATCTTTTTAAAATTAAAAAATATACTACAGCTTGAAAAAATACCACGTTTGGAGAAAGCACGATTTTCATAACCTCTCAGGGGGAGGGGCTGTCAAACCACTAGGGGCCGAACCCTGGGCCTTTCACAATCTAAGCAAGTGGGTTACCGCTGAGCTACACTCCAGCCCCAGTAAGGCTTTAAGATTCTTGCCTTGACCTGTAAGACCTCAAGCACAGTTTCCAAAGGGAAGGGCTTAAAGAAGCCCCTTAGTTCCAGCCTTTCTCTGACTGTGGGGGAAAGTGAGGCGGAGTTGGACAAGGGAGGGCGACCACAGATGAAGGTGAGGGGAAGGAGAGAACAAGTCCTCTGGGAAAGTGAAAGCCACACAGGAAGGAGGCCTCCGAGGGCTTTATAAGGCAAGAAAGGAACAGGCTGCCTGTGGTCAGTACCGTCCTGTTAGCGGTGACAGAAAGCAGAACTCCTCAAGATGGTCTTCTCTGTCACAGGGAGTGTTCTGAGAACCGAGAGGAAAAGTCAGTCCAAGATGGGAAAAAATACTGCAACATATTACGCCGGGGTCGCTATGTGACCTCGGGAGATCTGACCAAGTAAATTACTGTCTGGTGTGGGGAGGGGGTACACGGATTATTCCACTGGTGTTGTCTAAGGAGCAAGCAGAGGTCTGGAGGCTGACACTGTAAATTTCAAAACTAGAGGAAACTCAATTCCAGGAACCATAAGTCCTAGGTTCATGCAGCCCTGACCTAAATGGATAATTAATAATGCTTGCATGCACCCCAAATGTACGGGGTCTCCCTGACCAGTGAAAGGGGCTAGAAGTTTCTATTCCATTCATTTTTGTCCTCAGGGAGGGTCTTGGTCCCTCTCTGTCTTTGAGACAAAGCCTCGCTGTGTAATCCAGACTGCCCTTGAACCCAACATCTTCCTGCTCCGACCTCTCAAGTACTGTGATGACAGGCCCAATATCCCAATATCCCAAACATTTCAGATGAATTATACCAGCATTAATTATTTTCATCAAACTGTATTATCTGGAACAAACTTCCTAAAAAGAAAATGTATTTTCTCATTGTCTTTCTACAACACTTGTTTGAGATGTTTCTTTTTTCTTTTTTGACTATGTAGCCCTGGCTAACCTAGTACTCACTATGTAGATAAATCAGGTCCCAGCCCACAGAGAGATCTGCCTGCCTCACCGTCCAAGTGCTGGACCACATCTGGTTGATATTTACATTTTTATTCATTTTCAATTTTTTACTCAAGTAGAATCTTTTTTGTTGTTGTTTTGTTTTTCAAGACAGGGTTTCTCTGTATAATCCTGGCTGTTCTGGAACTTACTCCAGGACAGGAGTAGACCAGGCTGGCCTTGAACTCAGAAATCTGCCTGCCTCTGCTCCCGAGTGCTGGGATTAAAGGCATGCGCCACCACTGCCCAGCAAGTAGAATCTTTTTTATTGGAAACAATTTTTTCTTTGAAATGGTGGACCACAACCATCTGAAACTCCAGTTCCAGGAGATCCAAGGCCATCTTCTGACCTCCATGGACACCAGGCATGCACATGGTAACAGATACATACATGCAGGCAAAACGCCCATCCACATAAAATAAATAATTCTGAAAATAAACTGGGCATGGCGATTGTCCACGTCTTCTACCTCAGCAATCATGAGGTAAAGCAGGAAACAGGAATTCAAGACCAGCTAGAGCACCATAGTGAGTTCAAAGCCATCCTGAGCTACATAATGAGGTCTTGTCTTCAAACGCCAAGAACCACTGGGCAGTGGTGGCATGTGCCTTTAAACCCAGCAAAGAGGAGGCAGAGGCAGGTGGGTCTCTGTGAGTTCAAGGCCAACCTACTCTATAGAGTGAATTCCAGGGCAGCCAGGGCAACACAGAGAAATGTCTTGAAAACACACACACACACACACACACACACACACACACACACACACAGAGTCAAGGGCCAGAGATGGAGCTTGTCTCGCATGTGCAGGTGCCTGGGGTTCCCCTTAAGTGCCACTGAAAAACCAAGAACATATCCGGGTGCGGTCTCCATGACTTTCTATTCTGTGGTCAGGTATGTATGTTGACTATTCAAAGATGCTGCTCTGGCAGCATGTCCCAAGTGTCCCATGTGACTCTTCCTACTCAGTCCTCACCTCCCTGACACTTTGTTCTCCTCAGACACTACCCAGCGTGCCTACAGTTTTCCTGTGTCTCAATAACCACAGCCCTGTGCAGCGTTCCAGTGGACACGGGATATGTACTAAGGCTTATTATGTGGTTGCATTACAGAAGGAGGTGGTACAGGTAAACTGAGCAATTTAAGGAGGGTTTCCTAAAGGGACTGGCACAAAGATGACACAGGAATTCAGGGAGCCAGGACTAGCCGGCCATGTCACTAGGTCTGAAGAGAGAGAGTTCTGACCAGAAGGCGAGAGAGAAAGTCCACAGGTGACTCACAGGTCCTTCAGGAGTCCTGCGACTGCTGGTCTAGGGTAACAGCCACCCTGAGGTGACCCCATGGGAGTGCTCCCCACTAAGGGTCCCAACAGGAAGCCAGAGGACACCAATGACAGATAAGATAGTTGTGCAGGTCAGACAGGAGTTCCAGGGTAGATGCAGAGGACAAGCCAGAGACTTCCCGGCATGGCGTGACGTCCTGCAGCAAGAGGGTGGGCTGCCAGGTTCTCTGCTTTGTCTGATCTCTACCTAACTAATGTGTCATGGCAACAGTAGCATCTTTGTATAATATAATCTTCTTCATTCCTATTTTATGAATATGGATGTTTTGCCTGCCAATATGTCTGTCCGAGCATCATGTGTGGGCCTGGTACCCAAGGCAGCAAGGAAGTGTTGGATTCCCTGGAACTGGAAGTAGAGAGGGTTGTGAACCACCGTGTATGTGCTGGGAACCAAACCCAGGTCCTCTTTGAGAGCAGCCAGTGCTCTTAACTATTGGGCATAAGCCAAGCTGCTAGGCATGATGGTGCAGACCTTTACCAGAACTTTAGAGGCAGAGACAGGTGGATCTCTGTGACTTTGAGACCAACCTGGTCTACAAAGCAAGTTCCAGGACATCCAGGACTTTTATACAGAGAATCCTGTCAAAAAGAAAGAAAGAGAGAGAGAGAGAGAGAGAGAGAGAGAGAGAGAGAGAGAGAGAGAGAGAAAGAGAGAGAGAGAGAACACACACACACAAATCACAAAACAAAACAAAAAATTCTTAACAACTGAGCCATAGCTCCAGCCCTTGTACAATACATTCTCAAGGAGCAATTTGTTGTACTATAAACAGAATATAAATTCTGACATTCACTTACATTAATGTTTAACTGTAGTCACTTTTGTTTCTTGGTTTCTTTGGTTTCTTTCTTTCTTTCTTTCTTTCTTTCTTTTAGATGGGATCTTATTCTGTGGCCTTGGATAATCTGGAGCAAGTACTTGCTTTGTAGCTCAGGCTGTCCTTCAACTCATGGAAATCCTCCTGTCTCAGCTCCTTGAAAATTGAGACTATGGGACTGGAGAGATGGCTCAGTGGTCAAGAGTGCTGACTGTTCTTCCAGAGGTCCTGAGTTCAATTCCCAGCAACAACATGGTGGCTCACAACCATCTGTAATGGGATCCAATGCCTTCTTGTGGTGACTCTGAAGAGAGCAACAGTGTACTCATGCATAAAATAAATAATTCTTTAAAAAAAAAAAAGAAAATTGAGACTCAGGTGCACACCACCACACCTGACCCTGTGATAGTTTTTCCTATTCTTTTTTTTTTTTTTAACAACAGGCTGGATTTTATATATTTTTCATTTCTTTGAACAGAATTTTTTTCTTTGATTTATTTGTTTATTTTACAGTGTATATGAGTACACTGTTGCTGTCTTTAGACACACCAGAAGAGGTCATCAAATCCCATTACAGATGATTGTGAGCCATCCTGTGGTTGCTGGGATTTGAACTCAGGACCTCTGGAAGAACAGTCAGTGCTCTTAACCACTGAGCCATCTCTCCAGCCCAGTTTTTCTATTCTTTTTTTTTTTTTTTTGGTTTTTTTGAGACAGGGTTTCTCTGTGTAGCCCTGGCTGTCCTGGAACTCACTCTGTAGACCAGGCTGGCCTCGAACTCAGAAATCCTCCTGCCTCTGCTTCCCAAGTGCTGGGATTAAAGGCGTGCGCCACCACCGCCCGGCAGTTTTTCTATTCTTTTTTTTTTTTTTTTTTTGGTTTTTCGAGGCAGGGTTTTTCTGTGTAGTCCTGGCTGTCCTGGAACTCACTCTGTAGACCAGGCTGGCCTCGAACTCAGAAATCCGCCTGCCTCTGCCTCCCAACATGATTGGTTACCATTTTGCCGCTGAAGGCTGTGGAAATCATTTAGCACAGTGACTCAGTTTGGTTCTCAGGCAAAACAGAAAGAGAGCAAGGAAGAGAGAGAAAAAGAAAAGGAGGGATGGAGGAAGGGAAAGAAAAAAAAGGAAAGAGAAAAAGAAATGCTGTAACAGCCAGGTGGTGGTGCACATCTTTAATCCCAGAGTTCAGGAGGCAGAGGCAGAGGCAGAGGCAGGCCGATCTCTGTGAGTTTGAGGCCAGCCTCGTCTACAGAGTGATTTCCGGGAGAGCCAGCACAGAGAAACCCTGTCTCAAAAACCAAAAACCAGCCGGGCGGTGGTGGCGCACGCCTTTAATCCCAGCACTTGGGAGGCAGAGGCAGGAGGATTTCTGAGTTCGAGGCCAGCCTGGTCTACAAAGTGAGTTCCAGGACAGCCAGGGCTACACAGAGAAACCCTGTCTCGAAAAACCAAAAATAAATTTAAGATTAAAAAACAAACCAACCAAACAAAGGTAGCTTTTCCGGTGGACCTGGGTTTGATCCCAGCATCCACGTGGCACAGTTGTCTGTAACTCCAGATCCAGGCTGTTTGGCCTCTGTGGGCAGTGCATGTTCATAGTGCACAAACATGCACAAATAGGCAAAGATGTTCATACACATTAATTGAACCAGCCAGACTGCTGAGGGAATAAAGACCCTCACTGCCAAGCCCGGTAACTTGAATTTGATTCCTAGTGCACATAGTGGAAGAGAGAACCAACTTGCACAAATTATCCTCTGACCTCCATGTGCATGTTGTAGAATGCATGCCCTCCCCCCACCTGTTCCCTCCCTTCCAAACACAAATAAATATACATAATAAAAAAATGCTTGAGACGTTTATGTTCATTGAACAATGCAGGTGAATAAAAGTCAAACTATGGAATAGATGAAGAGTATTTATAACTCATATTTGAGTTATACAACACACACACACACACACACACACACTAAAGCTGTTCAACATCACTAATCATGAGGGAAATTCAAATCAAAATCAAATTAAATACTACCTTACTCCCATCAGGATATGTTATGTATCTTTTGCCACAAATGAAAAGATGTTCAAAGCTGGAAGGAACTTGAGAGATCTCTTTGTCCAAACCTTTTATTTATAGAGTGGAAAGCTCAGGCCATGAGTGTTACTTTACTCGTGATGATGAGCACAGGGGGAACTTCCATCCTTTTCAGCTCTGCTGTGATAACTGAATGTGTCCATTTGAATGGGGCCACAGTGCCCAGGTGTGTGGTCAGTCAGACACTACTCCAGACATTTCTGCAAAACGTGTATGAACTCGATTAGCATTTAAGGTGGACTTTGAGCAAAGCAGATTGCCAAGTGCCCCAAGTTGGGACCAGCCAGAAAGGCTGGCCTCCCAGGGAGGAAGGATATGAGATTTCCCCCTCTTTCCTCCACCTCCTACGCAGAAGAGCCTTAAGTCTTGGATCAGACTCTGGCTTAGTACAAAACTGTAGCCGGGAACATCTGGGAGATAACTGTAAATGTTTTGAAAATAGATGAAGTATCAATACTAGAAAATCACAATTTTGTTTACTTATATTTTCAGGTTCAAGGTGATATGGCATTCTTATGCTGTAAAGGCATATCCTGAAATACTTAAAAGTGGATTGGATATCGTGATGCCTTTAAACAGACTTTTAAAGTTCAAACAAAAAGCAAGTAAAGGAGTGTGTTGACATACACCTGTGATTCCCAGCACTCTAGAGGCTGAGGCAGGAGGATCCAATCCCACCTTGGCTACACACAGCAGGCATTCCCAGTCAGGCGGAGCTACACAAGGAGACTATCACAAACAAATGGTAAACCATTTGTATCACAAACTTAAAGTAAGAATAGGCTCACTTGTCTCATAGGGCACTTGGCACACAGGAGAAAGCGGTAGTTATGGTTGTGATAAATGGGTAGATTACACTACCACACAGACCTGAAAGGAAGGGCCCTCACGTCTTTGTTCTCATTTCCTTCCTGCTTAGCCCCACCTTCCTGACTCCCCTTTGGGTTTGTAAGTTTCTGAGAAACTCTTGCTTTCAAGGGGCTTCCTCAGGGGGTGAGCTAGAAACAGGAGTCTCCAGAGCTGTCCCAATGGGGCAGACCTGGACCACTGCAGGCAGAAGCAGGGTAACACAAGACCAATTGATTTTCTGGGGAAGCAGCAAAATCCCATCTCTGGAAATGTCAACTGCAGCGAGGAGGAGCATCAGGAGCGAGCTGGAGCAAAGAGGAAGCTTTCACAACCCCTAAAGCCCTTTGCAACCCCAGATGCCAGCCCCCAGGCAAAAATTCACGAAGCCAGAGGTGGCTAGAAAATGGAACCTCCAAAAGGGAGACAGATACTGGGCGAGGGGCGGGGCCCAGAGTTCTTTCCTGCTTTCTGGTTTCCCTGGAGGGCCCTAGCTTCTCTGCTTGCTTCTATCAGTTTCCATCCGCGTCCGATTTCACTTGATAAGGAAGCAAGGGGGTGGGGAGGGAGCCTCACCAGGCTCCGCAGGGAACAGTGATGGCCCTGAAGCAGAAACAGGTGCTCCCTTGCTCGGTGTCGAGTCTTCCTGCCCCATCCCAGTCCACACACCGACAGCGGGGAAATTTAACAGGAGAGAAAACGCAAGTCTAATTAAAGCAAGGGTTGTTTTGAACTCTGCAAATATAGCATATAAAGCGGACAAAGAACCCCGGGCAGCCTATTTCCGAGTTCCAGAGAAGAAAGAACAATACAGTCAGGTCAACAAGCGGGACCCTAGGGCCACGTTGTCCTGGACAGGATATAAAGATGAATAGCTTATTTTCTTACCCTCAAAATACTCCCAAGCTTCAATTGCACCAGAAAGCTAAACAACAAATAATAAGGGACAGCTCGCTGTAAAACACGCTCCATTCTGCATTACCAGAAGATGATGCGGAATCTCCCTGGAAATTGCAAGTAAACAGACTATATCCCAAATCCGTCTTTCTTCCAGGGTGGTTTAGATGCAGTCTTACAGAGCCACAGAAACGGTCTAAAACCAATGTCCCTCTTTGCTTCAGTCTATATCCAGTTTTAAAAGTAGATTTCCCTATTAGTCTGCCATGGTCCCGGAATGATGTCGCTTGCTCTCTCCCTCACTCTCTCGATCTCTTCCTCCCCTCCCCCACCCCCAAGCATATTTTCTCTGTGTAGCCCTGGCTGTCCTGGAATTCACTCTGTAGACCAGGCTAGCCTCGAACTCAGAAATCCACCTGCCTCTGCCTCCAGTGTGCTGGAATTAAGGACGTACGCCACAACAGCCTAGCTGGAAATGGAATGTAAAACACTCCATTACATATGAAACCGGCTTCCATTAGTGCCTTAGTCTAGTACCTCAGTCATGTGAGGGGTTGGGAATGTGTTGTTACTATTCATTCACAGAACCTGAGGTTCAGAAAGGCAAGTGACTTACCTGAAATCCACAGGTAAAATCATGCAAGAGACTGGTGATTTAGGCAATCTGTTGAGACAGTCTTCTCCACAATGCCTCTACTGTGACATTGGTGTGGAAAGATTATTTAGGGCACTGTGCCTGTAGATTTTGGTAAAACAAACAAACAAACAAAACAGCAGAAGGTCCTACAATCACATTCTCTGGGGATCTTTGCAGAATTCTTCATTACCTGTTTTGATACCCAGCTATGTGTGTCCTGCTCCCAAGACACCTTCCCTGTGGCATCAATGTGTGTACAAAGCTACATGACTGACTGCAGGCAGAGCCCTGCCCTCCTACCCTGCCAACAAAAGATCTAGCAAGTGAGTGAGGAACACAGAGACATGAGAAATGGGAGAAGCCCTTGCCCTCCAGGTGGTTAGAGGTAAATATAATGGATCTAGGGCAAACGTGCCAGTCCATGGTGATTGGATGGTAATTATATGGATGGATTGATCAAGAACCCTGACAGTCAGGGTAAAATGGAGAAAATATCAGCTTGACAGAATCCAGGATTCACCTGGGAAATGGGCATGACTTTGGGGGATGATCTTGATTGCCTTGGTGGAAGTGGGAAGTCCAGCCACTGGGGGCAGCATCATTCCCCAGGCAGGAGAAAGGGAGCTGATGACCAGCATGTACACATTCCTTGTCTCTGCGACTGCGGATGAGGATGAATGTGACCCCTGTCCTCAAGCTCTCGAGGTTTTGAAATCCCTGCTGTGACCCCTTCTCTCTTAAGGTGCTTTTGCCAGTTCATCTTATAGCAAGAGGAAGAGAAACTACCCCATAAGGGAAGAAGAGCAGCAAGAGAGAAACTAGAACTTTCTTGGCCGAAAATGATAATGAATTAGGTAAAAACCAAAGAATTAAAAAGCCAGGTCCTCAAAAGGATTGAGCCAATCCTCCTCCTTCAGAAGACTCCTTGCGTTGCAGAAAACATATGGACGGAATTCACCACAGGGTGTGGGTTAGACTGGGAAGCGCAACTGAGGAACTAGTTAGCTTTCTCCACTTCATGGGTTTCCTCCTGCAAGCTCCTCCCCGCAGATTACCCCTGGCACCCCAACCTACCCCATCCTCAAATGTGTTGCTGCTGCCCCCTGCTGGATGAAGCCTGTCAGACCCCCCACTGGAAGGCCGCCATTTTTCACATGCAGGCAGGCACTGTAAGAGGCAGGCAGTAAAACAGTATTTAAGCATAGCCAGAGATCAAAATAAATCTGTTCTGGAAAAGTCTGAAACCTCTGGCTAGTAATCAATATACAAGCTTGTGAAAGGGGAGAACAAGAGAGAATGGGGGCAGAAAGTCACTTGGAGGGGGAGGCTTAAACTGTCTGCCTTGTGCCCTGGGTCCGTCCGAAGCATACTCCCCCCCCCCCCCAAAGACAGTGCCATACGTCAGGGAGGTTTGCAAAGACTACATGGCTAAGAGAATACCTTTCAAGCTCTCCAGCGATCCTTTCTTTCCTCTTATTCCAGAGATCCAGACTTAGCCTCCTTCCCGTGTTAGCCTTGCTTCCCACGCCTCCTTCTCTCCCAGCCAGTGCTCCTACTCAACTGAACTTTTCATAGAGCCCACGTTCTCCCTCCTCATCCTGTCACTCTAGTGTCTATGTTCTCTCTTACTCACACCCCAACACTTACCAACCTATTAATAGCATCTCTGTGTGTGTGTGTGTATGTGTGTGTGTGTGCGCACACGCGCGCATAGAGATAAAACAAAACTGAACAAAAATGAAATAAGAAAATATATATATATATATATATTGAGACAAGATTTCTCTGTGTAGCTCTGGTTGTCTTGGAACTCACTCTGTAGACCAGGCTGGCCTCAGACTCACAGAGATCCACCTGCCTCTGTCTCCAGAGAACTGGGATTAAAGGAGTATACCACTGTGCCTGGCCAGAAGAAGTAAATTACTTAAACTAATAAGTTCTTCATTGTACTTTGTATCTTTTGAATCTCAAACTATGTAATCATAACTCATATTCAAAAAATAAATTCATTTTTTGTTTAGTTTTTCATGTAACCTAGGCTGGCCTCAGATTTGATATGTAGGCAAGGATAACTAACCTTGAACTCCTGAGCCTCCTGCCTCACCTCACAAGTTCTGGGATTACAGGTGTCCATCACCAAGTCCAGTTTTAGGCAGTTCTGGGAACAAGCCCAAGGCTTCCTGCACAGGCAGTCACCTTTCCACCAGCTGAGGCGCATCTCCAGCCCTTAGTGATTTGCTTTTAATCAGAAGTAGATGAGAAATCTTGGAAACATAATATATATAGTAATTTAAAATAATCAATGGACAGAATAAACTCTACATTAAACATAAACTGTGAATTAAAACATAATAAAGGATCTGAATTTGGTATTACATGCCTTTAACCATAGCACTCAAAAAACAAAGGCAGGCAGATCTCTTAAAGTTCAAGGCCAGCTTGATTTACATAAGGAGTTTCAGGATAGACAGGGCTACAGAGGAAGATCTTTTCTCAAAACAAATCAAAACAAAAAAACAAAACAAAAACAAATTAAATAGTTGTACATTCCAAAAGGACCCTATCACTCTACACTATATAATCGAAGCTTAATGCCAGAAAGACAAGCCACCCACTTTAATAACAGGAATGACTTTAAACAGACTTATTTTTGTTTTGTTTTGTTTTTTTGAGACAGGGTTTCTCTGTGTAGCCCTGGCTGTCCTGGAACTCACTGTGTAGACCAGGCTGGCCTCAAACTCAGAAATCCTCCTGCCTCTGCCTCCCAAGTGCTGGGATTAAAGGCTTGCGCCACCACTGCCCGGCCCAGACTTATTTTTGGAGACAGGGTTTCTCTATATAGCCCTGGCTGTCCTGGAACTCACTCTATATAGACCAGGCTGGCCTTAAACTCACAGAGATCTGCCTACCTCTGCCTCCCTAGTGCTGGGATTAAAGGTATTCCATACAAAACAGGCATTTTAAATGTGCTCTAAAACATTACAAAATCCATGTTCAGTGTCATTTGTAAGGATGCCTAGAATTATAAAGAGAGAAGAGGATGGGAAGAAGAGAGATGGGAGGGAGAGGTATAGGTAAGGATACAGAAAGATGGAAGCCCTCCTGCACCACTAGAGGGATGGGCCTGCTGTGGAAAACATTGTCCTCTTAGACTTACTATGGAGCCCATTCCACAAATAACTCTACTCAAAGACATTTAAAACATTTAAATATAATTATGCAAAGCTGTATATAAACTTCATAGCAGTACTGTTGATAATATCAACAATTGTAACTAGGGGCCTGAAGAGATGACTGAGGGGCTGGGGGAGAAGGGGGAAAGGGGACTTCTGACTGGTCCTGCAGGGGGAGTTCTTGGCTTGGCTTGGTGGCAGTTGTGGCTGTGAGCACAGAGAGGCCTTCTGGGAGATTAGACAGCTTGGCTCTGTAGGCGAAGGCCTTCTCCATGACTCCCCATGGCAGATCCCGATGAATAGAGGCAGTCCATGGTTTTAAGGCACTTATTGTCATGGCAGAAAGTGGATGAGTAAAGCCCTACCCCACTTCTCAGGGTGGGCCTGAGGTTAAATACCTTTTTCAGGGAGGAATGTCTGGGAAGGAAAGCTTGTTGGCCAGGCCTTTAGGTACTTCATTAAAATGGAAATCTGTCTTGAGCCTACATGACAACAGGTTGTGTCTTACACATGTGGAGGAACTTGGGGCATTGCTCTTAAGTAACTGATGACCACAAATCTATGGGGGGGGGGCTCTGGCTAGTGACAGGGGTGCCCAGGAGCAGGCAAAGTTCCTACCATCCCTTCAGGGTCTCCCGGGCTTCTAGCCTTAGCTCAACCGGGGACCACATGCCCCACAATGCCAGTAAAATTCCTTACACAGTCACAGTAGCAGATGAGAAAATATAATAAAAAGTAAATTTTTGCCAGGCAGTGGTGGTATGCACCTTTAATCCCAGCACTCGGGAGGCAGACACAGGCAGATCTCTGAGTTTGAGGCCAGCCTGGTTTATGCAGTGAATTCTTGGACAACCATGGCTACACAGAGAGACCCTGTCTCAAAAAAAAAATAAATAAATAAATAAGGAGATAAATCTTATTTTCAATTTAAAAACCAATAGCAATCAACTTAGAAACCATAAGGAAAACAACTTTCCATCCCTTAAATGGAGGTCCACTAGGCTAGTAATTCATCATCTCTCTTTGGTTCCCTGGAGGACAGAGTGACTCCAATGTGTACATTTATGAAGACTGGTCTGGGTACACTGGTCCCACACTAGCTTCCCTTTGGGGTTACATAGCTGCTGCACATGTCCTATCTGGAGATGTGATATCCCTGCTGGCATGCTTGTGTAATGTGTGTGGCTTCATCTGCTCTCACTGACTAGTAAACCTACATCCCGCTCTCTGTCAGCACTGAAGGCAGTGTTTTGCCTCACTGGATTCTGCTCCCTATTTCTCAGTGTGTTCTAAACTTAGATGGGAAGCTCTGTGCTACCTGAACCCACAGACAATATTACAAATGATAGAGATGACTGTGGATGAGAAGGCATTTGTCATAAAGACATCAAAACTCTCCAAATCTATTCATTTAACATGTGCGTTGATTTGCAGGTTATATTTTCAATTTTCAGTAAGTTTGACAAGCTAAGTTTAAAATCTGTATGGAGGGCTGTGAGTGGTAGTGCATGCCTTTAACCAGCACTCAGGTGGCAGAGGCGGGTGAGTTCCTCTGTGAGTTCCAGGTCAGCCAAGACTATATAGATGAGATACAGCGAGATGCTGTCTCAATCAATCAACCAATCAAATCTATATGCTGGAGCAGAAGGCTAAGAATGACGAGAGGAGTGTTAAAGAATAAGCTTGAGGGGCTGTCATGATGGCTGGATGGTTAAGAGCATCTGCTGTTCCGACAGAGGACCCAGGTTCGGTTCTCAGCACCCACATCACGGCTCACAAACACCCGTAACTCCTGTCTTAGAGGATCCGATGCCCTCTTCTGACCTCCAAGGACACTAGGCACACACATAGTTCCCATACATACATGAAAGTAAAATCCCAATATACAGAAAATAAAATATCTTTAAAAATTTGATTAACTTGCTCTTTCCAAATGAGGACTGAGTCAAGCGTGGGGCACACATCTGGAATCCCAGGACTCAGGAAGCTGAAGAAGGAAGGTCCAGAATTCCAGGCCAGCAAGACTTTGACCCAAACCTGTCAATGTTGGAGGAGCTGCCCTTGATAGAGGAAACAGGGACTACTCTAGCAACCAGGCTGGGCTGCTGTGGTGATTTGAAGTAGACTATTTCCCCCTACACCAGCACCAGGCTTGTGGGCTTGGTCGCCAGTTGGTGATGCAGTGTGGGAGGTTATGAAGCGCTCAGGGCTCTGAGCCTGGCTGGAGGAAACAAGTCGCTGGCAATGGCCTTGAGTTTATAGCTGCGGGGGGGTTACCTGAGAGCCCCACCCCCACCCCAGTGGGCTCAGACGTTTCAATACCTGGTCCCCAGTTGGCTGCAAGTGAAGCCTTCCAGGAAGTATTTCACTGGGAGTAGTCTTTGAGGTTTCAAAGCCTCACTCTATTCCCAAAACTCCCTCTCTGCTTGGAGTTTGTGGTTCCAGGTGTGAGATCTCTATATCCAGCTTCTGCTGCCACAGATTTTATGGTCTGTTCCTGCCGCCGGTGCCTTGTGGCCTAGTTCCTGGGACTTATGGTCGGTGCCTGGAGATCGTGTCTTATGGCCTTCTTTTCAAAGTCAGGCCTGGTCCCTAGGTGGAGACAGATGGGTTTTATGTTGTCCTTTCAATGACTGCTGCTTGCTGCCATGTGTTCCTGCTACGACAGACTCTGTTCCCTCAGGAACTGTAAGGCAAATGAACCCTTCCTTCTATAAGTTGGCTTGGTTGTGGTGTTACATCACAATAGAAAAGCAAACTAACACAATAGCCTTGCCCGTCTTGCAGTTCACTCTCTGCTCACTGCTTCCCACGTGTGGCTGACATGTGATCTCCTGGTCCGGCTGCCCACTGCCCACTGCCCGCTGCCCGCTGCTACGCCTTCGTCACCATCAGACTCCCTCTAGAACCTTAAGCCAAAATGAACTCTTGCTTCTGTAAGCTGCTTTAGGTCATGGCGTTTTCATCACTGCAATAAAAAACTAATAGAAACCTATACAAAAAATGTTTAAGCACTTTTTTCTTTTATGTTACACATTGGGACAAGAAGCCACCAGGTGCCTCTTATGCATTTGGTGGCCTGTGGTGCAAAGTGTCACAGCACTGTCAACTGAAAACATTCCCAGGGCCATGAGGCTGCTATTTAATAATACATCTCCCAAGGCCAGAGATGTGATGCAGATTCAAACCGGTTGTCAGATGATGTTGGGGAATGTCTTTCAGGCACCCTAGCAGGGAGTTGGCTCTTCCAGGGCTGCAAAACTATAATGTACAGGATGCCCTTTGGGTCAGTGGGTTGTTTCTAAACCATTTTTCAGTTCAGAAAGACCAAAACTTTAATCACAAAGGTAGATGCTCTCTGATCCCATCAAACTCCTAGTCATCCCCTGCCTTGTACACAGCATGTGGCATGGCTAACTGCACACAGCCTAGGCACTGGTCCCTAGAGAATACATCTTCTTATGCCTCAAGCGCATGCCTGTACCATTATATCATCTGTCCTCACCCCTTGCTTCATAAATAGAACTATTGCCAGTGGAGGGGAGTGTGTGTGTGTGTGTGTGTGTGTGGTGTGTGTGTGTGTGTGTGTGTGTGTGGTGTGTGTGTGTGTGTGTGTGTGTGTGTGTGTGTGTGTGTGGTGTGTGTGTGAATGCCATGTGTATGTGGATTCCCCCTTGGATGCCAGAAAAGGGTATTGGATACCCTAGAGTTGGAGTTACAGGTAATTGTGAGCTACCAGCCCTGGGTGCTGGGAACTTAAGTTGGGTGGGTCCTATGTAACAGCAGCAACTGCGCTTATCTGCAGAGCCATCGCTCTAGCCAGTCCCACCCTGGTTTTGGGTATAGTAACAAAAACTTGAAACAACCTAAATGGTGATCACTGGAAAAACAGATGGAATGTATGTGGTATATATTGGTATTGGTGTTGGTAGTGTTAGCATTCTGTCTAAGCTCCACCCCACAGTTACCTGGCAACAGTCAGGTAGGCCTGACCCATTATAAAAGGGGCTGCTCGCCCCTCCTCTCTCTCTTGCTCTTCCCTTCTTGCTCCCGCTCTGTCCTCTCTCTTCTTCCCCTCTCTCTCCCTATTCCTTTCCCCCTCTCTCTCCATGTACTCATAGCCAGCCTCTACTCTTCTTCTTCTTCTTCTTCTTCTTCTTCCTCTTCTTCTTCTTCTTCTTCTTCTTCTTCTTCTTCTTCTTCTTCTTCTTCTTCTTCTTCTCTGTCTCTCTCTCTCTCTCTCTCTCTCTCTCTCTCTCTCTCTCTCTCTCTCTCTCTTTGTCTCAACTATCCTCTTAACTCCCCTCCCCATGCCCTGAATAAAGTGTATTCTATACTATACTATATGTGGCTGGTCCCTGAGGGGGAAGGGATGCCTTGGCATGGGCCTGCTGAGACACCCCCTTCCCCTATACCTCACCACACCTCCATAGACATATTCCCCCCTCTCTCTTTATCTTTTTATAAACACATCAGGTAGTATGTATTGGTATTGGTAGGATGGGGAGGGGAATGATTTAACAATGCTATTTGTTCTATAAATAAGTCACAAGACTGTTACAGAATAACAACAGTCATTATAGCACATGCACATACATGCAGCCATGTCATTTACTGATGAGGACATGCTAAGAAAGATACCATTAAGTGATCTCATTACTGTGTGGCTATTACAGGGTATACTTATACAAACCTACCACAGGCTGTAGCTATAGACTACAGCCCTTTCTTCCTAAACTACCAACTTGTTCAGCCTGTTACTGTATGGAACTTACCACCAGAGTACAATGGTAAGCACTTGTGCATTTAAATGTATCTAAACAAAGTACAATACAAGTTTTAGTGAAGGGAGTATCTTGGCTCTCCTATAATCTTTGGAGCTACATTATGTATGTGATCATTTTGTGGCTCACGGCTGTGTATACACATGGTGTTTTGGTAATACACAAAACCTTTCTTTATGGAGTCATTCCTCTGTAGAAAAGCATAAAACCAGACACAGTAATGACAAGTGTCACACTCTGGAGAGGAGGGGGAGGACTGGAACTGCAGGCTCGGGTAGCACAGGCTGCAACTGTGTTAGCAAGCAGTGCTTTTCTTTTGAGTTGTCTGAAGCAGGTGTGTAAAACTATAAGATACCTCAAAGTTGAACAGGGACAAATGGGTGTGTGCTGTCACTCTCTTTCCACTTCTGCCTGTTTCAATCATGTCAAGATTGGCATGTGTGTGGCCCAGAGTTCAGTGCCAGCAACACGCAGGGTTAATTATTTAAAGTGTGTGTGTGTGTTTGTGTCTGTGTCTGTTTCTGTGTGTGTGTGTGTGTGAGTGCCTCTCTGTGTGTTTGTCTCTCCCTCTCTCTGTTTGTGTGTGTCTCTCTCTGTATGTGTCTGTATGTGTGTGTCTCTGTGTGTGTGTGTGCCTCTGTGTATATCTATGTCTCTGTGTATGTCTGTGTGGGTCTGTATCTTTCTGTGCATGTGTATCTGTGTCTCTGGATGTGTGTATCTGTGTCTCTAGGTGTGTGTGTCTGTGTGTATGTCTTCGTGTATGTCTGTATATATCTGTGTGTGTGTGTGCCTCTGTCTGTGTCTCTCTGTGTGTGTACGTATGTGTATATTTGCCTGTGTGTGTGTATGTGTCTGTGTCTCTGTGTGTATGTCTGTATGTCTGTATCTCTGGGGGTGTGTGTCTGTGTTTGTGTGTCTCTGGGTATGTGTATCTGTATCTCTAGGTGTATGTCTGTGTGTCTGTGCATGTCTGTGTGTGTGCCTCTGTCTGTGTCATTCTGTGTGTGTATGTATCTGTATGTCTGTGTGTGTGTGTCTCTGTGTGCATGTCTCTGTGTGTGTGTGTGTGTCTGTGTCTCTGTGTGTATGTATCTCTGGGTATGTGTGTGCCTGTGTTTGTGTGTCTGTCTCTGTGTATATGTGTTTGTGTGTGTATGTGTATGTCTGTGTGTGTGTGTGTTTGTATGCATGCATCTGTGCAGGTGCATGAACCCCATAGCAAGTGAATGGAGGTCAGAGGCCAGCTCCAACTACCCTGTGGGATCCAGGGATAAGCTGAGGTCATAAAGCCTGAATGACACTCCTCCATCCACTCAGCTGTCTTGCCAGCCCCTATACACTTAAAAGAACAGTCATAGACTTAACAGGACAGAAAGAAAAAAGAAAACGAAGCAAATATTTGCAGTATGGGTTGGGAGGATGGGCACCTGTGGGACCTGAGCCAAGGAGTGATAGAGAAGTCCCAAGGAGGCAAGAAAATGGCTTGGAACTTGCCGAGAAGACAGAAAAACACCTGGTGATGGTTGTAACATTTGGGACATGAACATCACCTGCAGCCAGAAAAATAGAAACCAGAGCTGGAGAGATGGCTCAGGACTTAAGATTTGTTCTTGCAGAGAACTGTGTTCGATTCTGAGCATATCCCTGGTGGCTTGAAATGGCTTCCAGGGGCTCTTGGGAACCAGGAGTGCACATAATACACAAGCATACACACAGGCAAGACACCCACCACATAGCGTAAATAAACTTAAAAAAAATACATAAAAAGACTATCTGGAAACTTAGGTGAGAAATAAATGACTGTAAATTCAGACATTACTTAAAAGAATAAAACATGGAACAAAATTGATCAATTGCTATTAACAAATTGGCATTTCCAAATTTACTGTGCATGTTGACACGTATAATTACTATTTTCCCCTTTGAGGTTTTACTCAAACGACGAAGCCACTTGGACTGAATCCCTGCCCCCCTCCATCACCCCCACCCCACCCACAGCATTTACCTCACAGCCCCCTGGGCCCCTCATTCTCTCTCTGTCCTATTACAACTTCTTAGATAGGCCTCGGCATCCTCGCTGGAGTGCCAGGCATTTGCCTTTGTCTGCTTGAAGGTGTGGCACTCATGGGAGGTGCTTGGTAAGAATATAAGAGGAGAGACCTTATTGAGGAGAGAAGCAGATGGCTGGTCCAGCCTGCAGTGTACAAGGTGTTTGTACTAGCCGGCGGTTCCACTGTGCCGTCTGCTTCTATGACAAACACCAGGAGCAGAAGCACCTTGGGACAGGAAGGGTTTATTTCAGCTTATAGGTAAAGTCCACCACAGAGGGAAGTCAGGGCAGGAGCTCAAGGTAGGAATCTGGAGGCAAGAACTGAGGCAGGCACCTGAGAAATGCTGCTCAGATTCCTCAGCCTACTTTCTTATACAGCCCCGAACCATTTGCACAGGGGTGGCACCACCCACGGTGAGTGAATGGGCTCTTCTGCATCAATTAGCAGGGAAGAAACTGCCCTACACACGGGCTCATAGGCCCACTTGACAGAGGCTGAGTTTCACCTGACGGTCCCTCTTGCCAGGTTTGTCAAGTTGACAACTAATTGACAGCTAATTCTGGCTCGGCTGGGCTGTGAGAGTTTGCCACCTCGGATTCTGTCCTCTGAGTCATGTGCTTTGTCAGTTTCTGTCTCTAGGCTCAGCCCCAAGATGCTGATGTGGTATCAAGCAGTCATTTTCGGAAGCATTGAGGAAAAATTATGCCTCAGCAGCTGGATTCAGGCTCAGCTCTGGGCCTGGGGCACATACAGGGGCAGATGGGGACGGCTGGGTGGGGACCAGGAGCCCAGAATCAAGATTCCACATGAGAAAGCCTGAGGTACCAAGAGTCAGGCTCTGAGGATTGGTCTGGACCAGCAGGAAGTCAGGCTGCTCTTTAAGGTTGCTACATCAGCAAATAAAAATGAAATAAATTAAAATAAAATAAAAGGAATGTCCTTTCATCCCGCCTTTAGCAGTGTGGCTATTAAAACAAACAAACAAAAAACCAACAAAACAGAAAATAGCAAGTATCTTCTAGGATGCAAAGCGATTTGAATCCCTTGAGCACGGTTGCCGGAAGCGCACAGCCGTGCAGCCACTTTAGAAAACGGGATGGCAGTTCTTCAGAAAGTTAAATATAGAGCTCCATGGAGCGCAGCCACTCCATTTCTGGGAAACGTTAGGAAGATTCTTGAAGTGGTGTCTGCACACCCAGCTCACAGCCGCATTATTTGCAATAGTCAAAAAAAGGGAAGCACCTATGCTGGGGTCGGGGAATGAACCCAGCTCACAGTGGCATTATTCACAAAAGCCAAAACGGGGGAGCACCCACGTCCAAGGAGGTGGTGGATGAAGATGTATAAGGGACTATTACTTGATCTCAAACAGAAAGAAAGGATAGGGTGCCCCTGTTGGTAAAGTGCCGGTCCTGTGAGTATAAAGACCTGAGTCTGGCCTCCAGAACACACAGGGAAATGCTGGGCTTAGGGTTGTGTGCTTATAATCCTAGTGTTGGGAAGGCAGACAGGAGGAGCCCTAAGGCATCTCCATGCTCCGGGGAGGCGCGATGAGTAGATAAATGGACCAAGGGAGGGCATGTGCTCTGGGTGACTCTGTGTGACTCTCTCCTGATGTTCCACCCTTGCTGTTAGCCAGGGTTCTGTAGGAGGCATAAGACCTCATTCACACATTTTTCTCTGCCAGCCTCTGAGATGGCCTGAAAGAGGAATGTAAGGGAGATAAGCTCTTGAATAGTCTTGTGCTTTGCTATAGCCAGTGAGCCGTCATGAGCAAGGCGGCACAGAAAAGACTTTCATCTCGAGAGGTCCCTAAGTTGCAGACTTGCGCTAAGGATGACAGCACAGCTGACCAGAGAACTGGAGAACTCAAACAGGCTCATGAGGCTCCACACACTTAAAAGCATCTTTCCACCTCTAAACTTGTGGCTCAAACTCAAGGCAGTCTTCCTGCCTCAGCTTCCTGTGTGCAAGGATTATAGGCATAAGCCACCACACCTGGCCATTTGATGTGTTTCAGATCCCCTCAATGCATTATTATTTGCATAGCCAAATTTTGAAAGGGGGGAGCCTGTTTCAGTGTCTCTTACCTACCAATCCCCCCTCTCCCCAGTCTTCAATCACAGTGGTCTCCTAGATACTATGAATCTGTTTCCACCCCCATGTTTGGACTAACAAGTTCCCTATCTTGAGCACTTAGTCCACCAGACTCCAATCTCATCCTGAGTTGATTTACTTTATAGGAAAAACGTGTGTGTGTGTGTGTGTGTGTGTGTGTGTGTGTGTGTGTGTGTGTGTGCGCGCGAGAGAGAGAGAGAGAGAGAGAGAGAGAGAGAGAGAGAGAGAGAGAGAGAGAGAGAGAATTCAACATGGTAGATGATGTTTGGGATATAGGGATTGAATTTAGGTCCTTGAGACTGGCAGCAACTACTTTACCAACTGATCCATCTTGTTCCCTTGCCGTGCTGATTTCCTGAATGGAGGAGAAAGTTTTGTAAGCATTATGTCCATAGGAAAGGGAGCAACATTTTTTAAAAAGATTTATTTACTTTATTTATATGAGTATATTGTAGCTGTCTTCAGAAACACCAGAAGAGGGCATCAGATCCTGTTACAGATGGTTATGAACCACTAGTGGTTGCTGGGAATTGAACCCAGGACCTCTGGAAGAACAGTCAGTGCTCTTAACAACTGAGCCATCTCTCCAGCCCAGGGAGCCATATATTAACAATATAATTACCCTCACCAATAACTGCAGCTCAAGTGGTACTCCAAGTTCCTGATAGCTTTCCTCTGCTTTGTTCAAGTCTCATATGAAGTCCAAATGCATTCCTGGCTTTGAGTTTGTTTTGAGATACGTGCTCCAGGCTGACCTCAAACTTTCTGTGCAGCTGAGGATAGCCCTGAACTCCTGATCCTGCTGCCATCACACCCAGTTTTTAAGGCTTTTGGAGTTGAAGCCAAAACTTCATGTATGCTACTCAAGGGAGGTACTCACTGAGCAATACCACTAGCTCCCATGCCTTTGACTTCTTTGTTTTTCAAGACAGGATTTTTGTATGCAGTCTTAGATATCCAGGAATTCACTCTGTAGACCAGGCTGACTGAGATCTGAGAGATCTACCTGCCTCCGTCTCCCAAGTGTTGGGATTACCACCTGGGTGTGTGTGCCATTATCATCCAGCTAAGATTCCTATTCTTAAATATTCTTAATTTTAGAAATAGGTAAGTTGTATCTGGTATTAAAAAGCAATTATAGGGATGGAGAGATGGCTCAGCGGTTAAAAGCACAGACTGCTTGCTCTTCCAAAGGTCCTGAGTTCAATTCCCAGCAACCACATGGTAGCTCACAACCATCTCTAATGGGATCTGATGCCCTCTTCTGGTGCATCTGAAGATAGCAACAGCGTACTTACATATGATAATATATGAATAAATAAATAAATCTTTAAAAAAAAGCAATTATAATGTATCCACTTTACTCTCCTGGTTCCTTCTAGTATTGACTATCTAGAAAAGCTCAGAAACAATAAGGAAATGTTCAGTGAATGCTCTCTTTGCTCCTGGCACTATATTCCAGCACGATATCCCAAACAACTCAGTGTGCATTAACTCTCACATCATCTTCTAAAGTGTTTAGCTTGGACAGGCAAGATGGCTCACTGTTGTGGATTAATCTACTACAGCAAGAAATATCACACAACCTGTAGACTTGAACTCACTATTAAAAATTAACTGAAGATTCTTGAATGGAAAACATGTGCCATGACGTTACATTAGGAGGTGGGAAGAACTGGCTTCTTAGCAGAGCTGCAGGTTTTGCCTGAGCCACGTGATTTCTCCCCAAGCTGCAGAAGTTCAGAAATAGAACAAGAGCCATGCTGACTTGGTGTGCATTATTCTGAGGTTTGTGGTTTGAGACTAGGACACACCCAGGCCAACCCAGGGAAGTGGGCAGGCTAAGGATTCAGCGAGAAGCTCTCTAGTGTTCTGAGCTGCTGAAGAAAGTTTGAGCTCAGAGGTGCTGGGAGCCCCTGCTGTGCAAAGAGACAGGCTGCTCAGAAGGCAGAGAGAGACAGATGGTAGAAGTTGCTTGCCTCCTACAATCAGATAAATAGAAGACAGAGATGAATGATTAAGAATTGACTTAATTGCTTTTAAGGATAGAAGGGAGATACAGTAGTAATTGTTTAAGTGTTTTTAAGTATACATGGAATAAAGAAATCCAGGCCTTTGATCTCAAATGTAGGAAACAAAGGCATGGAGATAGAGAGGAAAACCTATCTCAGCAAATAATAAGAAGAAGATATTAATTTCCATAGAAGGGAGAATGAATGAAAACCGATTTAATTGTTTTTAAGGTAGAAAGGAGATAAATGCTTTAAAGGAAAGTTGAAAGGGGCAGGCAGCTGGGTTCTTTGTACATGGGCTACATGGGAATTCTGGGATTGCTTAGCCTGGTATGACAAATTAATAGCCTGGAAGTAGACTCATACAGAAATATAGATGGGCTGGAGAGATGGCTCAGTGGTTAAGAGCACTCACTATTCTTCCGAAGGTCCTGAGTTCAAATCCCAGCAACCACATGATGGCTCACAACCATCCATAATGAGATCTGATGCCCTTTTCTGGAATGTCTGAAAACAGCTATAGTGTACTTACATATAATAAATAAATAAATCTTTTAAAAAAAAGAAATATAGAAGGGAATTTAATTGAAGTTAAATACATAGGAAAGGATGTTAATTCAAGTTACATAAAGAGAAAGGGGATATATACTTATATACCCACAGAGATATTAATCTCCATAGAAAGGAGATTTATGTATGCGTAGATGAATAAATAAATTTAGGTCTTGACCTTACTTTCAAAAATTAATCTTGTAAGAACAAGGCAGGGGATAGTGGAGGAGCACTCTGTCAGTGGATAATGGTAATTGTTTAGATTGCTTTGATTGTTTTGAATTGTTTTTTTTTAATATTTATTTATTTATTATATGTAAGTACACTGTAGCTGTGTTCAGACACTCCAGAAGAGGGCATCAGATCTCATTATAGATGGTTGTGAGCCACCATGTGGTTGCTGGGATTTGAACTCAGGACCTTCCAAAGAGCAGTCGGTGCTCTTAACTGCTGAGCCATCTCTCCAGCCCCTTGAATTGTTTTAATTATCAAAACGTGTGTGGTTATAAGTTTGGTGGTTATGATATTAAAAATCCTCTGAAAGAGAGGTTAAAATAGAGGAGGCCTGAAGAGAACAAAGACTGCTAAATTGAATCAATCTGTACCTTTGAAGATTTTGGGTTACTGGACCAAGGACACGCTATTTTGTGTTAATAGGAAAAAAAGACAAGGCTTTGGACCCTTTCTAGAGTGATATGGATCAGATAAGACTGGGGAAGACCCCTGAAGATCTTGGCTACAGAAAAGAAAAATTTGAGAAAGTCAAAGAGGATAGCTCCCTGCCTCCTCATGCTATTTCCAGAGACTTGCTTCCAGAACAGCTTCAGGAATAGCTGCTGATTCCTGATGGACTCAGTTCATCCAGCCTTTCAGACAAATCCAGTCAGAACTTCAGTCAAGTCCTGAGCCTTCAAAGCATACAAAGACTGGATTACAGGTGCTAGAGCTACCTTTCTTTTCTTTTTTCTTTTTTAAACTTTAATGTATGACTGCTTTGCTGCATATACACCCACCTGCCTGAAGAGGGCATCATATCCCCTTATAGAAGGTTGCGAGCCACCATGTGATTGCTGGGAATTAAACTCAGACCTCTGGAAGAGCAGCCTGTGCTCTTAACCATTAAGCCATCTCACCAGCCCTAAAGCTACCTTTCTTAAGTCTAACCAATTTTTCCAATTTTCCTATCCCTCCCCACCCCTTAAAAAAATTCATCACCCCAATTCAGCAGGAAGAAACCATGGAGAGTTGTCATCCAAATTCCTTGGGTTTGGGTGTCTGGTTATGATTATTTTATAAATTATAGATAGGTTGTCATTTTAAGGCATAATTTGGAAATAGTCACAATTTTGAACAGGGAGGAAATATATGGGATGGATTACTAAATTTATTCTTAAACCAAGCATTGTATAGCCATAATCTTACATTGATAGAATCTTTATAATTGATGCAAAATTGAAGTTATAATTTCTTACATTGGTACAAAATTTATATATTGATACATATTTAAGGTTCTCATTGGTATAAAATTTTTATATTAATACAAAATTTAAAATTAATATTGTTACTCTTAGATACACATTGTGCCTATGCAACGCACTTAAGAATACAAGGCTTAGACCCAGTCCTCCAAATAGCTGCTATTACAAACTGTTTAGGATAATTAAGTAATGCAAGTTAAGGGGCAGACAGTAAAGTCATGGTTATATTAGATTCTGAATTAGTTATAATAAGGTGCTTTCAATATTATTCAAATAGAAATAGCTATGAGTAGTCAAGGTTTAACAGTATCTGAATTCACTTTATGTAGATGGTCTTTAAAAGCATCAGAAATCCACAGAATATGGCATTTAAAGTCATTTCATTATTAATAGAAATTTTGGCTGGGAGACATGTCTACTCCTGGCAGCACCCCCTTCATGCTTCAAAGAAGATATTAAGCATCACAACCTCCATATTGAGTTGTTACCATTGTAGCAAAGTAACCACTGTGCAAGAATTGCCCTAATTCATCTACAGACAAAAATACTGTCCAGGGAAGGACCCATGATGTGGGATAGTCAACAGCTTACCTCTACCAAGGCATTCCTACTTCACTTAAGGTCTGCCAGAGGGTTCCGGGCCAGAAGGCTGAAGAGAGATGTCCAATATTTTTAGGAATCGAGGACTGTCCAGGTAGTCATCTATCTCTGCAAATTGCTTAGGTTTTGGAAGCTATGTTTTTTGTACTTCCTTTATATTCAGGTAATATTTAATTTGTTCTTGGATCTCTGACAGAGTTGAAGACTAGTTATGTCTCATAATCAAACTAAAGTTAGTTAGCATTGAGAAAGATGATGTAGATTTGAAAGAATGGTTTTCAAATGGTAACACAGGTTAAAAATCAAAACATAATTCAGGTATAGAATTATAAACTCTTTAAGTTAGGATAGATGTTAGAGTAATGTAGTTAAATTGACAAGATTGATGGACTGGACATTATTAATGTATGTCATACCTTGTAGTTTACATCTGCTATAATCATGTTCAATGTATATCTGAGAGAAAAGGCCTTTTAATGGACAAAAATGGGGAGGTGTTGTAGATTTGATTTAACGCTTATGTTATTTGGGTTCCCAAAAAAATTACATGAGAATCCTGCAGGTAAGACATGGTAGGTCCCTGCCCCCAGTTGGTTCTAATTGGTAAATAATGTTGCTAGTGGCCAGTGGCTGGACAGGGAGACAGAGGCAGGACTTTAGATTTCCTAGGCAAGGGAATCAAGGAAAGAAGGATTTAGTACCGCCCTGCCAGGGATGCAGAAGGATCAGGCTTGAGAGAGAGTGTACAGTCATGTAAGAGTCTAAGAAGAGCTGCCCCAGGGCCCCCCTGATTGGGTCTCAGGTAGCAAAGATGGAATATAGATTTTAGTAAGTATCGAGGGGAGGCATTAGCAGTGTGGAAGTTTGGGAGTGGCCCAGCCATTGAGCTGATTAAGGCATATTAAATATAAGGCTGTGTGTGTGTCTTTCATTCAAGAATCCAAAGCATTGGGGCGGGTAGTGAGGGACTTGCGTAGCTGCCACTGAGGAGATTAGAGTAGATTAATCAACTACAGCAACAGCTCACCCTGTAAAGTCATTTGCCACCAAGCCTAAATGCCTGACTTTGATCCCCAGAACCCACACAGAGGAAAAGACACAATCAACTCCTAAAAGTTGTCCTCTGATCTCCACATGTGTTGGGGGGTACTTGCATGTGACTCACATACACAATAAATAATAAATGTAAAAAATACCCAGCACTGTGTCTCATCTCAGTTCATATATTATGGGAACAGGCACAGAGTGATCAAATACCATGTCCAAGTAGTAACTAGTTTGCACTGAGGTTTGCATACTAACAGCCTTCATTCCAGAATCCATACTCTTAACTACTACACTGTGGATTTTACAAACACAGGCTACAAATACAACCCAGCAAGTGACCTCCCAGAAATCCTACATCACCCCTAAAGCTACTGGTGGTCTTTGTTTTAGTAGATCACCAAATGTAATATCAAAGTTCCCTCCAGAGGGAAAAAAAAGGAAAATTGATAAAAATCTTACCACAGAGCTGCCTCAGCAAAGTATCACAAAGTGGATGGCACCAATGCTATTGCATCGCTATTCTTTTTTTCTAATTATTTATTTATTTTATGTATATAACTACACTATAGCTGTCTTCGGACACACCAGAAGAGGGCATCAGATCCCATTACAGATGGTTGTGAGCCACCATGTGGTTGCTGGGAATTGAACTCAGGACCCCTGGAAGAGCAGTCAGTGCTCTTAGCCGCTGAGCCATCTCTCTAGTCCCCAAGTCACTATTCTGAAAGATAAAAACCCAGATGCAGTGCCAGCTCTAGAGCACCTGGCACCTTCTGAGGGCTAGGAAAAGGTAAAGGCTCTCCCCTAGTTTCTGGGAGTGTCTTGGCTTCTGTTGGGTCACACAGCACACGTGTTTATATTCTTAAGGCACTCATCTGTATTCATATCTTGTCTAAGTGTCTCCTTTTCAAAGGACATTGGCCATAGTAGATTAGCGAACCCTTCTCTGCCAGTAATGGCCTCATGTAATCTAATTGCATCAGAAATGGCCCTGTCCTCAGAAAGATACATTCTGAAGCTCAGGTTACAAATTTTGGACTGGCACTAGCTGCTCTTGCAGAGGTTTGTTTCCCAGTACTGCATGGTGGTTCACAACCACCTGTAATCCCAGTTCTAGGTCCAGTGCCCTCTTCTGACCTCTGTGGCTCCTGCACAGGACGCAGAGGTAGGCAGATCTCTGTGAGTCCAGGACAGCCAGGGTTGTGTAGAGAAATCCGGCATCTATCTACATGACAGCAGAAAACGTGAGGTGCTGTGACTACTTATGTGGGCCCTGCCTCCATATGCTCTCAGCAAGGCAAGGCTTTGTCTTTAATTTTTTTAATTGCATTTATTTATTTGTCCCTGTGTATGTGAACCGTGGGGATGCTATGGAGGTCAGGGGACAACTTGTAGGCGTTGGTTCTTTTTCTACTATGTGGGTGCCAAGGATCAAACTCAGGATGTCAGTGTTGGCAGTAACGATTTCACCAGCTCAACCATCTCTTCAGCCGTTTTAAATCTTTTAAAATGTTGAACAAGAAGTATTTAATGATACCATGACTACACACGTATGATCAGTCAACACAGGTTAAAAACATGGAGCTGGAGAGATGGTCCATCAGGTAAGTGCATTTGCTGCTTTTGCAGACCACCAGGGTCCCAGCATCCACACTGTGGCTCAAACCATCCATAATTCTAGCCCCAGGGATCCAGTGGCCTCTTCTGACCTCTTCAGGCACCAGGTTTACACATCATACACACATACACACATGCAGGCAAAACCACTCATACACATAAAATCTAAAAATTTCATGAAAACCACCTGCACACTCTCTCACAACCAGTCAAAGCATGGAAAGTGACTGTGAGTGCTTAACTCTAAATGGAACATACATATTAGCCTCTAGCCCAGCCCAAGGTATGAGGAACACTGCAGAAGAGGGGCGGGCAGGAGGGGATGGAGATAGATAGCCCCGTGGTTAAGAGCCCTGGCTGCTTTTCCAGAGGAGCTGGATTCAATTCCCAGCACCCATACTGCAGCGCACAACTGTCTGCAACCCCAGTTCCAGGGGATACAATGCTCTCTTCTGGCCTCTTTTTAGAAACTAGGAACACAAAGGATGCACAGATATACCTACAGACAGAATAGCCATTCACATAAAAATAAATAAGTAAAAACTTACAAAGACGAAATACCGTAGGTTGGAGGGGAGGGAGGAGCTGTGAACTACACGACTACCTGCCCAAGATCAATTAGCATAGATGGGGGAGGACTCATTGATGGCTCTTGTGGGAACAAGTCATTTTTTAATTTGGGGTGTAGCTAGTGGTAAGTTGACCATGCTCTACTGGAGGGTCCCATGCCCATGCGTCGGGACTCATGGAAGAAAAGGAAAGGAAGAGGAAGAGGAAGAAGAGGAGGAGGAAGAGTAAGAAGAGGAAGAGGAGGAGGAAGAAGAGGAGGAAGAGGAAGGGTGTGGTGGTGCGTGACTTTAACCCCAGCACTTAGGAGGCAGAAGCAGGAAGATCTCTGTGAGTTTGAGCCCAGCCTCATCTACTTTGTGAGGCTCAGGACAGCCAGGACTACACAGATCCCATCTTAACAAGACAGAACACCAGAGGACATGGCGTTGGGAAGAGGAATGTACTGGGAGGTTTTGGGGAAACACTGGAGGAGGGAGTATGGAGTAGCTATGATAAAAATATATTGTTTACATGTGTCAAATTTAAAAAATATTGCACTAAAGAATACGTGCAAGTGGACCTGTTTAGTGAGCAAAGGGGTTGCCACACAAGCCTGGAGATCTAGGTTCAACACCCCAAAACCCATGTAAAAGAAAAAAAAAGAGGAAAAACTCTCAAAAGTTGTCCTCTAACCAATACCTGTGCACCTGGCACAAAATCCACCCCCTACATTATGGACACATATATACACAATATAAATAATAAATAATGAGTTGGGTGTCCAGGCTCTGCTAATAGATCGATGTTTTTAATTTTTTTAAATTTCAATTAATTATATTTTACTGATTTACTCTGTATAGATGTGTGTGTGTGTGTGTGTGTGTAGGTCACACTATGTGGGTGCTGGAGGACTTGGGTTTTAGGCCTGGCAGAAAGTCCCTTTACCTTTGAACTTTTTTAAATGATTTTATTTATTTTATGTATCTAAGTACACTGTCGCTGTCTTTAGACATACAAGAAGAAGGCATTTAATCCCATTACAGATGGTTGTGAGCCACCATGTGGTTGCTGGGAATTGAACTCAGGACCTTTGGAAGAGCAGTCAGTGTTCTTAACTGCTGAGCCATCTCTCTAGCCAACCCACCCCACCCCCCTTTTAAACTATCTTGCTCATCTATTTTAACTTTTTTTTTTGTCCTGAAAGGTGGTCTTCTGGTTCAAAGGCAAAGTACCTGAAAACTTGTAAAAATACCAGTATGAATGTTTGAACCCATCTTCCCAATCGGCAGCATTTACCTGGCCATCTTTTAAAAGCCTTGCCAAGTACGTGGTATCTTGTGATCGATGTAGACATGTCAACTTACTTGAATCAATCAGTCTGTTTATCTGTCTGGTCCAGGCTGACCTCAGACTTGTTACATAGCTGAGAAGGACCACGGATCTGGTCTTCCTGCCTCTCTTAAGTGCAGGACCACAGGTTTACTAGATTGTGGAACTGGCAAAGCCAATGAGCAAAGCAAGTCATCTACGCTTTTTAAAAACTTCTTTCTTATTTGAACCAGGGTCTCACTATGTAGTCTCGGCCAGCCTGGAACTCAGACATCTGCCTGTCTCTGCCTCCTGATTGCTGAGATAAAAGGTGTGCACCACTGCAGGCAGCCTTTTTACATGTATTTGGTATGTGCATGAACGTTCATGCCGTGGTACATGTGTGAAGGTCAGAGAACAGCTTGTCGGAGTCAGTTCTCTCCTTCCATTATATGCATTCTGGGGAACAAACTCAAATTCTCAGGCTTGATGCCCAGAGCTCTTACCCCCGAGCCATTACTGACCCTATCAGCAGACCCTTTAGTGGGCCTCCACTCTCCATCTACCTCAACTACAAATTAGTTCCAACTACTTTTTGAAAGTTTTTCTTCAGACAACATATCTAAACTGAAATCACTACCATTCAGCCACTACTCCTTTCAGCTTCCTGTCTTCTTTTGTTATTTTTTAATATTTATTTATTTATTTATTTATTTATTTATTTATTTTGAGACAGGGTTTCTCTGTATAGCCCTAGCTGTCCTGGAACTCACTCTGTAGACCAGGCTGGCAACAAACTCAGAAATAGCCTGCCTCTGTCTCCCAAGTGCTGGGATTGAAGGCGTGCTCGACCACTGCCCGTCAGCTCCCTGTCTTAATGAAAAGCCAGCCCTATTATTTTCAGTAGATCATGGCAACAATGTCTTGCTCTTGGTGTACAAATCATGTCCACTGACTTTTTTTTGGGCATGTGTATAGGTAGATGTTCATGTGTGTATGCATATATGTTGTTTGGCTAGATTTTTGTCAACTTGACATAAGCTAGAGTCATTTGGAGAAAAAGACTCACAGTTGAGAAAACACCTCCATAAGATTTGCCTGTAGGTGTCTGTAGTGTATTTTATTGATTAATGACTGATGTGGGTGGGCCTAGCTCACTGTGGGTGGTGACACCCTAGAGAGATATCCTGAATGGTATAAGAAAGCAGGCTGAGCGGCCTACATGGCAGGTAGCAAGGCAGCAAAGTTCTTCCAAGGCGTCTGCTTCACTTCCTGTCCCCAGGTTGCTGCCCTGGCTTCTCTTCATGTTGGGAATATAAATTGTTTGGCCATGGTGTTTTTCCACAGCACTAGAAACCGTAAGACAGCAGTGTAGACCAGAGGTCAATGTTGGGTGTCTTCTTTAGTTGTTTTCCACCTAATTATCTGAGAAAAGGAGTCCCACTGAACCTGGACCCCACTGGGGTGACAGGTATGTGCCACCAAGTCCAGCTTGTGGTGCTCAAGACTGCTTCCACAGCAAACACTACCAACTGAGTCATCTCCCCATCCCCTCAGAATACCTCAATACCTCTCTCCTTCACACTCTTAGTCACCTTAGTTATGTCTCAACGATACTGTCACTTTTTGCAAGTGGAATAATCGTAGGATTGTATAGTGGATCATGCTGTGACCCTGAGGCAAACCTTTACTTTTCCACGAGACAGGAAAAGTCCAAAGTCCTTAGTTTGACAGCTAAAATCTGGCCTCAATATCTTGGTGCTATACTCTTCTCACCACCTCTCCAGCATGCCGTCTCTAGATACTACTTAACACCTGCATTACAGCACAGACTGCCACCTGCCTAGAAGAGTGGTCTATGCTTTCATCTCTGAGACTCTTCTCAGACATAATTCCACGTTTAGAGAGTCCACTGGCCTCCACCACATAGGACGCCAAGTATGAGTCCCTGAAGACAGTGATCTCTGCTATTAGCCACCTTCACATAACTCTGGAGTTACTGCAGAACAGACTGTTGTTTCTGGTTTTGTTCTTTTCTATTTATACTCACAGTAGCTGGCAAGAGCCCATTGTGGCATGGGTGCTACAAAATATTTAACCAATACTGAATTAACTTTTCTGATTTCTTTCTTTCTAAATCCAAGTAGATGGTTGATAACAGGGTGGTGGTTGATAGCAGGGTGGCTGGAGAGACCTTTCACAATGTGAGAGCTCACATATGGCCACATAAAACACGTAAGAAAAGTGTGGGGCCTTGCTGACACTTCTGTATGTCTGCTACAGAGTGCTCTTTGAAAAGGCAGACAGGCCAGGCAGTGGTGGCACATGCCTTTAATCCCAGCACTTATGAGGTAGATGCAGGTGGATTTCTGAGTTCGAGGCCAGCCTGGTCTCTAAGTGAGTTCCAAGACAGCCAGGGCTACACAGAGAAACCCTGTCTCAAAAAACGAGAGAGAGAGAGAGAGAGAGAGAGAGAGAGAGAGAGAGAGAGAGAGAGAGAGAGAGAGAAAGGAAAGGGAGGGAGGCTTCTCAATGCTTTAGCCAGCCAGCCCCTCACCTTTCAGTAAAGGATCATGTGTGCACAGCCTGTCCACTCTGAGAACCTTGGCTAGAAATGACTATCACCCTTTGGCTTCTGAAGAGGACTGTCGCTGACAGTTTCTTTCTAATCTTAAAGCCTTTTTTCAATTCAAATGTGAAGATGTGCATATATGGCGGCACATGTCTGTAATCCCGGTGTTCTGGAGACTGGCAGCATGACAGATCTAAGTTCCAGACCAGCCTGCTCCACTCCAGTGAGGCCTTACCTTAAAAACATAAAAACTGGTGACTCAGAAAGACTGCATTTCCCGCCACAAGCAGAGTCTAGACTTAACTGCACACTCATATGACATCAAAGTAGAGAGGCTGGAGGAAGGACAGAGAGAGTGGAAAGGGTGTGGCCAAAGTGCAGGATACACAGATGAAAGCAGCCTAATAATCATTCATGCAACGAAGGAGCACAGAACACAGACTGGGAAACTAAGCAAATCAGCCATGTTAAACAAAGATGTCTAGCCTACTTCCATTACAATACGCTTAGAACTAAATTTCAGTCAGTAAGGAACATCCCTCCATGGCTTCTGCATAAGCTCCTGCTTCCTGACCTGCTTGAGTTCCAGTCCTGACCTCCTTTGGTGATGAACAGCAGTGTGGAAGTGTAAGCTGAATAAACCCTTTCCTCCCCCAACTTGTTTCTTGGTCATGATGTTTGTACAGGAATAGAACCCCTGACTAAGACAAACTGGTACCAGGAATGGGGTATTCCTGTGACAACCTGACCATGTTTTGGGGAGGACTGTGGAAGGACTTTGGAACTTTGAGCTAGAAGAGCCATTGAGATGTTGAGTTCTGTGGGATGTTCTGTAGGAGCTTGGAAGATAATGTTAAATGTTGAGAGCAGTGCAGAAGATGGAGGCCTGGCTTGTGAAATTTCAGAAGGAAAATTAAAGACTCTTATCAGGGCTGTTGCTATTTTGATTGTGAAGATTCTGAGGTTTTGGTCAGCTGAGGCTGAAGAATCAGCTGTGATTAACAAGATACCAGAACTACTAAAGGGAAACCTTTGCATTACTGGGACTATTGATGCTGGTTAGCTGGAGCTAAGAAATTAGCGGTGATTAAGAAGAGACCAGCATCACTGAGGTGAAATCTTCTGTGAAGTGTTTTCTGAGAGCAGAGAGGCTGTGTTCCGGAGATAGCCAAGGTTGTACCTTGTACTGTGACTGGACTTGTTAATATGTAAGAGTCACCCAGGTGGTACTGGTTTTGAAGGCATGAAGGGGTCATGAAGAGCAGCTGAGGCTTGGCACTGTGAGAGGCCGAGGAAGACCATTGGTGAAGGTGCAACCTCAGTTGCAACTGATGTCCCAGGACTGAAGGGGTCATGCAAAGGAGTTGAGACTTGGCACCATGAAGAGAGCTTATGAGAGGTTATTGGTGAAGCCTAGTTACAGCGGAAGACAGCAGTGTTTTGGAGATGCCAGTGTCATGAGATGACCACCAAGAACAGCAGCAGCAGAGGAGTACAGGCAGCTGGAGCCTAGAAGACAAGGTGTGTGCTACAAAGGGCAGAGCTGGAGAAGTGACCCAAGCCCTTGGAGGAGCCCAGAAGATAGTGAATTGGATCCCAGATATTGGACAATTGGACTTTGATTTTTGCCTTAGATTGTGACTGTGCCCTGATATTTTTGACTCTTGAAGGAAGCATTTTAGTAGAGTCCACAGTTAAGAGACTTTGAATTTTAAAAGATAATGGAAATTTTAAAGGGATTGAACTTTTAATATGTAAAGACAGTGGGACTTTTAGTTATTTAGGCCTTTTGTTATTTATTTATGGTACTGGAGATTTGAACCCAGTGCATGCTAGGCAAGCACTCAATCGCTGAGCTAGATAGATCCCTACGCAAACATTAGCTTTAAAAAATTATTTTTACATTTTGTTTATTCTGTTTGGAACTGTGCATACAGGTGTGGGCCACAGCCTGCACGTGAAGGATAACTTTTGGGAGTTGGCTCTCCCCTTCCAACTATGTGGGTCCCAGAGATCACAGGGCTTGGTGGCAAGTCCCTTTACCTGCTGAGCCATTTTGCCAGCCCTAGTTTTAACTTTTCATCAGGAAACTAAGGCAAAACGGAACCCCTCCCCCCAAATTAAAAAACATTCTCATTTCTATTAAGCAATATTAAATCTACATCAAGAACTAGACAGTCATCTTCCCAGTATTTCTGAATTAGGGGGTGTGGCCCAAAAGCATTGACAGTAACTCTATATTCCCTCAGATTTGCCACCTATACCTTTCTGCTTCACCTGGACACAGAATTTCTTTCTCATTTGTCTTTGCTTATACTTGGGTCTGTATATTCAGAAGTCATTATTCCTGATTCTTCCTTTTTCATAGAAAGTATGTGAGCTCCTACTTACTAGGCTTAAAGACTAGAAAGAGTGCACCCAAGATGCTGTGCTTGTATTGGGAAGCTAGACAGCAACAGTTATGAGCAGGGAGTAAAGCCCACAGTTTGAATCAAGAATGTATTAAAAAACAAAACTAGGAAACATGCAAGGGAGGAAAGACTGACTGTAGGCGGGGAGGGGTTGTCTGAGGAAAATGTTATAGGACAGGTATTTGGTTTGGACACAGACTGTTCCAACAATCATCAACATGACCTTGCCCAGTCTCTACTGTGGTAGTCTTGGCTTACAGAATCTTTTTAATACTAATACTTTTGAAAACTCCTTAATTTCTGTCTCATGAAATTGTTATTTGTGGATTAAAAGACATAAAAGCGATGAAGTTAACTGTAACTTCTGTAACGTTTAGGCCTTTGCTGTTTTTCACACTTCCCAGTCATGTCAGACCCAAGATGCAGGAGCTAGCTCAGTTGGACCGAGTGAACCTGCTTCAGATGCTTTGTTACATCTGTGTGTAAGCTTGAGAGTAAAAATGAGAGATGAACGAAATGGCTTGACATTCAGAGGTCAACATGAAAAAAATGGCAACTATGAAATGACATGTACTACCACGGAGTTCCTTGTATGAACTTTTTAATGAATTATGAGCCAATGAACATTACAGAATTAAGCCTTAATATTTCTTCTTTCCTATGAAAACCTAGATAATAGCCTGTCTCAAGTAGGACAGAAGACCATAGTGAATAAGAGTAATAGTAATTAACGTTTGTTCC
Organism: Tokudaia tokunoshimensis; assembly: GCA_036184795.1. Lineage (NCBI taxonomy): Eukaryota > Metazoa > Chordata > Mammalia > Rodentia > Muridae > Tokudaia > Tokudaia tokunoshimensis. Next base: position 18,639,072 of record BTHU01000015.1, read on the forward strand.
TCCCCTGCATGCTTCCTCAAAGAATGACATAAGAGCTTCCTACAGCAACAACAAATTCAATTACACGTTTTCCTGATCACGGCTGCAGCTGAAATATAGCAGATACTTGCACTTCTGCAGCATTTTCCCCACAACACCAACACTCCCAGTGTTCTCTCTTGCGCCCTCTGTATCCTTGTGAGGTAGTGAGGGGAGCAAGAATTTCCTACTTTGTAGATGAGAAACCTCTAGGTAAAATTCGGCACAACTGCTCTCAACCTTTGGTAGCATTCTGAAACCAGGGCATTTTTAAATCCTCATGGTCAGAACATATCCCAGTTCCGACCAGAATCAGGATACAGACCCAAACCTTAGTATTTTTTATGCCACTCTGAGATCCAGCCACACTTGAGCAGCACTGACTTAGGTGATTTATACTCAGCTCAGGAACAGCTGTTTCTTCCACATGCTCTTTAAGCACCACTGAGAACATGACCTCCTTCAACACTGCGCAGTTTGCCTTAATGATCTGGGCAGCCACTACTGGTCTCTAGTAACAAGATTTCTAGTAAACAGATCAGGCTATAAAGTTCTCTGTTCTCTAGATGCCCATCCTAACTAGGAGCATTCGAATCTCTGAGCTAAAATGGTTCGTTGTTCTGGGAAAATGTTCTAGAGCATTCCCTCTAGTCCCAGTTTTGGGGAGGCTGACACAGGGATAGCTGTGAGTTCAAGGACAGCTTGAGCTACGTAGTGAGAACCAGTCTTTTAAAAAATCAAAACACAAACAAGACACAGAAGAATGGCTTGGTGTTACATTGTTAGGCGATTATCCGACTCTAGGTTCAAAGAGCAATGAATAACCTTGTGATTTTGTTTTCCAGTCAGCACCTCCAAAAACTTGTTGCAAATGAACATTTACCAATAACAAGACAAAAACAGAAGTTATGAGTCAAACTCATGAGAAGCTTGAGGAACTGTCACACCCTGAAGATGCAGCAAGTACGTAAGGACCACCCCACCTTTTAACTAGTCAGTCTTTAACCAGTCCTTAACCAGGCCTTTAAACAATTTCTAAGTGCCACCAAACTGAGTTGTTCTAGAGCAGAAAAACAAACAAAAAAACCCACAAAAAAAACCCAAGGAAAACAAAACAATTCTTGGGCCAGCTATCTTCCCTAATACGTTTAACATATAATTCCACTTTGTACAAGGTTTCTTCTTGATACAGATTATCAAAAAGAATCTTTAACAAATTTCTCTTTTTCAAGCAACATAGCAAATATACAATAAATACCTGTAACCCTTTCAGAAGGCAACTACAGACTGTTCTGTGGCCGAAGCCTCCTGCTTCTAGCAGTATTGACAAATTTAATTCTCAAGGACCCCAAGAACCCCAGCAAGCTCCTCTCTGTCCCTAATTTTATTAGATTTAAAACAAAATATACATACAGCAATCATGTAAAAAGTACAAAGGTTTTACCTGCCTTCATCATTCTTATGTATCTGAACCATATTAATTATACTTTTATACAGAAAGATGTTTCTGTTCTAACAAAAGAAAAAAAAATCAACAACCACCTCAGCTCATGTGTTGAATTATTCCAGAGAGTATTAGTGAGAAGGTTTATGGGTCAAAATAGGAACCTCTTTCCAATGAAGCGTTCATATTGTTGCCAACCTGAAGTTTTCAGCATTGAGTCCCATGGGGGCAACGCCTAGGTGATTAGGAACACTCCTAACCTGGGTTCAGGCTGGGGCTCTTTCAGATGGGTGAGTAAACATTTGATGACAGCCCCAATGGAGACTTGGAGGCTTCAATTGTTGTATAATGTAAACAATATGAAATCAAAGATTCTTCATAACATCTACAGCATTTATAAAGTTAAGAAATAAAAGAACGGCTGACCATGTGTTTTCCTAGGGTTTATACTAATAGCGCTCATACTGAGTACTGTAAGAGCAAGTGAAACTGTTCTGTGTGGAGACCAGTTTTCTCAGAAGGCCAAAAACTAAAGCCAGATGCCAAGAGGCACATTCCTATTACTTCTGAACCAGCCTTGCTGGCATATGCATAATTATAAGTAGATCTGCTTCCCCAGTCTTTAACCAATTAGGAACCTTTATCATAATTCTGTTATAGCCATGGACTATAAGCCCAAAACACTATCAAATAAGCCAGTATAACATGTCTCCTCTTCTCTCTGTTACCCTACTGTCCCCAAATGTCACTGCAATTTTGTACCATGTAGTGATTTTTAAGAAACTGAAGTAGAACAAAGCAATGCCTTTGTCCCTTTTTTTTTTTACAGTTTTTACACACATTATATATACAACTTTTAAAATAGCTGCACAATTTTATTTCTCATTGCTAGAGAAGTGCAGTCCAGGCAGACCATGCTTCTCAATATATTAAAAATATTAAATAAAACCCAGCCAGTTTCATACTTTCTAAGTCAAGCTGGCTAGAAATAAAGGGACTGGAGAAAGAACAGGCAGTTGTAAGATGGACCGAGCCTTCTCCACAAGCACTACATAAACCTCGCGATCCCTCCTCCGGCATCTCTACACGCTCACCATTAAGCTGGAAGTAACACTGCTAACTTAGAGAAGACTCTGGGGCAACATGCATATGTCAACTGCCCACTCCACCAACTGCAACCCTGAGGATTCTCTGGCCCAGTGGAAAGAGGAAACGCTATGATCATCTCTGTGGTAGAGCTGCTTCTCCAGTTTTCAACTTCATGTGTCTTCAGGATGTTTCTTGGGCATGCACACATGATACTATCACTTCATGGTTCTACTTTCCACAAGTAGATCTCTTTTCTATTGTCCTTCTTTCCAGAAAGCCACTGTCATCCATCCAAAGGTTTTCCAAGATAAACCAAAGTCACTTCTGTGTTGCCATATACTGCAGAGACTGCTGGGTATAAGCAGGCTTTTGGAAGTCCTCGAAAGGCAACCCCCAGGAACTCATACCCACGCTCAAAGGCTAGAGTCTTGTCCTCCATGTCCAGGATGACTCGGATTCTCTCTCCTATCTGTGAACAGACATTACAGGGTTAGCAGAATACCCACCAAAGGCATGGCTACAAGAAGAGGGTACAAATCAGCAAGTGGAAAACTACAAAGAATCTTTATCGTCTAAGTTATCTCTGTTAGTGAGAAGGGGGTTTCTGGTTGGGAGTAAATAGCTTGAAGAAAGAACACACATTATTCTCCATACATACTTATTTTGATTTCTTTTCCTTTTTGGTTTTTCAAGACCAAGTTTGTCTATATAGCCTTGGATGTCCTGAAACTCACTCTGTAGAACAGGCTGGCCTTGAATTCAGAGATCTGCCTGCCTCTGCCTCCTGTGTGCTGGAATCAAAAGTGTATGCTTACACTACTGTACCTGGCTTTTAAAATGAACAGCAACACTGACTGTTTAAACTGCAAACTCAATACATCCAGCTCCTTTCCCATTTTAAAAGCTGAAACAGCAAGACTGTCATCTTTCTAGTTTGCATCCATAAAGAAGGGCTGCATTGTATGCTGAAGACTGGAAGTAGGACTGGCCATGGCCTCCCCTCACAGACTGCTTTTTTTGTTTTGTTTTTGTTTTTCGAGACAGGGTTTCTCTGTGTAGCCCTGGCTGTCCTGGAACTCACTCTGTAGACCAGGCTGGCCTCAAACTAAAGACCTAAGATTTATAATTGAGATTTAATACTTCCTAATTATGGTAACATCTGCTGTTGTCAGTAACTTTCCTTCATTTATTTCCTGTCACAAATGACCGCCAACATCTGCTTTTATCCACTCTTTGCCCAACTGAACCATTAACATGTCCAATCTCTTTACAATGCCTACCAAACAAATACAAACAGAACAATGCTCCGGCTCTGTCAGGAAACAATGTTCTTATCCTAGGAGTCCTGTCATCAGTCTTGGGAGTTAGCCTTGTTCTGAAGCAGATTAAGATGCCACAACTAATCCTGCTGAAATTCACAAGTTTGTGTCACCTTGTCTCACTACGGCATGTGTGTTCACAGTAAAGGAATTGGAAAGCACAAGCCTCCATAGCGTTGGTGTCAGTGGGTAAAATGCACTCTGGGAGGCAGAGGCAGGCGGGTCTCTTGAGTCTGAGGCTAGCTTTGTCTACACAGAGAGTTCTAAGACAGTCAGGGCTACATGGGGCTACTCTGTCTCGAAAATTTAAAAAAAAAAGTGGATGGCAGAACAAGCAGACACTGTGGAAGGGAGCAAAAGAAGAGAAGAGGGCAAGGGTCCAAATCTGAACACAAACTCTACCCAAACCCACGTGAGACCACAGAGGTGATACACATGAAAAGCTCCCAGGGAAGTGGACTGAGAGAGCAGAGGCCTAAAGACCAGAGCTGAAAGATGCTGCTGCATTCCACAGGTGCATGAAGTTGACAGCCTTGCATCCCAAGTTAACTGTCTTCCTTTACTAGAAAATCTGCATGGACTAAAGAATAAATAAATAAGGCAGTTTCTAGAAAAAGGAGACATTCCAGAGTTGTTACTACGTCTTACCCACACATCCAATTTTCATTTCAGAAAGAAAAATTACTAGGCTAAAATAGGAAAAGTATGATTCTCGTAGTGATGGGAAATCCAAAGAAACTGACTACCTGGACCTAGGCTTTCTAATTTGACAAAGAATTCAAAGTATTTATAGTTACTCTGTCTGTCTGTCTGTCTGTCTGTCTGTCTGTCTGTCTGTCTCTCTCTCTCTCTGTGTGTGTAACCATGAAATTCTAAGTATGTTCAAAGGATTAAATAAACAAGAAATCTCAATAAGAGACATGGAGACAGGAAGAGAAAGCAAGTGGAATCTAGATCCAAAGCACACCGTAGCCAGAACTCATCAGCCTGCTTTACCAGCAAACTGAGATGGTAAAATAAAACGGCAGTGGACATGAAGTTAGAGTAACAGAAACTATGCAATCAGAGAAGACAGTGCCAAACATGGTGATGCACACCTTTAATTCCAGCACTCGGGAAGCAGAGGCTGGTGGATATCTGTTAGTTCCAGGCCAGCCAGGAATACATAGTGAGCCCTGTCTCAAAAACAGACAAACAACAACAACAACAATAACAAAAAGAGAAACTAGGCTTGCAGATGAGGAATAAAAGGATCATAAATTACAGACACAAAGATACTATTAAGTTGTCTAACAATTATAGCATGTGCAAATGGACTAAACTATCAGAAGAAAGACTGTGAAATGTTGTTAAATAAAAAGACAAAGCGCCTGCTCTTGAGGCCCATTTAATAACAAGATAGACCTAAGCGAAGGGCTGTAGGATGCTCTGTAACAGTACTTCATGAGAAGCTGGAGTGACTACTTAAAGTCAGACAATACAGACTCAAACACAGGAATATTCAGTCAAAGGTCATTTATAATGGAAAACAATTCAAGCCCTTGAATCTATGAAGCAAAAACTGATAGACCGAAAAGAAAAATAGACAAGCTAGAAAGCATAGTTGGGAGACTTAAGAACTTTTCTCAGTAAAAGAACAAGTCAATATCACTAACAATATAGACGACTTAAATCCTGCCATCTGAGCTATGATTTACAGACAATTCCATCTAAGAACAGAATATAAGTTGTTTTTAAGCACATATGGAACACTCATCAAAAGGGACAACATGTAGAGAACACAACTAGCATGTATGTATTTAGAGACAGGATTTCTCTGGTTAACTCTGGCTGTCCCAGAACTTGCTCTATAGACCAGGCTGGCCTTGAACTCAGAGATCCATCTGTCTCTGTCTCCCAAGTCCTGGGATTATAGGCATGTGCCACCACTACCAGCTCAACTAGCATAAATATATTTTTAAAGTGGAAATAAAACTCTAAATGACCTCTGAAAACAAGGATGTCAGGATTTCCACTGCACCTGAAGGTAGTAATAAGACTTCATGTTCAGTGATAAAACTATACACACTCCTCTCTGTAGGACATACACAGAACCTAAACAGACAACAAGGAAATGATTTTATGAAAGAAAACCTCCCAGCTTTTGCACTTCAGGAAATGGAGATATATTTTTGCCTTTTATATTAGTACACCAGAGCTGATAGTTTTATTATCATCACTATTTGATATGTATGGGCATTTTTCCTGAATGTATGTCTAGCCATCACATGCATGGCAGTGCCTGTTGAGGAAAGTGCATCAGATCACTGGGCACCAGAGTTCAAGGACTGGAGTTGGTTGTGAGCTGCCATGGATGCTGGGACCTGGGTCCTCTGGAAGAACACCTAGTGCTCTTAACCACTGAGGCATCTTGCCAGCCCCTAAGAGCATGATTGAAGCTAGAAATCTGAGCTACCTGTGGCTCCAAAAGATGAAATCTACGTTTCCTCAAGACTTTGGGGGACTTTTTAAAAAAAGATATTTTTAAAACTTGTGTGTACATGTGTATGTCTGCAAATCCATGTTCTTTGGTCATAGAGTGAGTCGCAGCCCCTGGAGCAGGAGGTAAAAGCAATTGTGGGCTGCCCAAGGTAGGAGATAGGAGCTGAACTCTGGAAAAGCATCAAGTACTCTTAACCACTGAGCCAACTCTCCAGCCCAAGTCTTGTAATTTTATTTAATTGCTGTTTTACACTCTGCTGAATCTATAATAATATGGCTTTAAGACACAATTTTGATTCTAGAATCAAATGAATTTAAGACATTAAGATGGAAGGACAGGGGGTGAAGAGGTGGCTGAGCAGTTAAAACACGGTCTGCTCTTGGAGAGGACCCAAGTTCAATTCCCAGCACTCACATAGTGGCTTACAATGTCTGTAACTACAATTCTAGGGAATCTTACTTCCTCTTCTGGCCTCTGGGGGCACCAAGCATGCATAGATATACATGCAGACAAAACACCAATACCCATATAATAAAGTTTAAAAACAAATGTAGCAGCTTGCCTGAACTCGTCTCTAGAGAAAACGCTAATACCTGCAAGGACTCTGAATCCACAACAGTAAGAAGCAGAGTGAATACGCATGTATATGCACATACACGCATTTGTTGTGATAAGGTGACCAGCAAAACAAAACAGAACCAAACCCTGGATGTTTCATGACGCAAGAAAGATGATATTGGTAAACATGAACGAACAAACTGTACCCCCTGGCCAAACGAGTCCTGCATCGTAAATGTCTGTTCAAGCACACAATGCTTCTTTATTCACAGTATCTTTTTTTTTTTGGTTTTTCGAGACAGGGTTTCTCTGTGTAGCCCTGGCTGTCCTGGAACTCACTTTGTAGACCAGGCTGGCCTCGAACTCAGAAATCCGCCTGCCTCTGCCTCCCAAGTGCTGGGATCAAAGGCGTGCGCCGCCACCGCCCGGCTGTTCACAGTATCTATAGCTGATGTTGTGTTACACCAACAGAGTTGACAGCGTTTCTGTGACATCAACAGCAAAGCCTAAAATATTTACTCTTTGGCCTGTACAGGAAAAGCTTGGCAGCCTCGGATCCAGAGCAAAGAAGGATTGCTCAAATATGTACTAAGAAATATTGACGTAATATTCTACCATTTAAGAATTGCCAAACTGAAGACAAAAATATTTAGTGGCAACATTAAAACATACATGTTTTAAACAAACTAAGGTGTGATTTGAGATGGCCCACGCTGAGAAAAGACCCCTTCTCACCTGGTATTTCGGTGCATTGTTGCACTGTGGAAAGCTGCCATTGACTTCCCCATTATGTAGTAGATTATTGTCCACCAGATTCCAGCCCCAGCTCTGGTCGTCACTCCCCAGCAAGGCCACATAGCCTTGGCACTGCATGGGGGCCCGTTTCGTAGCAATCCCAATCACAGCTACCGTGCCCAAAGGGCCCTCCCACCACACTTCCCAGGCGTGGCGACCCTCACTGAAACCAATCTTGGTCCTTGCACCATCGGTGCTCTGAGCGATGGGGTTCCGATGCAATGTAAAGCCATTCTTCTTGATATAGACGTTCCTGGAGCAATCATTCGTGCTGAAGGCGTGTTGGAAAGCACGTACCTAAAAGCACAAGGAATAGAACAGAAGAAGAATAAACTTGATTTTTTTCCTAAACATTAAAATGCAGCAAGTTTAACGTGCTGGTTCACACTTGTGATCTCAGATCTCAAACAGGGCTGAAAATTCAAGGCCAAAAAATAAATAAAATAAAACAAATTCAATCAGAGGACTTAAGAGGAGAAGCTATCAAGAGGATAGATTAGCTGGCCTTTCATATTTTTTTTTAATTAAAAGTGTATTTTTTTCAAAGATTTATTTTATGTATGTGAGTACACTGTCGCTGTCTTCAGACACACCAGAAGAGGGCATCATATCCCATTACAGATGGTTGTGAGCCACCATGTGGTTGCTAGGAACTGAACTCAGGACCTCCAGAAGAGTAGTTAGTGCTCCTAACCTCTGAGCTATCTCTCCAGCCCTCATAAATCTTCTTTTAAAGCTCCTTACACAAACACATTTTTAAAATAGCTCCTTTGTACAAATAATGACAAATTCTCATCTTTTAAAAATATAAAACTTGGGGCCAAACATGTGCCTTTAATCCCAGCCCTTGGGAGGCAGAGACTGGTAGATCTGTTTGAGGCCAGGCTGATATACAGAGTAAATTCCAGGACAGCCAGGGCTACACAGAAGGGAGGGAAATACAGATTTATGTATTTATGTGTGTAAATGTGGCTGGAGATATGGCTCACCAGGTAAAAGCCCTTGATGCTGTCGTAGAAGACCTAGGGACGATCCCAACACACTGCACATCTAGTTCCAGAGGACCTAACACCCTCTTCTGGACTCTGTGGGCACTGAAGGCATGTGGTGCAGAACGCCCACACATAAAATAAATAAATCTGAAGGGAGAAAAGGGAGGCAGGCAAGGTTACAGACATACAGAGCAACGGCATACAGGAGAGAGCCACAGAGAGCCAGGGACCCAGCTCCCAGGTCAAGCTCATTTTCCAATTGCCAGCACTCCCCTGTCTCACTGCTGCTGTGCTGTGGAGTAAGGCCTTGTTTCAGGTGTTGTTCCCACAAGGAAAATGGACAAAGCATTCTTGAATTTTTTCTCCTATTTCTGTTTATATATTTTTTAAATTATATGTTGGTGTGGTGTGGTGTGGTGTGGTGTGGTGTGGGCATTCATAAAAGTAAACAAGGGAGAAAAATATCCACAAACAAGTATTTTCCACAAAAGAATGACATGAAGAGAACGAAGTGCTCATGATAATGTTAAATTACTCTTTCCTCGTAGCCTATTCCTAGTCTTACAAATTCCAGGGGCTTTTTCTCTAATCTTCCCTTTGTCCCAGTGATACTAACAACCTCTTCCTCAACCTCCTACTTCAGTTTCCTATTCTGCTGAACCAATTGTACCACATTCATTTATAGTGACTCTCTATAGTGACTCTGCCCCCTAGAAGTCTATAAACTCTGTCCTTAACCTTAAACTCTTTCCAGAGCTTTCTAGAACAGTATTTCCATTGAATTTCATGCCAGCTAATAAATTTTGATAGCTCTACACACAGCACCATAGCAAGTGTTAGCTCCGCTTGGCTTCGGAGCCTTCCAGAGCAGCTTGCCACGCTTCATTCCCACCTGCCTGCCCTATCTGCGGCCTCTTCTTGTGTTCTCTACCGCCACCTCCGTGAAGATATTCTTTGCCAGGAACACCCAATCCCCATCATTCCTTTCTCCTGAATTCACTATCATCACACTTAAGTATAAGGATCTTATTTTCTACCACACCTCTAAGAACATGATTTTAGTAAAAAAAAATATTTTGTAAAAAAAACTATGAGCTAATCAACCAACCAACAAAACAACCAACCAAACAAACAAAACTCCACTGTAATCTAAACTGGTCAGTGCTTTCCACTGTAGAGTCGATTAGAAACGGGAAGGAGAGAAGAGCACACTGAGTACCACATTAAGGAACGTAGATGTTAACACATAAGCCGCAGGGGCAGGAGGTGAGGACGGAATCAATGTGCATACTGTATACATAAGACAGCCTTACAAGACGCCTTGTCAAAGGAACAGATACAAATGCTGATTAAATAAACTATAATCGTTCATACTTATGAGACAACACTGTAACTTTTGTATTAAGAAATTACTCTCAGCTTCATTTTAGAGATGACAGTAGTATCATGATTATATTATAGGTCGTTGTTTTTAGAACAAATACTGAAAAATTCAAATGAAATGAAAAAATATCCAATTAATAAATTTTAAGGGCCAAGTGTACATTTAATTCCAGAACTCAGGAGGCAGAGGAAGGTGGGTCTGTTGAGTTCGAGGTTAGCCTGGTTTATGGAGCAAGTTCCAAGACAGCCAGGACTACACAGAGAAGCAAACCCTATCTTAAAAAAAAAAAACAACAAAAAATAAAAAATTAAAGTCATAGTTTCTGTCTATTTCTGAAGAACCTAGATTTTTAATTTCAACAGCATGAAGACCTAGCCCAGTGCACACTTTTCCCTCAGCTCACTAGCCCACCCTCATTCTCCAGAGTACCTACCCTTCCTCAACAAACTGCTTCTAATTCTGCTTCTAAAAACAAAAGTTAAAAAAGCCTAGCTCGGGATATAAGCCTGAAAGTTAGGGTATAATTAGACACAAAATATCTGGAATAACTAAGTGCTACTTGGAAATAAGTAAAGTTGAGTTAATTTAAAAAAAAAATCGGGGACTGGAGAGATGGCTCAGCAGTTAAGAGCAGTGACTGCTCTTCCAGAGGTCATGAGTTCAATTCCCAGCAACCACATGGTGGCTCACAACCATGGGTAATGGAATCTAATGTCCTCTTCTGGTGTGTCTGAAGACAGCTACAGTGTGCTTATATGTATATAAAATAAATAAATAAAATCTAGAAAAAAAATTTCAAAAAGGAGGAGGCATTTCTGGAATTGGGGGTGTAGCTCAATGGCAGAGCGAGTCCTAAGCATGGATCAGGCCCTGGTTTTGAGCTGCAGCATGGAAGAAGGAGAACACTTCCCAAACACTTCTCCTCACCCTCAGCCTTCGGTTGCCCAGGCTCCTTGGAGTTCTCCTGGATCCACCTTCCCTAATCCCACTGGCTGTCAGCAGTCACCTATGTGGAGTTGTTCTCTGTGACAGTCTTTCCTCCATGTGCCCTCTGTATCTCTTGGCCTGATCTTTTTAAAGCAGAGTTTTACTTCATTGTTCTTCTGTTCAAACTTGAATGGTTTTTCCAGTTGAAGAATAAAGCCCAAACAATATATCAAAGACTTTTGAAAGGCCTTCTTCCATAATATTGCTAGTTCCCGGTCACCTTGCATTTCCCTTCATTCAGTCCAACTATAAATTCCTATCTTTAGCCTAGACTGCCTCTAATCCTTGGCTACCAGGAACTGAAATCTGGTGAATATCTCAAAAGCACTATGAATTCTGCTCTTCCACAAGTAAGCTTGCTGTCATTTTCCTCCAAACTCTTGCTCAAGTGATACTTAGATTACGTAAGCCGAATATCTAGAAGTCATCCTTAGCTCCTCCTTCTTCCTCATCTCTAGTTCAAAACTACTGCCAAGTTCTACAGATTTTTTAAAAAACTGTTTGATCCCGCAAATTTCAGAGAATACATAGATAATACCAGTATCTTAATATTCTCTGAGTGAAAAAAATCAATTTTAATTTATGATGACCTAAAATCCTAGTGCCATATCTAAAGGCAATAGGAGGAACAGTCATCAAATTCTGTAGATTGGCTGTGGCTCTTACTCCCAACTAGAAAGGCTTCCCTGTAATGTGTCCCCCTCCTGCCATCTTACTCAGACCAGCATCACGGCACTCTCAGGGCAGCGGCAGACAGAGTCCTCCACAGAGGCTCTTCTTGATCGTCTTGGCCTCTTTATCCTTGTCTTTTAGGTGTCACTGAGCTTATTCATCATGGCTTAAACAAAGTTTCTTCCTGACCTCCATTCCTGACACTCAGAACAGCATGAGACTCTCACTCATAATACTTACCAAATAAAGTTTTACAACTGCAGTGATGAGATTAATATCTATTCCCCAGGCTGGGGGTGTAGCTAGCATGGATTCAATCCCCAGTACTGAAAAAAAGAAACACAGATAGGCAGGCAGGCGCACGCACATATACATACACACATACATACACACACACACTCCACTACACTGTAATCCCTACAAGGAAAAGTGTTGGTAAGAGTTTGCATTTTTGCTTTCCTTGTTTTTTCTGCTCAGAGTTTTTCATAAAATTTTCACATCAACCTCATCTTAAAGTTCAGATTTGTGTCATCTTAATCTCAAACTTTTTCTCCACTCAACTCCTAAGTATTTCCTTTCCATTGACTTCTAGCATTCCTATACTACACTAAGTAGCAATGTGTGTCATATGTTAGTTATTTCTATATGTTAGTTATTTCCCTAGTCTAAAGACTTCTAGATTTCTGAGTCCTCCTAAATTAACCTTCCATCTTCAAAATAGTCACCTAAAAGAACCCAGGGTAAGTACAAGCCCACCTTGTAGCTGCAGAAAATATAGCAGAAAGTTAAATGAGGCATTATAAACGTAAAACTAAAATCTCTCTGGAAATATACAAAACTAGTAGCAATTTAGGCACCAGTTAGGAGTGCTCCCTGATTTTCCAGAGTACCAGAATTCAATCCCAATGTGTGTGTGTGTGTGTGTGGGGGGTTATGTGTTGCAGGGGGGTCATATGTGTCTGTAACTCCAGCTACAGGGGTTGGTACTCTATTCTAGACTCTGTGGGCACTGGTATTCTTCACATATGTGTGTGTGTGTGTGTGTGTGTGTGTATTTGTGTCAAATACAAAAATACAATTTTTTTGGTGGGGGGAGGCCAGGAGTGGTGGCACTTTTAGACTCAGAACTTGTGGGCCAAATATTGAGACCCTGTCTCACAAAAAAAGAAAGACTATCTGATAGTTGACATATTCAACAGCAGTGTTCCTTCTTTTATCACACCAAAACTTGTCTTAATATACAAGAATATACCAGTAGCTGTGGCCCATCTTATAATCCCAGCACTATCAAGGAACAGACAGAAAGATGGCAAGTTGGAGACCACTCTGAACTACATAGTGAGACCCTGTTTCCACAGACATAAAATATGTGTATACACATATTTATAATACATGTATATTAAAAGAAATAGTGCATCTATTTCACATTTAAAAATGATTTAGACATTCACTGACAATATAGCATTAAAAAAAAAGATGTTTACCACATTCCAGGTCAGACTTTATCATCTCTCATTTATGCTCCTTGTTTTGTTTTGAGACAGTCTCATTTAATACAGCCCTGGTTGTCCTAGAACTCACTAGGCAGACCAAGCTGGCCTTGAACTCAGAGATGCACCTGCCTCTGCCTCTGGAGTACTGGGATTAAAGGTGTGCACCACAACACTCGGCTTCATATGCTTTTGATGACTGCTATCTACAAGATCCTTAACCCAAGGCCTTTTGTTTGTTTGGGCTGGAGAATACTTGGTCTTGTCATGACCTGTTTGTTAGCATTTTAATTTTGTTATGAAAACACAAAAATCGAGAACAACAACAACAAAACCAGCAAAACAGGAATCAACATATTAGATGACAGAAGAGACATCAACTGTGTAGAACTATGAAAAAGTTATCAATAATAGCAGGACAAGGCAGTTTGATGAGTTATATGGCGCCAATAGGAGGAAGTAATATTAAAGTCTCTTTTTTACAAGTTAGTTAGCAAGATGCCTAGCCTTATTATCATCACTTGGAAGCGTTAAATATTGTGGCCCTAAGAGAACGTGGGTCAAAATAATGAAAATAATGTGCTTATTAATCAGAGTTAGGAAAATGGGTGGTGAACGCAAAAGATCCAAGCAACTAAATCCATTTTAAAGCGACCTCGATGAACTAATGCCTTAAGTCTACTTGGAGGCCAGGGGAAATATATGATCAAGAGTATCGGCTGGTCTTTAAGAGCAAAGACTGTCGAAAGTAGAACGACTGATGAAAATGAATGATGGGAAACCACCTAGTATTTTAAAAAGTGAGGTGGATTGCGAAGCACAACTTCAATCCAAAGAAAAGATCGTTATGGAGAGGAGGGGTGAGAGTGGTACTGACTGGCTGAAGCCGTGGAAAGGCGGGTTGCTGAGGTGAAACATCTGACTCAAGCTTTGAAGGTAAACCCTGAGAGCGCCGGACGGGAGAGGAGCCGGGCTTCGACGTGGCCCGGGATTCCCTCACCTTGGCCTTGTAGCTGGGCAGGTTGCAGAGGATGTCCGTGCGCAGAGCCTCTTCTGCTAGGCTGCGGGCGCACAGGCTCCGCCACACCTCGCTGTTCTCGTCACCGTGGAGGCAGCGGTACCAGTGCTTGCAAACCAGGGCGCAGCTCCGCAGCTCGGACAGCTCCAGGTAGGAGAACACCAACTCCAGCACCCGGCTGGGCAACCGGCCGCCGACCCCGGAGGACCCCGAGCCGGCGCCGGCGCCGCCACCGCTAGCGCCGCCCGAGGCTGCCCCAGCCCCCGGGCCCGGCGCCGCCATCGCCTCACCAGCCGGCCCGAGGGCCGCCGCTACCGCCGCTGCGCCCCGTCTCGGCGCGGGAGGCCAAGCCTCGCCTAGAGACCGGAGCAGCTCGCTCACCGCCCCTTTCAGCGACAGCCGCTCGCGCCTCCACCGCTCCCGCCCCTGCCCGGGGGCGTCCGCCTCGCGCCCCGCCTCACTGAGGGCAGATGGCGCGGGCCGCTCGGGTCCCCGCCCCTCGTAGCCGCTCAGCGCGGGCGCCGGAACCACCCGCCTCGCCCGGCCTGCCCGCGACGCGCCCCGGGATCCGCCATAGGAGTTGAGGGCAAGAAGCAAGGGCGCACGCCCAGCTCGCCCGCCGCGCCTCTCAGCCCGGAAGTGACTGTTCGGCGGAGGCGCCTCGCTCCCTAAGCTTGATGGGATTGGATGCTACGTGTGAGGTCATCACTAGGCGCCACCGGGAACGGGAAGCCCAGGTACGAGGCTGTTGGCTGGCGGGGTTCTGGTCTGTTCTCAAGTGCATTTTTCTGTTTTTCCTCTAATGGCCTTGAATCGGCTTTCCTTGGCCTCTCTTCCTACGGAGTTTCCCGTTTCATTTGTTTTCTTCTTACTCTCCAACTTTGTTCACGACACTTCCCTTTTTTTGGTAGCCAGTTCTTAGATCCTTCACCTTCAGTTCGCTTGGATCAATTTCCTTTACCTTTGGGCAGTTGAGGACCTCTTGTCGTGGTCAGGTTAGAAACATTTTATTTTTTTACTTGGAGAAATTGACATCGTCCTTTCCTGGCTAGGACCTTAGGGGACTCACCAGAACCCATTATCAAAGTACGGTGGCTAAATCTGAGCAGCCCTCGTAAATACACAGGTTTTGTTGTATTTGAGGTTAAATAAACAAGTTTAAGTAATCTCAAAGTGTCATTTGAATACTAAGTGTCACAATCTTTTTGGACAAAATATGGTACGTTCAGTTCTATCTCATAGTAAAAAGATTTAAAAAATGTGTGTTTGATTTTTTTTTTGTAACTTGTTAATCCCTAGAATGAGAATAAAGTGGAAACATAAAGATGATTTCCTGAGAGGAAAAGAACCTAGCATTATTTATTTATACTATGTTTTCAAATTTTAAAGAGCAGTTAGAAAAAGAATAATAGAGACTGGAGTGAAGGCTGAGCGGTTAAGAGCACTTGCTGCTCTTGTAAAGGACCTAGATTTGTTCCTAGCACCCATATGGAGGCTCAAGGCTGCCTGTAACTTCAGTTCAAGGGGAGCCAAACCCTCTTCTGGCTTCAGGAATGACAGGTGTACACACATACATGATACACATAAAGTAAAAGAATTACAGTGTGAGCCAGGCATTGATGAGATCTTTTAATCTGACTTTTTTATAATTCTCAAGACAGCTCTATGAAGTGATTATAATAATAGGGCTCACAGACTCAGTTGTCAAGGCCAGTGTCATGCAATTTTTATGTAGTAAACATTGCCGGAGATCCACCTATGTGTAATCCACTTCCTGGTTTTTAGTAAAAACAAGTGAACAGCAATGCTTCCCTACTCTGGTATAATTACATGCTTATGACTTGCTAATCCCTTCCTCGGGATGTCTTCCACCTACTTAAGTAACCCAAATTCTTGTCTGTTGTGTCCATGCTAATGCCAGAATCTTCTAGTTGTTGTGGTTGTTATTTAGTTTCTCCACATCAAGACTCACTTTAGTGCAAAGCTATGAAGAAGTGTTGACTCACACGTTATAAGAATGGCCTCTCTCTTCGTGGCTCCTGAATGTTGAACCAAATTTTGTCTGAATGACAGTTACATTTCCTTTAAAATTTGTGGATCTGAAAAGAAAGTAAAGAACTATATAGAATGGTTAGATTGAAAGGCATGGGCAAAGCACCATGGTATAAAGAGTCTATAGCTCCAGCTACTTGGGAGCCTCAGGTGAGAGGATCATATGAGCCTTGAATTTGGGACCAAACTGGATAAGAAGACAGATTCAGACAGTCTCTGCTCACGGCCACTCGCCCCCCCCCACAATCTCTCTCTCAGGCTTGTACATATGGATAGCAGAAATTCATAAAGGTATGACTGAGAAAAACACTGATGGTAGAGATAATCCATTTATCAAATACTTTATCCTTTATCTTGTCTCTCTCAAGACAAGTCTTTGAAGTATCTAATGGTATCATTCTGCTGTCTCTGTTTTGGTTTTGGGTTTTGGTTTTTTGTGGGTGAGGGGTGCTTGTTTTTCAAGACTGGATTTTTCTGTGTAGCCCTAAATAATCCGGACCTTGATATGTAAACCAGACTGGCCTTGAACTCACAGATATCCACCTGCCTCTGTTTCCTGAGTGCTAGGGTTAAAAGGCATGTCCCACTGCCTAGCTTCATTCTGTTGTGTCTTTACCCCAGTTATTCACATGACTTTCAGTGGCGTGTCATCACCCAACTCGAGTCAGGATAGTTTCTGAGGTACAAGATCGCCTTTATCACTCTCTTCTTGTTACATGTCCTTCACCTGCTTTTCATGAACCTCACCTTGCCCCCTCCCCCATGACATTATCCATTCCACCTGCTCAGAACTGTCACCTGTGGCATTCCACCCTTTTAAGAAATGCTCTTAACATACCCTACTTTGCCCTTAAGTACTCCATGACCTCATTAGGAGTTGGAGGAAATGAATCTATTATCTAATTAAACTAATTCATAATAGGATATGAGTAATTGTGTGCTTGACCCTTTAGGCAACTACACAGGGAAAGACAAGCTTAGTGACCTGATAGATGAGGGAGATAATGTTGGCATTAACACATTTCTACTAGGTTGTCTGATCCCAGTGTAGAAAATCAAGAACAGTGACTTGCAAACAACTCATTTCTAAATTGGTTTGATTTAGCATATATTTAAGTACCTTTCCCCCATTCTGCCATAGCACTATGTTTTACATCCCCTCCCCTTTTTTCCCTGAGGGTCTCAAAGATAGCCCAGAGTGGCCCAGAACTTGAAATCTTCCTGCCTCCGCCTCCCAGGTGCTAGGATTACAGGTGTGCACATGTTTAACACTTTTGATAAAATCTTTGGGTGTCTTTTATAGACCAAGTAAACAGATAATTTTGAAGGCTCTAGTCGGATCACTGATAAATATTATGCATGATAAATGTTGACTACCTACAGAAAAAAGCCTCAGTGAATATTTATTTTATCTAATAGGATGTTTTAGATTTACTTATTTAATGTGTATGAGTAAATACTCATATATACACATGTATGCATGTATCAGGTGCAGTGTGTAGTTCCTACTACCCTGCCTTAAACTCCAGATGAAAGGCACACACATATTAGCTTATCTTTGATGTGTTTTAGCTCAATGGCTGGGCTCTTCTAAGTCTTCCTCAGCTATCACACCCTTCTTTTCACTCCCAGCTCAGCATCGTAAATCTGCCCTCAGTTCAGTTGGTCTCTAATCTCCCGCCTGCTTCCCCAGGCCAAGTCTGGGAAGCAGTCAATGGCCACTCCATCCTAGATCTCACATGGCTGGTGGCTCTTCCTTCCTCCAAAGCATAGTGAATCTTTCCTGAGTCTACTATCCTGCCTATTTCCCCTAGCTCATTGGCCACTAGTATCTTTATTGATTGATCAAGAACCAATTGGAGAATAGGACCTTCAGGGTTCACATGCAGATTCCTGATCAGAGCATCAGAATCACCCCCTACAACCACATGCATACCTGGTACCCTCAGAGGTCCAAAGAAAGCACTGGATCTCCTGGGACTGAAGTTATTCCTTGGTTGTGAGCTGCCATGTGGGTACTGGGAACCAAAGCTGATCCTCTGAAATAGCAACTAGTCAAATTCTCTTAAGCACTGAGCCACCTCTATGGCCCCAAATGAGTATATACATTTTTTGAGGCTTTCTAAACTCTTTTTTTAAATAGACTCATTAATAGTTCTTTGTTATTTTTCTAACTATGCAAGTGATTAATAAATATCCATACAATTCATTTAGAGTCTGAAAATTTAATCCACCCTCTCCCCTCTGATGTGCAGAACTGTACTGTTCTTGGATCTTATAAGATTAGTGCAATAAGACTTACTAGGGGGCTGGAGAGATGGCTCAGCGGTTAAGAGCACTGACTGCTCTTCCAAAGGTCCTGAGTTCAAATCCCAGCAACCACATAGTGGCTTAGAACCATCCATAATGAGATCTGATGCCCTCTTCTGGGGTGTCTGAAGACAGCTACAGTGTACCTACATATAATAAATAAATAAATAAATAAATCTTTAGCCGGGCAGTGGTGGCACACGCCTTTAATCCCAGCACTTGGGAGGCAGGCGGATTTCTGAGTTCGAAGCCAGCCTGGTCTACAGAGTGAGTTCCAGGACAGCCAGGGCTATACAGAGAAACCCTGTCTCGAAAAATCAAAAAAAAAAAAAAGACTTACTACTAGGACTGGAGAGATGGTTCAGTGGTGAAGATCACTTACTTCTCTTCCAGAGGTCCTGAATTCAATTCCCAGCAGCCACATGGTGGCTCACAATCATCTGTAATGGGATTCGATGTCCTCTTCTGATGTGTCTGAAAATAGCTACTGTACTCACATACATAAAATAAATAAAATCTTTTTTAAAAAAATATACTTACAGGGAGGGAGGAAACGGGAAAGGGGAAATGATTTTGAATGTAAATAAAAAAACTTAGAAAATAAAATTTTAAAAAAATAAAAAAAATATACTTACTACTAGACCCATTGTGGAAAAAAATTGTCAGAACTGTATGGTGTCTGTAATAGTCCTTTTAACTATACAATCTATTCATTACCTAAATTCTCATGCTTTATTTTGGGTAGAAGTTAGCCAAAAGTACCTTTAAAATCAAGTTAATCCCTTTAAAATAACAACAAAAACAAGGATAAGATTAGGAAGAAAACCTGAAAAGGTTTATGCCTGCTAGTCAACATGCATTTGGGTCTCCTGTGGATGTGTGCTAGAGAAGCAGTCTTATGTTTACCTACAGGTTTGTAAATTTAGTCTTTAAATGTCTTTTGAGAGGAGAAGGCAGGGGGGTTGTTGAATTTTTAAGCAATCTTTAAAAACTGTTGAAATGTTGGTAATTATATTTGTCTCATAGTATTGAGTTCTTGTACAAAATCTGATACAGGTTTTCTCCCTCTTCACAGAATTTCGCATGCCATCATGGCAGTCAAGTGGACTGGTGGACATTCTTCTTCAATCCTTTGCCTGAATGCAAGTAAAGATGGGCTGGTGGCTTCAGGAGGAGAGGGTGGGGACCTTGTGGCTTGGGGTGAAGATGGGACCCCGTTAGGACACATGCAGTTGGAAGGGGCTGATGATGTGACCAGCGTATTATTTTCCGCCTCCTGCCCCACCAAGCTCTATGCCTCCCATGGAGAAACCATCAGTGTTCTAGATGTCAGGTCTCTTAAAGAGTCCCTGGACCACTTTCATGTGAATGAGGAAGAAATCAATTGTCTTTCATTAAATGAAACTGAAAGTCTGCTGGCTTCTGCTGATGACTCTGGGGCAATCAAAATCCTGGACTTGGAAAAGAAGAAAGTTACCAGATCCCTGAAGAGACATTCTAACATCTGTTCCTCTGTGGCTTTTCGACCTCAGAGACCTCAGAGTCTGGTGTCATGTGGCCTGGATATGCAGGTGATGTTTTTGTAAAGAGCATTTGGGTAATTTCTGAGCAGAATTTGCTAAGAAAATCAAGTGTGTGTTTGGTTTGGTTTCCTTGGCAGTTATGGGAATTGAGCTTAGGGCCTATGCATGCTACTAAACATGTACTCTACCACTAAACTGTATCCCCAATCCCTGGAACCAAATTATTGATCAGGTATTTTCTCCCCTCTGCTAACATTTCTTACTCAGCTGTGAATCATAGCCTTACTTCTCCCGTGAGTGCTAGCCTGACACTCTATTTTATTCTTTTGTCTTCCTTTGTCCATCCTTAAAGACATTCTAAGACCTTAGGATTCAAATATCCAATTCTAAAAGTTGCTTTAAAGAAAGAAGAGGTAGTTTTAGGGCAACTTAACAAAAAATGGGTGGGGCTGAGAGCTGAAGGTAGAGTTGGTCCACACATTCTCTAGAAACTCTTAAATGGTTTAAAAGGGGGATAAAGGGGAGTTGGAAGTTCTCTTTTTACTTTAAATTTTGAGCTACTTGAGATGTGTGTGAGTGATCAGAAGCAAAACACTGTATGCAGTGCTGGACTTTGGAATCAACAACACAACACAAATTAGCCTGACTTCAGAGGAAAGACATGGGGGTATAAAGCACACTATATAAGGGAAAGCTGGTTGGGTTTATTTTTTTGGTTTCACAGGAGCAGATTTGTAGTAATATGAGAGTTCTTAGGTAGCTTGAACTTTCTCATGGTGAACTGGCCTTTCTCCAGCAAGAGAAAAATCTCATCACTAGAATCAAGTGCTTAGGACTTTGGGTGCTTTGCACATACTAGTCTTGATTCCATTTGTGCCCTCCTAATTACTGTTCCCTTTGAAAGTGGTTTCATTTTATGTGTATGGGTGTTTTGCCTGCATATATGTCTGTGCACTGTGTGCCCAACATCTGTGGAGGCCAGAACTAGACATTGGAATCACTACCAATTGCAAGCTACTATGTGGATGTTGAGATTTGAACCAGGGTCCTCTGGAAGCGCAAACAGTGATCTTAACTGCTAAGCCATCTCTCTAGCCCCCTGTTGTTCCCTTTCAAAAATTATTATTATAAATGAACCACCTGGCTATAATCAGACTTCAGTTTCTGCCTCCAAAACCCATGCTTTTTCAGTTATATGAGGTATTCAAAGTATTATCTATACTTGAAGTGGTGTTGGACTCCTTTAATCCCAGCTCCTGGGAGGCAGAAGCAGGCAGCTCTCTGTGAGTTCAAGGCCAGCAAGAACCACATAGCAAGTTACAGGATGATAGCCAGAACTTTGTAATAGAAAGATCCTATCTAAAAAACAACTACATACAACAACAACAAATCGGTATCATCCATAAGGTTGAAGAGCATGGCAGTGGAACCAATAGATGCTCTATGTGCTGGGACACTCCCAAAATAATAAAGAACTCCCCTTGAAAAATATTTGTAGTGCTTCTGTAGAAATTCTATATACGGAATCATTCAATACAGAATTATTCTGGGTGTGTTTATTTTTGAAGACAGGGTTTCTCTGTGTTGTCCTGGCTGTCCTGGAACTGACTTTGTAAACCAGACTGTCCTCAAACCCAGAGATCTACTTGTCTCTCTGTCTCCAAGTACTGAGACTAAAGGTGTATGCCACACCAGACTTCTTCTGTATTTATAGGAAACAGTTTCCCTGCAGCCTACAACTAGGTCTTAACCAAAGTCTTCCTAAATCTGCATTGTTCACCAGCAGGTTAGATCTTCCTTTGATTTTCAGGAAGTACCGGTGCATCCAGGAGGCTGCTGGTTATGAATAGGTAGAGGTAGTGTGTTTGACTGATCTCTCTCTCCTTCAGCTAGACCTGTTTTCACCACTGGTTTACTGACTCCTAGGTGACAGTTAGATATGCAAGCATGACCTGTACTCTTTAAACCTAAAGGTTGGGAGTAGACAGGGGCTAAAGAGAGGCCCACTACTGAGAGTTGGGTTCAACTCAATTCAGAGGACCTGGATTGGGTTCCCAGCACCCATGTCAGGTGACTCACAACTGCCTAACCTCCAGCTACAGAGATCTAATGCCCCCTTCTCTTCTGGACTCCCTAGGCACTGTTATTCACACACACACACACACACACACACACACACACACAAATAAAAGTTAAATGAAGCTTTATGGGCTGGGCATGGTTGTACATGCCATCTCAGCATTTGGAGGCAGAGGCAAGCAGATCTCTATGAATTGAAAACCAGCCTGGTCTATATAGTGACATCTTGTCTCAAAAAATAGACATCCAGAATTTGGCATTTTGCCTCCAATTCTGTGTGAAACAATTTAGGGGCGTGTAGCTGCTAGAGAACATTCTCAAACATTCTGTGGAAAGGTAGGTTATTTTGATTTGCCTGGTAAAGTTTCACTGTATAGCAGAGAATGCACTTGATCCTGCCTCTGTTTCCCAAACTCTGGGTTTGCTGGGTTGTACAACAGTACATATACTACACACACACACACACACACACACACACACACACACACACACACACGCAAAAAGATTTCTGCTACATTAAAAAGAATCTGGGGCTGAAGAGATGGCTCAGTAGTTAAGAGCACTGACTGTTCTTCTAGAGGTCCTGAGTTCAATTCCTACAACCACATGGTGGCTCACAGCCATCTGTAATGAGATCTGATGCCCTCTTCTGGTGTGTCTGAAGACAGCTACAGTGTACTTACATATAAATAAAGATGAATAAATCTTTTTTGTTTTGTTTGTTTTCTCGAGATGGGGTTTCTCTGTGTAGCCCTGGCTGTCCTACAACTCACTCTGTAGACCAGGCTGACTTTGAACTCAGAAATCTGTCTGCCTCTACCTCACAAGTGCTGGGATTAAAGGCCTATGCTACCACTGCCCGGCAAGATGAATAAATCTTAAAAAAAGAAATCACTAATCCTAGCACTTGGGAGGCAGAGGCAGGCGGATTTCTGAGTTCCAGGACAGCCAGGACTATACAGAGAAACCCTGTCTCGAAAAACCAAAAAAAAAAGAAAAAAAAAGAAATCACAATTCCCCCTCCACTGGTATTCCCTGGCCCCAGATAAAGAAGAAGGAGCTAGACGTGCTGATCCGTGCTTCTGGTCCTAGCACTGGACAAACAGACAGAAGAATCACCATAAGTTCAAAGCTAGGTAGTTTTACCTAGTGAGACCTGGTTTGAAACAAACCAAGAATTTCTTTGGCAAGTGAAATATGAAATATTTTTTAAAAGATTTTTGTTGTTTTGTTTGTTTTTTGAGACAAGGACTCACTGTGTAGTATTGAATGGTCGGAACCTGGCTATGTAGACCAAGCTGACCTTGAATGCATAGATATCTGCCTTCCATGCCCCGTTGGTGGTGGTGGTGGTGGTGGTGTATGCCTTTAATGCCAGCATTTGGGAGACAGAGGCAGGTGGATCTCCGTGAGTTCGAAGCCAGTTTGGTCTACAAAGAGAATTCCAGGACAGACAAACCCTGTCTCAAAATAAACCAGAGGGAGAGGGAGAGGGCGAGGGAGGGAGGAAGGGAGGGGGAGAGAGAGACAGAGAGAGAGTGAGAATTTGCTTCCTCTGAGTGCTGAGGTTAAAGGCATATGCTGCTGTGCTGGCTGGCTTATTTGTTTTTCTTTCCTTTTTTTTAATTTAGGGAGTGATGTTGGGGGTTGCACCCATGGCAAATACGTGCTTGTGCCTCTAAGCTATATCCTCAGCCCAACCATTGCGTTTTCATGGAGTCTGTACAATAAAAGTTTTAGGATCCAGCCTGTCAATTTTACCTCTGCATCTGCATTCTAGCTTTAGTCTAGTGTCAGTAATGTTACCCTGGCATGCCGTAGCAGCTTCTGACCATGTCAAGTGTTGCAGGAACTGTGTGGTATTTTATTAGAAGCTCGGTAAGCACTGTAGTTGAGCAATGTGTCTGAAACACTGTGTAACTGTAATTTCTCCGTGTTTAAAGGTAATGCTGTGGAGTCTTCAAAAAGCCCGTCCTGTCTGGATTACAAATTTACAGGAGGATGAAACAGAGGAAACGGAGGGCCCCCAGACCCCTGGTCGGCTCCTGAACCCTGCACTAGCCCACTCTGTCTCTGTAGCTTCGTGTGGCAATATTTTTAGCTGTGGTGCAGAGGATGGTAAGGTGCGCATCTTCAGGGTGATGGGAGTCAAATGTGAGCGAGAACTGGGATTTAAGGGTCACAGTTTGGGGGTATCCCAGGTCTGCTTTCTGCCCGAGTCCCATCTGCTGCTTACTGGAGGGAATGATGGGAAGATAAGGTTGTGGGATGTGAGCGGTAAGATGGAGAAGCCGCAGAAGAGTCCTGCGAAGCACACCCACAGGAAGAAAGCAAAGAGGGCAGCGTGCCCCATGCAGGGTGGGAACTCTAGAGCCCTAGGAGCAGAGGACGAGGGACACGCAAAGATTCTGCCGAAGCTCGATATTGAACACGGAGAAAAAGTGAACTGGCTTTTGAGTACAAAGATTAAAGGGAACAAAAGCATATTAGTGGCTGATCAGACGAGTTGTGTGTCTGTGTACCCCCTAAATGAACTTTAGGTCCAATAAATGCATTGCAAAAACCAACAGTCTTTGTTTTTTGTTTCCCTGCTTCCTTATTAAGACACTTGTAGCCCAGCCTGTTCTAGAACTCACTATATAGCACAGGCTGGCCTCAAACAATCCTCCTGTCTCAGCCTCCAAATTCTGAGATTACAAGTACGAGCCCCCTCCCTGCTCTGCTGACAGACCTTAATTTTATTTATTTATTTATTTATTTATTTATGTATTTATTATTTAATGTATGAGTACACTGTAGCTGTCCTCAGACATACCAATAAAACGAGTCAATTCAAACCAGATTTTTATATATATTATATATATATGTATGTGTATATATATATATGTGTGTATATGTATGTGTATATATATATGTGTATATGTCTATATATACACATACACACACACACACACACATACATAGGCAAGTTTATTGGGGAGTTGCTCTGGTGAATCAGTTCATTGGCCCCAAGGAAGGAAGCCAGGAAAGTTGTTATAGGAAGAGAGACAGAGGAGAGGGGAGAGAGAAAGACAAAGCACATGCGTGCAGAGAGAAGGAAAAGGGGAAGAAGAGAGAGAATCCAAATGTCCAGATTATATAGCTAAAAGCCTCTGGGAAAAGGCAGCCCAGCTCCTGGGCTGCTAAATTCAGGATTGGGGACAGGGATTCTGGGAGAACCTGGAGGCCAGGTCTGCTTTGGTATGTAAAATATGCACCTCAGCCCCTTGTCCCAGGGCCTAAACCATCTACCAGGTATTTTATACAATATTTCATTTTTCCCCATTCAAAGTTTGGGGCTTTCACTGTGTTCTTATTTTGCTTTTTTATAATTTTACAATGAAAATTATAGGTTTTACAAGTTAATACTTTTTCTATTTTTTTTGCATTTAAAAGTATTATCTTAGAAATCATAATACATCCAGTGGATGGTGCATACTTGTATTCCCAGCAGTCAGGAACTTGGGCCAATGACTGGTTTTGAGCTTCTTAGTGAGTGAGACTCTGTCCCAGAAAAAGAAAGGGAAAGGAAGGGGGCTGGAGAAAGAAAGGGAGGGGCGGGAAGGACAGAAAGGATTTTTTTGGTTTGGTTTGGTTTTCTTGAGACAGGGTCTCTCTGTGTAGTCCTGGATGTGCTATTATTTGCTGTATACACAAGGCTGGTCTTGAGCTCAGAAATCCTCCTGCCTCTGCCCCTCTCCACTCCCAGTGTTGAGATTAAAATGTCCTCTACCAAACAAGAGATGTTTTCTCTCTCTTTTTTAAGATTTATTTATGTTATGAGCACTCTATTTACATATATGCCTGCATGACAGAAGAAAGCATCAGAAAGAGTATCAGATCCTATTCTAGATGGTTGTGAGCCACTATGTGGTTGCTGGGAATTGAACTCAGGAGCTCTTAACCACTGAGCCAGCCTAGAGAAAAGTTTATGATTGTGTCATTTCTCTGCCTGTGATAATATCTTGTCCAGTGCAAAAGAACCTGCTCTAAAATAGCCAACCCCAGACCCATGCATAAGACTGCAGGTGATTTGGGTTTAGTGAAACAGCCTCAAGTATCATAGTAAATTAATGATGCCATTTAAAAAGCTGCAATTTAATATTTATTAATCTAATTTGTTTATTATCATAGGTTTATTTTTATTAAATTATTTTATTAACTTAATGTTAATTTAAGTAGCTTGCATTTAACATTAAGATTTGAATCATAATTGCTAAAGAACTATATGCATAAGACACTTATACCTAATGTTGGGTTTGGACAAATTTAAGCAACTTTATATACAATTTTAGCTTAGAAATTAGTGATAAACCCTGAACATCTAATGATCCTTTTCTTTTAAAAGAATGCAGTCTCTGAGTGAGATGTGATGCTACATGCCTTTAAAAAAAATGAGACAGGAGGCTTTCTTTGAATTCTAGGATATCCTGGTCTACATAGTGAGTTCCAGGCCAGCCAGAGCTACATAGTGAGACCCTAACTCAAAGAAAACAAAATGCAGTCCTCAAGTTAGCTCATCAGGTTAACTGCTTTCTCTGCAGTCCTGACAACCTGGATTCAATCCCCAGGACCCAAGTGAAGGAAGAACAGGAGAGCTATCTCCACAAAGATGTCCTCTGACCTTCACGTGTGTGCTGGTGTTCTCTCCCCCTACTCCTGTCACACACACACACACACACACACACACACACACACACACATTGCCACTACTACCACCACGTCCTTTATACACACACTCACACAGTTATAATAAATGAGATTTAAAAGGATGCAGCCCAGGCAGCTGGGTGCTTCCCAATGTCATAAATGAGCATAAACAGTTTTGACTAATCCCAACCTGATCTGCCCAGACTGGCCCTGACCAGCCATTCTGGTGTTATTACCAGTTCCAAGCAGCATGGAGCTTCTGATGCTAGTAAGCAGTCTTGCTTCCATGTGACAGAAGCTACTAGACAGCAAGGGCATGTGTCACCAAGGGGTTGGGCAGACATTTGTTCTCTCCTTGTTTCCCTTGCTCTAAGACTGGCTCCTTTGCCATTAACATACCCCAGCTCTGGCTCCCCCACTTCCATCTCTTCCATACTTCCAGATACTGAAGATTAAGCCTAGGGATTACACATAAGTAGGTGCCCCTCCACTAAATAATATTGCTAGCCTTTTCGTTACCTCTTTATTGTTTTGGGACTGACTCTTTTTGATTTGTCCATTAGGTCTCAAAGAAACCAAGGACAGGTCTCACTCAGTGCCTGAGGCTCCTCTCTGCACTTCTTACTCTGCCCCCTTCCCTAAACCTCAGCCCTGTGTTTTGGCTTCAAGGCCTCTTTATTCCCAAGCACTCTCTTGGCCTCTTGACTCCTTGTCCCCTCTCTTGACCTCTCTCTTTTTCATCCCTAATTCTGTCCCCACTCCCTCTCCTCGAATGGCACAGTTCAGACTGCTGGCCATGTTCATTCTGGACTCTTGCAAATGTCTGTAGCTGTTTTCTCTCTTGCATTTACAATAAACATCCTCAACTGTACCTAGGAGCAATTAAGTCCTCATTACTATCCTTATATTTTTCTCCCTTGTAGTGAAAATAGATATTTCAGCTGATAAATGAAATGAGCCAATTCAAACCACATTAGATTATATATAAAGCCAGGTTTGTTGCAAAGAAGCTCTCTGGTGAGCTCACAGATCACAAAGGAGGGGATCAGTGAAGTCACCATGGGGAGGGAGACAGAGGAGAGGGATAAGTGAATAAGAGAAAGTGTGCACATAGAAGAAGGAAAAGGAGAAAGATCTAAATGTCTGCATTATATAGGGAAGAGTTTCTTGGGGAGGGGAAGTCCAGCCCCTCAGCTGAAATGTTTATCCATGGCAGAGGGTTGTATGCCAGCCATGCCCTGTAACAGGTAGGGACTGAGGGGAGGCCAGGTACACTTTGGTATGTTAAACACACACCTCAGCTGTTTGTCCTGTGTCTGAATCCCAACCATCCTGATTAAGATTTCCCCTCCATCTACTCCTCCCAGGTCTCCCTGTAGGGGGTTGCTTCTGATGCTTTGATCAGAAATCTGTGTTTACTGATGCTAAAGGTCCTCGCCCCCAATTGGTTTTTTTATCTATCAATAAAGATGCCAATGGCCAATGGTTGAGCAAAAAGAAAGAGGTGGGACTTCCAGGTTCCCACAGGCTAGGAGAGAGGAGGAGAATCAATATACGTGGGACAAGAGATGGAACAGACTCGGAGCTGCAGAGAAGATCTTCCAAAATGTAGGCCCTCCTTCCTATGGCATGAATAAAAATATATTACAGTTGGTTATTCATAAAATTAACTCACAAAAAAAGACAGTCTCCCATTTGAATATCTTAATGGTACTAAAATTTTGATTGTGAGATTCATATATTACAGAATGTACAACTTTGACAAGATTCTCCTCAAAGATGCTGAACTGACCTTCTGTTCCAGCCTCCTGCTTCTCAATGCTGTCCAGGGACTTGCTTCAGAATGGCTCTAGGATTACTGCTGATTACAGATGATCTCATCTCATCCAAAATTTCAGATGGATCCAGTCAGAACTTCAGTCAAGCACTCAGCCTTCTAAGCATACAGAGACTGGATAACAGATGCTAAAGCTAGCTTTCTTAAGTCTAACCAATTTTCTAATTTTCCTACCCATCTCTACCCTTTAAAGAATTTCTTGTCACCCCTAATCAGCCAGAAGTAGCTATGAGGAGTCATTAGCCAGATTCCTTGGGTTTGGATGTCTGGTTATGGTTATTTTACAAATGAGATTGTCATTTTAAGGGATAATTTGGGAATGGTCATAATTTTGAACATGGAGGAAATAGATGAGATGGACTGCTAAATATTCTTGAACAAAACATTTTTAGCAATAATCTTGCATTGGTAGAAATGTTTGTAATTGATGTAAAATTGAAGTTATAATCTCTTACATTGGTACAGAAACTATATGTTGATATAAATTAAGGTTTTCATTTTATGAATCTATATATTGATATAAAATTTAAAATTAATATTGTTACTCTTAGATAGGCATTGTGCCTATACAATGCATTTAAGAACAAGATGATTAAGTAATGCTAGTTAAGGGCCACATGGTAAACTCATGGTTAGGTAAGATTCTACTTTAATTATAATAAAGTACTTTCAATTTACACAAATAGAAATGGCTAAGAATAGTTAAGGTTTAACAGTTCAATGTACTTTGCATAGATAGATAGTCTTCAAATATATCCACAGAATATGACAATTAATGTCATTTCATTATTAAGGATCATTTGACAGTGAGATATGTCTGCTCTCCAGGCAAGGTTGCTTATCATGACAAGGTAGCCATGGGACAAAAATTGCCTATTTCATCTGCAGACAAAATATTTCCTGGGAAAAGGACATACTATGCAGAATAGGCAACTGATAGCTCTGCCAAGACAGGATAAACAGTCCCTCATAATCCTGCTTTATAAAGGTCTGTTAGATGATCCTTGGCTAGAAGATTAGAGACAAATGCTCCAACATTATAAGAAATCAAGGCAGTCAGCTATCTTTACAATTAGAAGCTATGTTTTGTGCTTCCTATATACTCAGGTAATATTTAGTTCATTTTCAGATTTCTGACGGGGTTGAAGACTAACTATAGTCCCATAAACAAACTTAAGTTGTTTAACATTAAAGATATGATATAGAAGTAAAAACATGCTTTTCAAATGATGTTACAGGCTAAAATCTAAACATAATTCAGGGATAGAATTATAACTCTATAAGTTAAAAATGATGATAGAGTACTTTTATCTAATTGATGAATATAATGGACTAGATGTTAATTGTATATCTTACCTTGTAATTTACATGATTGTTATGGTTCTGCTCAATTTATGTCTGAGAGAATAGTTTTTTTTAAATTGGACAGAAAAGATGAAATGTAGGGGGGTGGTTCTGATGCTTTGATCAGAAATCTGTGTTTACTGGTGCTAAAGGTCCTTACCCCCAATTGGTTTTCGATCTATCAATAAAAATGCCAATGGCCAATGGTGAAAAGAAAGAGGTGGGACTTCCAGGTTCCCACCGGCTAGGAGAGAGGAGGAGAATCAATATACTTGGGGGATGGAGATGGAACAGACTCAGAGCTGCGGGGGAGACTTTCCAAAATGTAGGCAGAAAGGGAAAGCAGCCTAAAAGTGTCTTGGCTTCACAGAAGGTAACCAGGCAACTAAGGGATGATTTAGAGGTATTGAGCTAGGAGTAAAGGTAAGGGCATGCTAGCTGTGGAAGGCTTAGTAGAGTACAACCACAGAGCCATAAGGCAGTTTAAAAATGAACTAATATGTATGTGTCTTTTGTTGCTGTTGTTGTTGTTAAAGATTTATTTACTTATTTCATTTATATGAGTACACTGTCACTGTCTTCAATACACCAGAAGAGAGCATCAAATTCCTACAGTTGATTGTGAACCACCATGTCATTGCTGGAAATTGCGCTCAGGACCTGTGGAAGAACAGTCAGTGCTTTTAACCACTGAGCCAACTCTCCAGTCCCACAAATGTGTCTTATCCACATATCTGAGATAGCTCCTGGGTGGGTGCGTGTATGCAACCAACCAGAAACACAAAATGATATAGACAAAATTACACACTACACTTCCCTACCTCCCCTTCCATTCAGATCTGTCCCTTTTTGTCTCTCGGTAGAAAACAAACATGCTTTCTTTCTTTTTGTCTTTCTTTTTCTCTCCCGCTCTTTCTTTCTTTCTTTCTCTCTCTCTCTCTTTTTGACAGGATTCTTCTCTTTTGGGTTCCTGGCTGTCCCAGAACTCATTCTGTAGACCAGGCTGGCTTCGAACTCAGGATGCATCACCACTTTCCAGCTAACAATCAGGCTTCTAAGACATCATCATCATAGAAGTTATATTATTAAAATAATTAAACAAAAACTAACATATCAGAACAGAACAAAGCAGAAGGAAAAGAGCCCAAGAGAAGGCATAAGAATCAGAAACTGGCTTGTTCACACAGTCAGGAGTCCCAAAAGTACACTAAACTGGAATCCATAGTATATATGCAAATGATTCCATTCTGCCTGTTCCAGGAATGGCAATCATATCTTTATTTCAAAAACTTGTGTATCACCATCTTACAACTCTACCTTTGTTTCAAAAGGTTATATGACCACTGATGACTACCTTGTTCTGCCCACCTTCAGAAGGCAGTGACTTGCTATGCTTCTGTTCTGCTCCTGTAACCCCACCTATTTTGCCCACCAAATCCCCCATTTGGAAACTCCCTACCCCTGAGCTATAAAAGCCTTATCTTCTTTATATCAAACTCCACCTTGGGCAGTGTACATGGATTAAAAATCTTGCTTTAATTAGTTTGGCCATAATAATTTGGATCAGTGGCCTTTCTCCTCCCATTTGTAAGATTAACATAAAAGGAAAGGAGAAAAAATACATGAATAAACTAATAAAATGATAATGATGAAGGAAAAGTCCAGAAATCACATTATGAGACAAGGAACCTGCAAAGATGTCTTTGAGTTCTTTCTCTGTTGGCATCTACTGCTGGATGTGCCGCTTACCCTCGTTAAAACTAATTTTTCCTCTACGAGATTCCCTCAGAGAAAACTAAATTTCCATTTGCAATTAGTTATCAATTGGAGATTTCTTCCCAGTTAGGAGTGGGGTCATGTGTTCACTTCTCTCAACTCTAGGACCCGATCTGGTGCAGGTTCATACCAACAACTTGCAGGCCTTATGCATGCTGCCTCAGTCACTGATCTATGAATATGTGAGTGTAGCAGAATGTCATTAGGAGTCATGTTATTGATACTTTTTTTTTAAGAACAGTAGTGTTGCTGGGCAGCGGCGACTCATGCCTTTAATCCCAGCACTTGGGAGGCAGAGGCAGGAGGATTTCTGAATTCGAGGCCAGCCTGGTCTACAGAGTAAGTTCCAGGACAGCCCAGGCTATACAGAGAAACCCTGTCTCGAAAAACCAAAAAAAAAAAAAAAAAAAAACAGTAGTGTTTGGCTTTACCCTAGATCCCTGGGTTATCTATTTTTGGGTTATTGGTCATCCAAGCAGTGCAGAGTATGGATTCCATCTCATAGGGTGGACCTTAAGTCAAATCAGATATTGGTTAGTTATTCCCACAAGCTTTGTGCCACCATTGCCCTAGCATATCTTATAGCAGAACACCATTACAGATCAAAGGGTTTGTGGCTAGGTTGGTGTTTACCTTTCTCCTTTGGTAGTGTGCTGAGTACCTTCCTGTACCAAAGATGCTAACATGTAGGGGTGAGGGCTCCTATGTAGGCTCAGCTCAACTTCTGCATGTTCTATGAGTTGTGCAGTTGTTGTCTTCAGCAATTGATGTCAGTTTGTGGGGAGCAACCTATAGTTTTGGCAACAGCTTGGGTTGTTTGGATGTTCCCATGGGACACTTTTGGTCAACGTCTCAATTAGATGTAACCCACTCATGGTACTGTTAGTTTCATTTGGTAGCAGAAGATAAACATTAGGGGCTTAGTCTCCCCCATTATTTGACGATTTCATTTAGATCACCTTCATGTGTGTATACGTTTCAGGAAGCTTCTACTGTGTTAGGTTTCTATATTACCTCTCAAATGGCCTTTAATTAAGGCTGTCTCTGCCCATATTCATCTCTTGTCTTCCTCTTCCCTTCCTCTCTCTACTTGATCCTCCCATTCCCTGCCCAACTTGAGCTGTCATTTGTTTTGTTGACCTTGGCCATTTTGAAGGGTATAAGATTAAATCTCAGAGTAGTTTGATTTCCATTTCTGTAATGACTAAGTATGTTGGGCATTTCTTTAAGTATTCCTTAACCATTTGAGTTTCATCTTTTGAGAATTATGTATTTATATCTGTACCTTTTTTTTTTTTTTTTTTTGGTTTTTGAGACAGGGTTTCTCTGTGTAGCCCTGGCTGTCCTGGAACTCACTCTGTAGACCAGGCTGGCCTTGAACTCAGAGATCCACCTGCCTCTGCCTCCAAAGTGCTGTGATTAAAGGCATGCACCACTATTGCCCAGTCCTGTACCCCATTTTTAAATTGGATTATTTAGTTTCTTGATATCTAGTTTCTTGAGTTCTTTATGTATTTTGGATATTAGCCCTCTATTGGATGTGTAGTGGGTAAAAATCTTTTCCCTTTCTATAGGATGCTGCTTTGTGTGAATGGTGGTTTCCTTTGCCACACAGAAGCTTTACAGTTTCAGGAGGTGTCATTTCTTTCTTTTTTTAAAAAAAATTTATTTATTTATTTATTTATTTATTCATTTTATGTGGATACTGTTGCTGGTGTGTCTGGCACACCAGAAGGGGTGTTGGATGCCTTTACAGATGGTTGTGAGCCACCATGCAGTTGTTGGGATTTGAACTCAGGACCACTGGAAGAGCAGTCAGTACTCTTAACCACTCAGCCATCTCTCCAGGCCATGGTTCATTTCTTTTCTTTTCTTTTCAATTAGATATTTGCTTTATTTACATTTCAAATGTTATCCTCTTTCCTTGTTACCCTTCCAAAAACCCCATATCCCATCCCCCCTCCCCATGCTTACCAACCCCACCCCACACTTTCCTGACCTGGTATTCCCCTACACTGGGACATTGAACCTTCACAGGACCAATGGCCTCTCCTCTCATTGATGTCTGAAAAGGCCATTCTCTGCTACATATGTAGCTGGTGCCATGGGTCCCTCCATGTGTACTCTTTGGTTGGTGGTTTAGTCACTGGGAGCTCTGGGCCTACTGGTTGGTACATATTATTGTTCCTCCTATGGGGTTGCTAACCTCTTCAGCTCCCTGGGTCCTTTCTCTATCTCCTCTATTGGGGACCCTATGCTCAGTCCATTGGTTGACTGTGAGTCATGCACGGGTATTTTGATCCCCCTTTTAGGAAGGACCAAAGTATCCACACTTTGGTCTTCCTTCTTCTTGAGCTTCATATGGTCTGTAAATTGTATCTTGGTTATTCCGAGCTTTTGGACTAATATCCACTTATCAGCGAGTGCATACCATGTGTGTTCTTTTGTGATTGGGTTACCTCACTCAGGATCCAGGGTTCATTTCTTAATTGTTGATCTTAGTGCCTGTGCTAACAGTGTTCTGTAAAGAAAGTCTTTTCCTGTGCCAATGAGTTCAAGGTTATTTCCCACTTTCTTTTCTATCAGGTTAATGTATCTGTTTTTTTTTTTTTTTTTTTGGTTTTTCGAGACAGGGTTTCTCTGTGTAGCCCTGGCTGTCCTGGAACTCGCTCTGTAGACCAGGCTGGCCTCGAACTCAGAAATCCACCTGCCTCTGCCTCCCAAGTGCTAGGATTAAAGGCGTGCGCCACCACCGCCCGGCTGTATCTGGTTTTTAAATTGAAGTATTTGATTCATTTGGAGTTGAGTTTTATGCAGTGTGATAATTATGAATCTATTTGGATTTTTTCTGCATGCATTCATCAATTCAGTATGACCAGCAATATTTGCTAAAGATTCTGTCTTTTTTTCCAGTGTGCATTTCTGGCTTCTTTATCAAAAATCACATGTCCTTAAGTGTGTGGATTTATGTCTGGGTCTTCAATTTGATTCCATTGATAAATATTTAAATATTGTCTGTTTTTGTGCCAATATTATGCTGTTTTTATTATATATTTGTAGTACATCTTGAACATTAGAAATGGTGATTAATACCAGCAGTTCTTTTACTCTTTTTTTTTTAAACCATCTATGCGCTTGTTGTGCTGGGGTGAGGCACTTGCTTTGCATGCACAAGGCCCTCACTTTATTTTTATTTTTTAAAAAAGATTTATTTATTATATGTAAGTACACTGTAGCTGTCTTCAGATACTCCAGAAGAGGGCGTCAGATCTCATTACAGATGATTGTAAACAAAAAAAACAAAAACAAAAACAAAAACAAAAACAAACCCCAGTTGGGCAGTGGTGGCCTTTAATCCCAGCACTTGGGAGGCAGAGGCAGGCAGATTTCTGAGTTTGAGGCCAGCCTGGTCTACAGAGTGAGTTCCAGGACAGCCAGGGCTACACAGAGAAACCCTGTCTCGAAAAAACCATAAATCAAATCAAAACAAAAAACCAAAAACAGATGGTTGTGAGCCACCATGTGGTTGCTGGGATTTGAACTCAGGACCTTCAGAAGAGCAGTCAGTGCTCTTAACTGCTGAGCCATCTCTCCAGTCCCAATTCTTTTATTCTTAAGGATTATTCTAGCTATCCTTGTGTGTGTGTGTGTGTGTGTGTTTCTATATGAAGCGGAAACATATCCTTTCAAGATCTATGAAGAATTGTGTTAGGATTTTGGTGGGAATTGCATTGAATCTGTACATTGCTTTTGTCAGGATGTCCATTTTACTATATTAATCCTACCTACCAATTCACGAGCATGAGATCTTCTGATCTTTCCATCTTCTAATACCTTCTTCAGTTTCTTTCCTCAATGTCTTTGAAAATGAGGACATGGCTGCTCCTGGGTATTACTGAAGAGAAAGATATTGTGGATTTGTGGGAAAGTACAGCCAGAGGCATCTGGAAGGGTCCAGACTGAACTGAACCAGTAGAACAGACCAGGCCAGGGACTGGAGATATGACTTAGTGGTTAAGAACACAAGCTGCTCTTCCAGACGTCCTGAGTTCAATTCCCAGAAACCTCATTGTGACTTAAAACCATTTGTAATGGGATCCAATGCCCTCTTCCAGTGTGTCTGAAGAGAGCAACAGTGTACTCACATAAAATAAATAAATAAACAAATAGATAAAAATGTTTTTTATTGAATTTCTTTTTTTTGAAAATAAATAAATCTTAAAAAAAATAATAAAATAAAAAGAACAGGCCATGGGAGAAGAGAGAGCAGAGAGCAAGAGGAGAGAAAGGAGAGGAGAGAGAGACAGAAGAGCACTTGGGAACCTAGAGATTCCATCGTCAAATGACTGAGTTATATAGGGAAGAGAAGCTGTGCCACAGGGAGCAAAACTCAGGGACTGGTGAGGTTCAGGGTAGAGATGGGGTCTGCCAGCCAGGATGACTCAGTAACTGGCACTTGTGAGTAGGGACTGAAGGAGCCTAGAGGCTAACATAGACCTTGATATGCTAATAGGCACCACAGGCATAGATTAATGGAAGAACCACAAGTCCCTGGAAGATAAAACTCCTTTTAAGAAGTAGGAACAATCTTGTGAATCCCCTGAGGGAATTCCTGGCCTTTGTCTAAATGCCAAACTTTGGGAAAAAAGAATTTCTTGGAATGTAACAGTCTTAAAGGTTTTAATCACACAAGTCTTTCATTTGCTTGATTATAGTTAGCTCAAGATATTTTAGAGGCTATTGTGAAAGGTTGTTTCTCTGATTTCTGTCTTAGTTTCTTTGTCATTTGTTTATGAGAAGGCTACTGATTTTTGTGAGTTAATTTTGTATCCAGATACTTTGCTGAAAGTATTTAGGAGGTTCCCAGTGGAATTTTTAGGGTCACTTATGCATACTATTATCTGCTGTTGACATGACCCACAAAAATTGTATTACTAGCTATTTTTTAAAAAAGTGTGTGTGCCCCAGTGCTCTGTATTGTTAGTTGGTGCTCACTTCCTCATCTGCTCAAAAAGAAAGGCATGATGGGATTTTTCCTCATATAGTAAGAGGAACACCAATTTCTAATGCTCTTATCTTTTATACAGATGCCAATAAATTAGGAATGGCAGGTTAAATGTCGGAAAAATAAGTAAAGTAATGCAAAGTCATATGCCTCAGCTATTTTTATGGTCCTATTAGATGTTCCAGAATCTCTTAATACAGTTAGACTCTCAATATGCAGAAAGAGTTGGTTTGCATCCCAGATGAATCTGAATTAATTTTGTTGTTTATACAACTACAACAGGTAATTTGAAACAGAGAACATCCATTATCTATAACCCATATTCAGTCTTATACAAGTTTGCCAGGACTATTAGAGCTATAAATAATCATATTCTTTAACGCATTTAGAACTATACAGTAGTTAGGATAGGTACAAGTTTGTCTAATTAGATATATTGTAGATAAATAGATGGCTCTCAAACACTTTAGAGATCTGCAGAACATGGCATTTAAGATATTATAATAATAAAGGACTCTCTAAGAGTCACACATCAGCTGCTGGCAGCATCCCCAGTCTCCTCTGAAGAAGACGATGAGCACAGAAGAGCTTCCACCTGGAACGTGCTTCAAATGTGGTAAAGCTGGCCACTAGCCTTTATCTCAACTGCTGACAGCATGCTGTCCAAACTGTGGCTAGGCGGGACACTGAGAGGTTGATTGCCCAACTTTGCCTAGAAAAGGTAGAATAGTCCACTTCACAAAATGTCTGTCAGATCTTCTGGGCCTGGTGGTCATCTCCACCATCACAGAGGAACCTTGGGTGACTGTCCAGGTAGCCAGTAAGTCTCTGTCATTTCTACAGATTTGGAAACTGTTTACTCAGGTAAGATTTATCCTTCTCGAGTCTCTGATGAGGTTGAAGACTACATAGTTATAGTTTTATAAGTTTATAGTAGCAACCAAGGCTTAAACTGCCTTCTCTGTTATCTTCATGTATGAAATTCAGGCTGCAGACTTCACTCTCCTAGGTCCTATCTGTCTGTCTTCCAGTCTATTTTATGGACCTCACAAAAGTTGTGTAAAGTTTATGAAGGTTGAAAGACACAAACGCTTAAGTTGTAAAGGATTTTAAAGAGTATTTCAGGGTCTAAGAGGATGTTTCAAGGTTGGTAAACGTGAATTGTGAAGGTTGGAGGATGTGAAAACCTAAATGGTAATAATAAAGTGACTTAAGATATGTTAAAGGAATGAAATATTTCAGATAGAGACTGAGATATTTTCTCCGAAGTTGCAAAATATAAATGGTTGGAACATTGTGGACACAATTCTTATACAGATAGTTCTCATAATTGTTCTTGTTGTATATAATTTACTGTTATTAGAGATAAAGTCATTTCTCGAACTAAAAGGGAGAGATGTTGGGATGACCAGCAAATACTGTACTACTAGCTATAGAAAAGTACGTCTCTGTGTTCTGAATTGTTCATTGGAGCCCAGCTAGCAGGATATTGTAAATGTTGCTCCCTCATCTGACATTTGGTAAGGTCACATAGCCCCCAATGTAAACTGGTTGAGTAAGGATTGTGGCTTTTTCCATAATAAAGAACTGGCAGCTAGAGATGAGAAAGGAAGAACCAGCTGAATGTCTAGGCAGACAGACAGAATGAAGACAGAAGGGAAACAGGACAGAGCAGGGAGGTAGGTCAGTGAGAGCCACGCAAGAGATGCAGTGGCAGAGAAGTCAGGTTAAGTCAGAAGCTAGCTGAGAAGTTGTCCCAGCCAACGGGCCAACAGCTTTACACTAGACAGATGTTTCCATGTCTTTATTATTAAACCTCAAGTGGAACCCTGAAAACTCATAGAGATCTTCCTGCCTCCTGCCTCCCGCCCCCTGCCCCCTGCCCCCTGCCCCCGCCCCTGCCTCCCAAGTGCTTAAAGGTATGTGCCATAACCTCCTGACTTGTATCTTTTGTATTCTATTGGTGAAGCTTGCCGCTGAGGTTCCTGTTCAAGTTCCTAAGTTTTTCATTTTCAGATTTCCCTCAGTTTGGGTTTTCTTAATTGGTTCTATTTTCATTTTCGGGTCTTGAATTGTTTTATTCATTTTCGTTCCACTGTATGTTCGAGTTTTTATAGATTTCCTTAAGGTATTTTTTTCATTTCCTTTTTAAGTACCTCTATGATCTTCTTATAGTTGGTTTATGGTCTTTGTCTTGTGCTTCAAGTATGTTGCAATTCTCAGACTCTGTGGAGGTAAGGTTGCTGGGCTCTAGTAGAGACATATTGTCCTGGCTGTTGTGTTCTTATGCAGGCATCTAGGTATCTGGATTGACTTTGGGAAGATTGTAATTCTAGGTGCCAACATCTGGACTTGTCTTTGTGGGATGTGTGCTTTGTTCCTTGGTTCTAATCGCCCTGCCTGGGTCTTAGGTTAGTGTGGTGACTGTGTGTTGCCTGGTAGGAAATACTTCTGGAGTCCTGCTAGGTTTGGCCACTGGGGGTTCCAGGTACAATGCATTGGGAGTTGATACTTAGGAATGAGGATGTGTTTAACAGAGGTCAGTCTGAGGGAGTACGCAGGAAGGAGGAAAGTAGGGTGTTCCACCAGGATCTGCTTAGTCCCCTGTGAGCGGGGCAGAGAGGCCACAACAGATAATCTGCCACAGACTGAGGGAGTAAGTTACAGTGGAAGATCCATCTGATCTACTGGACGTAGGGCAGAGGGCAAGCCAAGGCTGCGGCAGACGGTCTACTACAGAACTGGAGATGAGACTAGGGGATTGGACTTGGAGGGAGCGAGAGAGAGGTGAAGACCTATAGACACCCTACCTATTTCCTGACATGAATGGCCTGTGAGTTCCCAGAGAATGCCTGCTGGAGCTGGAGGCTAAGATAAAGCAAGGAGGATTAAAGATGTACACCTTATCTCAAAGATCCATACTAGAAGTGGATCAACCAACTAGGTATTGCTGTTAATCCCAGAAGCAGAGGCAGGAGGATCTCTGTGAGTTCAAGACCAGCCTGGTCTACAAATCTTGTTCCAGGAAAGCCAAGGATGTTACACAAAGAAACCCTGTCTTGAAAAACAAAATGCCTCCCCTGCGCACGTACACACACACACACACACACACACACACACACAGAAGTGGATCAAACTACTTCCCTCACAGAAATCCATTCTGAGATTTCATTTAATTCCAGATGTAGTCAAGTTGACAAGAATAGTCATCACACTTTCCTTCAGTTTCAAAATCTCAGGTAGTTTATTGCCCTTTTAAAACTGTGTCATTATGGGTGTGGAGAAATGACTCAATAGTCAAAATCACTGGCTACTCTTCCAAAGGACCCTGCTTTGATTCCCAGCACCCACATGACTGCTAACAGCCATCTGTAACTCCAGCTCCAAGGGGATCTGAACCCTCGTCTGCCCTCTGTGAGTACTGCAAGCACATGGTGCTCACACACATGCATCCAAAACACACAAACACATAAAAATAAATGAACATCAAAACTTTAAAGTAAAATTGCATCATTATCATTAGTATTATTATTTTCTACCGAGGTTTTGGAGGTTCACATTTGTTTTCAATCTCAGTCCTTGTTTAGTTTGTGGTTTGTAACTATATTCTCTCATCTTGCAGGTTGCCTCTCCATTCTGTTGACTGTTTCCTTTGCTGTCTCGCAGCATTTCAGCTTTGCCGCCCTCTGCCTCTTTGTTAGCATATTTCCTGGGAGGGAGGATCTTTGTCTTCTCATCATTCATTCATAGGTCTTATCTATTGATTTCATGTTTATGATGCTCAATAAGTATTGAACGGGACTAAATCATTCAGTGTATGGACAATGCACAACTTCTTGTTTGTTTTCTTAGGCTCATGTGAATCTTTTGACCAAAATATACCTTCTTGAGCTGGACTTGGTAGCATGTACTCATGGCCCTCGCATTTGGGAGCTAAGGCAAGGAAGGTGGTGAGGAAGAGGCAGGTCCCCGCTGGATAATCATAGCAAGTCTGATCCATCCAGCAGGTCTAGTTATTCAGGGTCCCGAAGAGGCGCTACCTGAGGGTCATGGGGGAGAGAAAGAAAGGAGACCAAGCAAGATTCCATTTGTCAAGGTCTCGTTTATTGTCACACAGGCAGCACGTTTTAAGCAGTGGGGATGAGGAAGTTGGGAAGGGAAGCTAGGGGGAAGTGAGCTATGGGCCAAGCCCTGAATGAGGAAGTTGGGAGGGGGAGCTAGGGGGAAGTGACCTTTGCAAAATGCAAAGGAGGGAGGGGTCAAGGTGTTCTTGGCAGCAGGAAGCACAAAGGGCATCTGGTGAAGGCATCTGGTATCTGCGCACGTAGGGACATTCCGCAGTTAAGGGTGGAGCGATCCGTAGTTACTCCTTTTGTACCGGCAGGTCCTGGGCAGGTCTTTGTTCAACAATCTCATGGTCATAAGACAGCCATGGCTGAATGACCTTGTTTGGCTCCCCACATTTCCCCCTTCTTTCTTTTATAGAAGACCATTAAGATCTTTGGGGAGTAGCTGGGCAGAGGAACAGATGACCGAGAGAAGGTGTAGCCATCTCTGTCTTAGGATCGACCTCTCACGCCCCAGCCTTACCCATCGTAGGATTACCTTGTCGTCCTCAAGGCTCCGTGTCTTAGGTTGGTCAGGGGGTGGAGGAAGGTGCCTGTCATCAAGATGGCTACCTTGGGTCATACTATGTCTCCTCTTATAGGCCCAGGGACGAAAAATATAGGGGCCAAGTGACATTATCTTAAGAGATTGTGGAAGTTTAGTCCCTCTCGACGTGCGGAGGGTGCGCTGTCTAGCTTGCTGCCCTCTTGTTGGTTTTCGATTCCTTTAGTCTCCAGGCGATGATAATGCACTGAAACAGAATTCTTGGGTAAAACAGCATCTATCTGTGATTTAATAAAGCGTCTAAGTCGCTGAAAGGCCCAGGGGCCAAAGGAAATCAATAAAAGCAAGCCCACAAGGGGTCCTAAAATGGAAGGCAACAGGGTAGAAAGCCAAGGAGATGAAGAGAACCAGTTTTTATACCCGGATTCCTGTTGTTCTTGCTCTCTTTTTCGTTTTTCTAAACTTTCTTTCACTCTTTTTAGACTGTCTTCTACCAGTCCGGTCTTGCTCACATAAACACAACATTCTTCCTTTAATGCTGCACAGAGCCCTCCTTGCTGTAGGAAGAGCAGGTCTAGTCCCCTCCTATTTTGTAGCACTACCTCTGCAAGGGAGTCGACAGAATCTTTCAAATTGGCTAGGCCCTCTCTTAACTCAGTTAGATCTTTATCAATGGCAGTGCTAAGTAAATAATAACGCTGTTGGTTCTGCTGAGAGGTCACAAGAGATGCAATACCTGTGCCTGTCCCTGCCGCTCCTAATCCTAAAATGACTGCGAGAGTGATGGCCGATATAGGCTCTCTTTTCTCTCGAGGATGCATGGCAGAATCCTTTTCTCAGAAATTTAGGATGTCCTGAGGCTCATGTACGCTAAGCCTGGGAAACAGCTGTACTAGGACACAATAGTCGCGCTCCTTCAGGAAGGTAGATGTAATTATGTAGGTAGATAATCCTGAGGAGCATGCAAAATAAGTATAATTTGGTGCGAGTAAATATTCATGATGATCTTCAATGATAAAGGTATGATTACATATTTCTAACAATTGTTTAGGAGGGAGCATATGCTTCCCCAAGATACAGCTTCCCATACCAGATATTGTGGTAAGGGTAAATCCCCAAAACTTTCCATATAAAAGATCAGAATCGTTGGTATAAATACAATTCCCAAAAAGGGCGATACCCTCATAAAACAGGGGAGAGGCAGAAAAGCACATCCAACATTCCTTATATTTGGACGAGTTACTCATCTGCTCTTGAAGGAGTAAAGCGGAAGCAGATGCATTGAGAATGGAAAGAATGACTCGAGGTGATGGTATGGGGCCCTAAGGAATGGTCAGCTGAAATGGGGTAATCGGGGGGGGGGGGGTCTCGTGGGGCCTGTGTAACCATAGAGTTTTCAGGCCCCAGCCCTTTACTAGGTAAAGAAGAAATGGGGTTGGGATTATGGAGGAAAGGGTTAGGTCCTATGGATACACGTGCCGTGACAGGGAGTTCTTTTGATA
Source organism: Tokudaia tokunoshimensis (assembly GCA_036184795.1). Classification (NCBI taxonomy): domain Eukaryota; kingdom Metazoa; phylum Chordata; class Mammalia; order Rodentia; family Muridae; genus Tokudaia; species Tokudaia tokunoshimensis. Next base: position 18,682,048 of record BTHU01000015.1, read on the forward strand.
ATCTAAGGCTGAATGTAAGGCTGGCATCCCAGTTTTCCTTGTATAGGCGGAGTCCCTAAGTTAGGGCCCTCGAGCCCGTCCATTTACCGGGTCTCTACCGGAATCAGTGAAATTGATTAGTGGATTACACCATCCTTTAGAGGGTGCGTCAATTCCGCAAGATGCATCATCTATTGTGTGGGTCCCATAATTTTTTACAGTTATGAGATCCCAGGAAGAAGAAGGTTTCCAATATGCATCTCCCATGTTTCGCAGCCCCAACTTGCACAGTAAAATTCACTCTCAAAGCCATACTTATAATTAAGGGAGCGATCTCGGTGAGGGGGCCCAGGGCAAACATAAAATCCCTCTGAGCGTCCATTTTGTGAAAATAGTTGGTCCTTTAAAGCGGCTCTCCTAGCTTTATTGTTACATTTACCCTCACCATTAAATGCAGTCCCTGCAGTCTCTAGCGCCTGAGGTTGAGGCCAAAAATCTCCAGGCGTTCCCCAATAGGGGTCTGCTCCCAAGGCTAGCCAACATAAATCTATTATTATGGGGTCCCATTTGGGGGAGGATCCCACAGAGTAGCTAGAGTGCACTATATCACCTGCTTGGTTTTTGAGACTCCATGTGTAATTGTAAACCTGATATCAGGCGGCTCCGATGATCCTCATTGGCAGGAAGAGGAAGCAGGTCACAACCCAGGGATAAGCCGCCATCTAGAAATGAGAACACGGCGTTCTCAGGCGCCACCCTGGAATAGGTTATAAGGCCTTATAGGCTTGGAGATATTTTTGGAATTTTATAGCAAGGTTGCATCGGACTTGTTATAAGGTTTTATCAATCTTTCAGGGAGCCATCTGGCTCCTCCCTCTTTGGAATCATAGACACAGGCAGACCCTTTCCCCAGACTGTGACAGGGTTGGGACCCTGCCATATCCCGGTTAGAGGGTCTTTCCAGAGGACATAAGCATGATCCATTTTTGTGGAGGGGTGCCATAAGCGATCGGCAGCAGAACGCCCTTGCATATCCAAGGTCAAAAAGTTTAAAACAAAGAGTGCATGGGACAATAAAAGTTTAGCATTACCCTTAAAGGAATAAATAGTTTCCTGGGTAGTAAGTTTCAACAGGGTGTTTTTAAGAGTTTGATGGGCACGCTCCACAATCCCTTGTCCTTGGGGGTTGTAAGGTATGCCTGTGATATGTTTTATTTGAAATTGGGAGCAAAACTGTTTAAAGTTTTGACTAGCATAGCCAGGTCCATTATCTGTCTTTATTATTTTAGGTTGCCCCATAACCGAGAAGGTAAAGAGCATATAGGCAATAACATTTTTCGGGGCTTCTCCTGTATGTGCAGAGGCACATATAAATCCACTGAAGGTATCAATAGTCACATGTACAAATTTTAACTTCCCAAAGGTAGGAACATGGGTAACATCCATCTGTCAAATGTCTCCTGGAACAAGACCCCTGGGATTAACCTCAACATGTGGTTCCGGAAGTAGAGTCAGGCAGTTTTTACACTTTTTGACAATTTGTCTAGCTTGTTCTCTAGTAATTCTGTACTTGAGCCGTAATGTTTGAGCGTTAAGATGATGAAGTGAATGTACCGCCCAGGCCTTCTGCAAGGGGTCACTAAGGAAGGTCATCATGGATAGCCTGGTGGCTCTATCGGCCAGATCATTTCCCTTGGTTAAGGGGCTGGGCCAATTTGAATGAGCCCTAATATGGCCCACAAAACATGGGCTTGATCAGGCTCTTATACATTCCGGTAATTCTGAGAATAATTTAAAGGTAGGAGTTGAAGATTGTATGGTAGAAACAGTTTCTAAAACTTGAAGTGCTCTAACTACATAATGGCTATCAGAAAAAAGATTAAATGATTGATCTATTAATTTAAAAACTTCTAGAGCACTATAAAGCTCTACCAACTGAGCAGGAGCATAAGGGGCCTTAACATAAAAAACCTGATCCTTAACGACAAAGGAGGCCCTTCCATTTTTAGACCCATCTATAAAGACAGTCAAGGCATTTGGTATAGGTTTCAAGAATGTGACCTTGGGGAAGATGAAGGGGTTACGTGGAGGAATTGCAATAGTTTATTTCCTGGTAGATGAGTATCAAATGTTCCCTGATAAATGGACAACAGGACGGCCCAATCATCGTGCCTGTGTTGCAACCAAGTAAGTTGTTCTTGCGAATATGGAGTAATAATAACATCTGGATCGCGACCAAAATGGCGGGTAGCCCGCTTAAGTCCCAGATAAATGGCCTGACAGACCAAGGAGGGATAAGTAGGAAGTATTTTAGGGGGGGTTGCAGGCAGATGGATCCACATAAGTGGCTGGCTATCTTGCCATAAGAGGCCTGTGGGCGTAAACGTTGTTGTAAAAAGAATCAAATAGAGAGTTTTGGAAGGGCTAAAATATCCCACAAATTGTTGGCCAATAGCATGTTCTACTTTTAATAAAGAATTCTCAGCCTCAGGAGTCAACATTCTAGGTGAGTTAGGATCAGGACTACCCCTCAGGATATCAAACAAAGGTTTTAAATCACCGGTGGTCAGCTTGAGGCAGGGCCTGAGCCAATTGATATCACCCAAAAGTTTCTGAAAATCATTTAAGGTATGTAGCTGTGATCTCCTGATTGCTAACTTTTGAGAATAAATAGATGTAGACTCTAGTTGAAATCCAAGAAATAAGAAAGGGTACTGGGTTTGGATTTTTTCAGGGGCGATTGTAAAGCCCCTCTGTTGTAAGGCCAGGACATTAACTTGGGCTATCTTTTGGGTTTCTTGCAAGCTAGCGGAAGAAATCTATAAATCATCTGTATATTGGATAATATAAGCAAAAGGGAAGCGTAACCTTATTGGATCTATAGTTTGGGCCACATATCTTTGACAAAGGGTGGGGCTATTAGCCATTCCTTGCGGTAACACGTGCCATTGAAAGCGAGGATTAGGGCCCACATGATTAGTAACGGGAATGGAGAAAGCAAAGCGGACGCAATCCTCCGGATGGAGGGGAATGGAAAAGAAACAATCTTTTATATCAATGACTATTTTACAAAAGCCTTTAGGGATGGCTATAGGAGAGGGCAAACTAGGTTGTAAGGCCCCCATAGGGACCATGGTCTTATTGACTGCTCTGAGGTCCTGTAACAGTCTCCAAGAGCCATTTTTCTTTTTTATAACAAAGATGGGGGTGTTCCACGGCGAAGTGGAGTGTTCAAGGTGCCCTTGTAACAACTGTTCCTGCACCAACTTTAGGGCAGCCTGCATCTTTTCTTGAGGCATAGACCACTGACCGATCCAGACTGGGTCATCTGATTTCCAAGATATTTTGTCAGCCTGAAGTTCAGGGGGAACAGCGGTCTCTAGGAAAAAAGGTCTGCTCCTAAACCTCCTCTATCCGTTTTCGGTGTAGGGACTAAGGGTTCTGTAATTCCCTGTTCATGTTTACCTAGTCCCTTTCCAGGGAGGAACCCTGTTTTTAACATTTAATTAGTAATGACTTCATTAGGACTGCACATCATCATCCCCATCTGGGAGAGAATATCCCTTCCCCAGAGGTTAACGGGGAGTCCAGGAACCACAAATGGTCTAACCGTGCCTGTATTATTTTCTTTGTCTTTCCAGGTCAGGAGCTTTGAACTCTGAAGTGTATCTTGTGACTGGCCTATCCCTTTTAAATGTGTGGCGGTAGCCTCGAGGGGCCAAGTTGATGGCCAATGTCTAGAGGAAAGCACTGTTGCATCCGCCCCAGTATCCAAAAGGCCCTGGAACTGTTTGCCATCTAGCCAGAGCATCATCATGGGTCTTTCATCAGTTAATTTTTGAACCCAAGAGATATCTGAGGAGCTGGGGGAAGAGGAGCCACGCCCTTCTTTCACATGAGAGAATTGTCCCACAAAGGGAAGTGGCAAGGCTTGCGCAACGCGCTGTCCGGCCCTGAGCGTCAAGGGGCCAGGAATTTAATCTCTCCAGAGTAATCAGCATCAATCATGGAGGGAAGAATAACAAGCCCCTGAAGGGCACTAGAGGCTCGTCCGATAATTAGGAAAAACATACCAGATGGTGGGGGTCCAAACTTTCCAGATTCTATAATAATGGTTCCTTCTTCGGGGGGTTATAACCCTGGTGGTGGAGGAACACAAGTCCAGTCCTGCGATCCCTGCTGTTGCCCTAGATAAACTGGTGTTGCAGGAGTTTGGTGCTGTACTTGGGGGTGTGTGATCATCTGTGGGTAGGGGCCCCGCAACGGGGCCCCTTGGGCGTTTCCCTGGACCGCAGGGAGGGCTTGCCCATTAGCATCAGTTCTAGACCGACATTCTTTAGCCCAATGGCGGCCTTTCCTACAGCGAGGACAAACTCCCGGCGCAGTAAGCTTAGGGGCCCCTTGGCCAATGGCAGGATTAAATGGCTGGCTGGGGTTGAGAGCGCTACATTCTCTAGCAAAGTGACCAGGCTGCCCACATCTAAAGCATGTTTTGCCTCTAGGGCGGCCAGAATCTCCAGTTTTTTGGAACACAGCCCCGATAGCTAAACTGATAGACTTGGACACTTGATGTGAGAAGGAGTCAACATCATTGCAAAGTTTAACCATTCCCGTAATATCAAGATCTTTGGTCTTGCCTCGTAACGCGGCTCTGCACGCCGAGTTAGCGTTTTCAAGAGCAAGCTGCTTAACGAGGAGCCCCTCACTTTCACTTTGACCTAGGACTCTTTCCGCTGCTTCCTTTAACCTCCCCACAAATTGAGCGTAGGGTTCCTGGGCCCCCTGGACTATTTTAGTTAAGGGGGTGGTGAGGGCTCCTGTAGCAGGAACCACTCTCCAGGCAGATAAGGGGGCCTGCACTGTTTGAGCGAGTACGCCAGGGGACAATCCTAATTGTTTTTCCTTGGAGGCAAATGGGCCCCTCCCACACAACTTGTCCACTGTCCGTCCAAGAGGCGGTCCTGCCTAGAGGGTTTTTTCTGTTCCTAGCAGCCAGACTCTAAGCCCTATCTATGAATTCAGATTTCCAAGTTAAGTATTGTCCTCTGGTGAGGAGAGACTGCACCACCTTAGTCCATTCACTAGGAGTCAGATATCCGGACCCTGTGAGTCCTTCTAAAACGGAGAAGGTAAAAGGTGCAGTTAAACCATAATTTTTAACAGCTGAGTGTAATTTTTTGATATGTTTAAGTTTTTTGTATACGGAATGTGAGGTCTTGTATTCACCTTGATCGGAGTCCTCCTCTTCAGAATCTATAACTACCTCATCATAATCATTTTCCTCTTCACTACCCTCTCCTTGGTCATGATTAGTACTATCTGGCTCGGGCCCATCTCGGGCCGGCCTAGTTCGTGACCTAACTAACTTGGATTCCTCCCTGGCTTGTCTGGCACGTGCCCTGGTCATAACAGGAAAAGTTAGCTTTGGCTGGGATCTTTTTACAGCATTAGATGGTCTTTTGGGGGCATCTTGTCCCTTTCTCATGGTCTCTTGTAAATTTTGAATATCTAAAGTAAGATCTCCTAATTCCTGCTGTAATTGTAAAACTTGCCTAAGGCCGGTAATTTGTGCCTGAAGTGCAGCCTTAGTTTGGGTTAGTCCCTCTACCACTGCGATCGGCAGGGGCGCAGGGGGAGCTGACGGTAATGGGGGCAAGTAGGGCGGGGGGCGATTGGGTCCGGAATTTTGAGTGAAAAAAATCTGGGAATGTCGAGGTCCAGGACCGTATCTCTCTTCCTCATATCTAGCGGCCTCCTCCTCTAATTCAGCCTCAGAGGCTGGATTGAGGTCCGAATCAGAAAAACGGCGAGATTGATATCGTTTGTTCTTGCCTCTTTTTCGATTGTTGGAAATCTCTTTAAGAGAGGGATAGATGGTCTTTGGACGCACTGGGATCTTCCAGGGAGTGTAGCGTCTTGGGCCGGGGACTTCCCCCCTCTCCTGGCATATCGATAATAATGGAGGGGCAAGGAGAATGAGGCTCGCTGCTTTTACTTTCGTTTTTACGTGACAGCAGCCGTGAAGCCTGCAAGAAGTCCTCTGCTATAGTTAAGAGAAGGGCATTCTCGCCCCCTTTCTCAGCATCTTGTATTATGTCTCTTATATGCCCCAATAACTAAAAAATGCAGTGGACTGGGTCACCAGCTTTTAAAAGCTTATTAATATCTTTACCAACCTTATTCCACATAAGTGGGTATATATCAGGACCGCTTAAAACCAATCAAGGACATTTTTCATCAACAAAACAAAAGAACTTAATTAAATCTTTTTTCTTAACTCTTATTCTTCTCTCCCTGAGCAAACGCTTGATTTCTCCTATAAAACAAGCTTCCTTAGACAATTGTTTCCCCATGACAATCGGACGACAATTATTTGGCCAAACTCACCTCCCTTTCCAGCGACGCACGAGCGATGCGGCGTGAAAGGTCCTCGATTCCTTTTCCCGGGGTTCCTCCGTCATCTGGTAGTTGGCCGTGCTTCGGGTCCCTGTTCGGGCGCCACTTGACCCGTCGTCCAGCAGGTCTAGTTATTCAGGGTCCCGAAGAGGCGCTACCTGAGGGTCATGGGGGAGAGAAAGAAAGGAGACCAAGAAAGATTCCATTTGTCAAGGTCTCGTTTATTGTCACACAGGCAGCACGTTTTAAGCAGTGGGGATGAGGAAGTTGGGAAGGGGAGCTAGGGGGAAGTGAGCTATGGGCCAAGCCCTGAATGGGGAAGTTGGGAGGGGGAGCTAGGGGGAAGTGACCTTTGCAAAATGCAAAGGAGGGAAGGGTCAAGGTGTTCTTGGCAGCAGGAAGCACAAAGGGCATCTGGTGAAGGCATCTGGTATCTGCGCACGTCGGGACATTCCGCGGTTAAGGGTGGAGCGATCCGTAGTTACTCCTTTTGTACCGGCAGGTCCTGGGCAGGTCTTTGTTCAACAATCTCATGGTCATAAGACAGCCATGGCTGAATGACCTTGTTTGGCTCCCCACACAAGTCCGTCTCAAAAACACCTACACTGTATCTACCTGAGCATAGTAGTCACCTACTACCTCTGTGATTTTGCTCATACAAGTGCTCTAGTCTATAATATTCTTCACAGTTACGCCCCTGATAGTTAAGAAATAACACTTTAAGGATAATTCCATCTTCAATGTGAGCATTTCCTTTTCTTTTTCTTTTTTAAAGATTTATTTTACTTATTATATGTAAGTACACTGTAGCTGTCTTCAGACGCTCCAGAAAAGGGAGTCAGATTTCATTATGGATGGTTGTGAGCCACAAAAGGTTGCTGGGACTCGAACTCAAGACCTTCAGAAGAGCAGTCAGTGCTCTTAACCACTGAGCCATCTCTCCAGTCCCCGAGCATTTTCTTAATGACCCAACACTTCAGTGACCTACTGTTATCCTCTATGATTTTTGGAGTTTGCATGATTTAACAATAATAACACAGTTTCGGGGTTTTTTGTTTGTTTGTTTGAAATGGTCAAGGATGAGATGTGGCCTAGTTTTCTGACCTTGAATTCATAGGTTGGGGAGGTTCTCCTGTGTTAGTTTCCTGAAAAGATGACTATTGACCACCACGCCACAGAGAAATTCTGTTTCATGTGTATTTTTCTATCAGTTGTTTATTTAATACTACTATAAGCTCCCAATTGTACTCAGTAGTTTCTACCATTGGTTAGATTTTTTAACTTCAAAAACATCATTACTATCCTTAAGAAGTAAGGCACTCTTTTTTTTTTTTCCATTTTTCGAGACAGGGTTTCTCTGTGTAGCCCTGGCTGTTCCTAGACTCACTTTGTAGACCAGACTCGCCTGGAACTCAGAAATCCTCCTGCCTCTGCCTCCTGAGTGCTGGGATTAAAGGCATGCGCCACCACTGCCTGGCTCAGCACTCTTTAAAAATTGATTTTGTTCCTAATTTAGTAAGGAAACTATTAATATATGAAACCTGGGCTGGAGAGATAGCTCAGAAGTAAGTACTATTACCTGGGCATAGTTGTACATACGTACCTTCAATCCCTGCACTAGGGAAGCAGAAGCAAGCAGATCTCTGTGAGTTACAGGCCAGCTTGGTCTACAGAGAGTTCAGGATAACTAAGGAAAACCCTGTCTTAAAAAAAAAATGTAGCTGGAGAGACCGCTCAGCAGTTAAGAGCACTGACTGCTCTTCCAGAGGTCTTGAGTTCAATTCCCAGCAACCACATGGTAGCTCACAACCATCTGTAATGGGATCTGATGCCCTCTTCTGGTGTGTCAGAAGATAACTACAGTGTACTCACATACAATAAAATAAATAAATCTTAAAAAAAAAAAAAGGGCTGGGCGGTGGTGGCACAGCCTTTAATCCCAGCACTTGGAGGCAGAGGCAGGAGGATTTCTGAGTTCGAGGCCAGCCTGGTCTACAGAGTGAGTTCCAGGACAGCCAGGGCTATACAGAGAAATCCTGTCTCGAAAAACCAAAAAAAAAAAAAAAGTGCAGGGCAGTGGTGACACACTTCTTTAATCCCAGCACTTGGAGGCAGAGGCAGGCAGATTTCTGATTGGAGGCCAGCCTGGTCTACAGAGTGAGTTCCAGGACAGCCAGGGCTACAGAGATACCATCTTAGAAAAAAAAAAAAAGCACTTGTTGCTCTTCCAGAGGACCCAGATTGGATCCCCAGTACCCACATTAGAGCTCACAATTATCTGCAACTCTACTTCTGGCATATGGTGCACACCCTTATGTGCACACAGAACACTCATATACAGCAAATAAATAAAAAGTTTAAGTTGAAAGTAGTATCTCTATCAAATCTAACTGTAGAGTAACATACAATTGTTACATCTTCCAATATAAACAGAGTTGTCTAGTTTTATGTTGCTCTATAATGGCATGGTCTGTTTTCAGAGGCAAATGTCATAGTGCACGCCAGGACACCTGTGTTCACACCATCGGTTCTTTGAAACTATATCTGGATGTTCAAGCTATTAAAAGCTTCATGGACTGGGTGACCTTCTGGGCAGTATTTAGACGGGATGTTCCCATTGCTGCTGCCTGTTGCCGAGTGGGAAACAGCAGAAAAGTTGGGATCTCAGCCTTCACAGAGTATTCATCGTGCTGTGTTTTGTTTCCTTTCCTTTTCCTAAAGAAGATGAACCGTGAAACCACAACCCTGATATCCTTGAAGGAAGCAATGAAAAGGTGGCACAGGGCTCCAGGGAGGGAACACGTCCGGTCTGCTGCTCTCAGAAGATGGGGACTGAATAATGAAGAACAGGAATAAGCAGAGAACAGCAGACACACTAATTAGAACCGTGTTTGCTAAAGGGCTTTGAGACTTGCAGGTTAAAAAATATGTAAATTTATGTAAATGGTAATTGGTAATATGTAAGTGGTAATTAAAAAAAACTGGGGGTTAGGATTTAGCTCAGTAGTAGAATGCTTGTGTAGTTGAAAGGCCCTGGTTTTTAAATTCCCTATACCTGAATGTGCATGCGTGTACACACACACATACATACATATATATACACACACACACACACACACACACAGAATCAAGAAAAAAATCTGCTTTGAGATGCTATAATTCTGTTCAATTCATGCTAGGTTTACAAAAATAAATAAAATGTGGCTTTTTTCCTCAAGGAGTTCATGGCCTTTAAAAATGGTAGATTTTTTTTTTAAATACAGTTTAAAGCAAGTGACCTTATACTGACGATGTTCCAAAAAGACTAAAGGAACATGAAGGAGGGATCAATTTATTTTGCCTAAGAAACCTGGCTATTTATAGAGCGATACTTTAGCTGGACCATAGCATCCGAGTGAGTTGATGAGGAAATAAGTATGGGGAGGAATTTTAAAGGGAAGAAACTACATTTTAGCTTCATATAAGACTGAAGTTACAGATTAGCAACTAGAATGTGTGAGAAGACTCACAAGGTCATTATGCTTCTTGCTGAGGAGATCTGATTTGACCCTAAAGTCTGGTTGCAAAAAAGATATGTTTTTAGCTGAGTTAAATGATCACAACAGTACTTTAGGGAAGTGTGTGGAGGATGAATTGGAGACCAGAGCAAGGGTCCAGTGAGACTACTGTAGTCCTAGGACCAGCTGAAAGATGGTGGATGAGCTTACTGCGGATGGCAGGCAGGAGATGGGTTAGATCGAGATCAGCTGGAGAGGTGTTGAGATTATTCCTAGATTTCCAGTTCAAACAACTGAATAAACTGTAAAACTTTTAAATGGGCTAGGGTAGGAAACATTACACTCAGATTTATATTTTAAATTTAAAAGTTCTTTTTAGGATGGGCAGAAATGTGCATTAATCTCCTATCTAGACTTTACACTTTATGAAAAGCAAACTAAAATAAAAGAAGTCTGGTTGGTAGAGGCAGGCCTGTGGAGGGCAAGGACTTCCCAGAGACTGGATTTACGAAGACAGTGGAGAACTGGACAAAGTTCAGAGGTAGATCTTTTTTCTAGAAGGTATGAGGCCCTAGGTTCAATCTACAGTAACACCATTAACACACACACACACACACACACACGGAGAGGGAGAGGGAGAGGGAGCAAATGAGAAGAACCCTGTCAGCAGTTTAACTACAGTGCCTGTGTAAACTTGGTAGGGGTTATAAATACCCCGTTAGAGTTCTAGGTTTCCCTTGATCTGAACTTCCTTTGATTCTTTAACCCTATAGAGTAAACAACAAGCTCCAAGCTCTAGACACACAGTTCAAAGAACTAGACATCACCAAGGATAATCTGACATTTCGATTTGAAGACCATAGCAAGACTTTGTCAAGTCAAGCAGCCCAAGATGAGATATGGACAGCAGCTCTGGCCCTTGGGTGAGCAATGGTTAAGAAATCCTGGCTTTTGTGGCTTTGTGAAAGCTTTTAGTGGCCATTCCAAAACTGAGTTTGACCTGATCCCCAAAGGTGTCGCTTATGCTTGGGTCCTCCATTCAGAAGGCATTAATCTGAGCACCTGTTTCTACACCAGGCACCGCAGCACACACCTTGTGAGTCTCTTACCTGCTGGTCTTACTAATGGGAAATGAGTAAAGGAGTTCCCTCTCCATGCAAAGCTCATCCTATGGGTGGCCTGAGAACTCGGCTATGCAGTTTGGTGCAGGTCATGCTTCTGAAACACACAGCTGTTTTTTCTAGAGGGTTTACACTGAGCCAACCTAATCAAATGCAACTTTTGTTTATCCATAAAATGTTCCATTTAAGGAGCTTTGCACATTTTTTCATAGGTTTACCTCAATGGAACTGAATATTTTATACAGCTATGTCATCGAGGTCCTTATTTGTTTGCACACTCGAGTGCTTCAGAAGCTTCCAGACCTGGTGAGAAGTCTTCCAACCTTAGCCTCTGTCCTTAGAAGAAAAGCCAAGAACAAGCACATTAGAATCGTGTGGGAGTCTGTCCTGGAGGAGTATGGGCTGCAAGAGAGAGATGTCACAGCACTCTGTACTTTCTTTGTTGTACATGGCAATAAAGGAGAGCACTTTGCTGCGAACGTAAGACGGATGTACATCAAAGATGTTTCCTTCATGATCACCAACATGGTAAAGAACCAGGCTCTACAGGATGGTTTGCTTAGAGCTGTTCAGATCATCGAGAAGGGGAAAGCAGCACAGACCCCCGAAAACTCAAGGGCACCCCTAAAAGAGTTAATGCCCCAAGTTAAAGACTGACCTGTTACCTTCAACCCAGCAATTCCACTTTCAGTCATTATTATTGTAAAAACAAAAAATGCATAATTTAATTTTTATAGGCTTATTTTATAGCAAAAATGGAAGGAACGTTAAAGAAATTAATGATAAATGGATACAATGAACATTGTGTATGTAGCCATATTTTAAAAATAAGCAAACTCTTTTTATAATGAAATAGAGTTTGGAGTGTAGCTCAGAATACAATTTTTTTGTATGTATGAGGCCCTGTGTTCAATCCCTGATACACCAAATACATAATAAATAAATTTATATAGAATCATTACTCAGATTTGGTGTTTTAAATATTTATAACCAATGTATACACACACACACACAATTTTTTTGTTCACGATATAGTTTCTCTGTGCCTTGGAACTCATTATGTAGATTCAGCTGGCTTCAAACTTGGATGTTGCCTGCCTCTGTTTCCCGAGTGCTGGGATTAAAAGTGTGTGCCATGGCTTCCCAGCATAGCTATACTATTGTTAAAGGATACTGTGTATAAGTTTAGATTTATCCACTTTGCACTTAAGTGATATGGTTTTATGTGGGGAAAAAAACTAAGAATCTAAGAGTCAAAGGGAAAGAAATTGTTTTCACTGTCTAGTGGAACTTCTTCACTAGGCAGGACATGACACATTGTCTCAAACAGGGTCATAAAATCAGGCCTACTGCTATTCCCTCATTGATGGGAAAGGGAAATGTTACTTTCCCCTGAGTTTCCAACCCCAGACATAGGCTGTACATAATCTTGCTCCAGCCATACTGATCTTAGGGGAATGCTAGACTATACAGAAGGTGGACAGCTGATTGTGGTTTGGAATGGAGTGATACAGCTTTTGTAGGTCATTCCCACACTGAGGTGAAGATTTTAGATGTTTTGCCTTTGAGTCATCCATGCTACTGTAAGTAATCCCACACTCATATTCCTGTAAGATCAATGAACTCATTGGTTAACCAAGCTGAACTTGGTTGGAATCTCGTCTTTGGTCTGTCTTTGTCCTGTCTAGGGATACAGACATTTCTTTATATTTCCCTAGGAAGAGACAGAATGCTTGCTCATTTTGAACATTTTGAATTTTGAATACCTTTTAAAGGGCTATTAATCAACTGAAAGCATAACATATAGGGGTGGAGAGATGACTCGGTGGCTGAGAGCACGGATAGTTCTTCCAGAGGACCAGAGTTCCATTCCCAGCACCTATGTTAGTGTCTCAGTCACAGCTCCAGGACAGTCTTGCTACTTTTTACCAAGCTTGTGGGCCTTAAGTCTTTAGAGAGGAAGGCTGAAGACCTCAGAGGACTGTGCCATAGAAGGAAGTGTAAATGTCAAGTTGTCACAGGTCTGAGGATTCTCTGGCCAATCATTCAACTTTCTGGTGAGATCACCCTTCTTACAGATTTAAAAGGGAATAGAACAAGAGTCTGTTAGACTGGGAACTCACAATGTTGCCCAATTGAACTCTGTCTTAGCTAGGGTTTTACTGCTGTTAACAGATACCATGACCAAAGCAACTCTTATAAGGACAATATTTAATCTGAGCTTGCTTACAGGTTCAGAGGTTCAGTCCATTATTAAGGTGGGAACATGGCAGCATCCAGGCAGGCATGGTACAGGAGGAGCTGAGAGTTCTACATCTTCATCTGAAGGCTGCTAGGAGAATACTGGCTTCCAGGGAGCTATGATGAGGGTCTTAAAGCCCACACCCATAGTGACACACCTACTACATCAAGGCCACACCTACTCCAACAGGGCCACACCTAATAGTGCCCTCTCTGGACTGAGCATATACAAACCATAACAGACTCCAACTCCAGCTCCTCCTGCTTCTGCCTCTGCCTTTGCTACCTAAATACTGGGATTACAAGACACATATGACCATGTTTAGTTTAGATATTTCTTTTCTTTTCTTTCCTTTTCTTTTCGAAACAGTCTCTTTAAGTAGTACTAAACATACTGTATATATAGACTAGGCTGACCTCTAACTTACAGAGATCCTTCTGCTGAAGAGACCCCCACCCGCTTCCGGAAAAGAAAGGCTAATTAACATTCTGCAGGACTGACAGACCATTGGCCTCCTGGGGGTGGGGAAGGTCTGGAGCCCATAAACACATTCTGCAGGACAAAAACGTATAAAGACTAACCAAACGGGCTAGGTGGAGTCGCCATTTCTCCTTCGAGTGCAGGACGACACCAATAATAAATTTCTTTTGCTTTTTGCATTGATTCCCAGCTCCATCTCGTTTACTCAGGGAGTCCCCAGAAAACCAAAGCTCTCCGGAGTCTTACACTGCTTCTGCCTGTAATATGTTGGGATTAAAGCTGTGCACCAGGCCATAGGTACTTTTCTAATGTTAAAGTTAGGCTGTTGATGAGGATTCAGCTATTGACTGACTGGCTGACCGATTGAGGAAGGGTCTCATATAGCCCAGGCTGGCCTGGAACCAGTTATGTAGCAAAGGCTAGTTTATAATAATCCTTTTGTGGCTACTTCCCAAGTGCTGGGATTACAGAAATGGGTCTCTTTGTTGAGCTCTTCTAACTCAACATACCAAACTCAATAGGCATTTACTCATGCTAAAGTCTGGGGTATAGGGCCCAAGCCAAACATCCCCAAAACCAGGAGGGAAAGCAATAACAGCCAAATCTCTAATTTGCTGAGTTTTAGCCTGTATCAGAAGGATATCTCCACCAGTTTATTTAAACTTTACAAGGATTCTTTGAAACCACCAGTGTAACTTTTTGTTGCTGCTTTCTTGAACGTCACTTGTCTAGAAAGCCAATATCTGCTGGTCATAAACCACATTCTATAAAATGCCAGTGTTGCAAATAAATGCTAATAAACATCTTTAAGGTAAATTTGTTGCAATTTCTTCTTTTAGCACTAAGAACTTTAGAAAGCTTTGTTAGGAGAAACAGAAGGGTAGCCTAAACAATACTGAAAGAATAATTACAGAAATTACTGTTTGGATCTTGGTTTAGGGAGTTACATTTTAGCCAGTGATGGACCAAGTTTCTGCAGCCTACAGTAGCTGAGCCACCAGAAGCGGGAGGAGTTGCTACTCGCAGGCCAGGCGCAACGTCACGCGCAGTTCCCGGAAGTCCCGCCCAACTGGGCGGTCCCTCGGGGGGGAAAGACGTGCCGTTTTGGCGGGGAATTGTGACGTCTGTAGAGTCTAGGTTCCTGCTCCGGCCGCAGCCAATAGACCGACTGGCCGGACAGCGGGTCTGAGTGGCCGGGTCTCGGGACCCGGGGGCACTGCGAGGCGGCCAGAAGCTGGAGCGTGGGCGCAGGAGGGCTGCCTCCACCGCAACGGCGAGACGGAAGTCCAGCGGCGGCCCAAGCCCGGCTTCCGGGCGGTACCGGGTGCTCTGCGAGCGGCGGTCTCCGGGCTTCCGGCGCTGGCAGGCCCGGCGGCCTGGCACATAGAGGCGGGTACTCACCGGGTAAGAAGGGGAGCTGGATGAGACCTTCTGTGGCGCGGGGAGACAGAACCACTCTCCGCCCCGAGGCCGCCGCGCTCCTGGAGGAACGTTCTTTCATTCCTTTGCTGGACAGCAGGGCATAACTGTTTACCTGACATCACAGCTCCTGTTTGCCTCGGGCCTGTTGAAACTCAGGCCGACTGGATTTCAGTACGCTGCTATATGTGAGAATAAAAACACCAAACGGCTCGCTGATTTTCTCCGTACTGTGTGTGATTAGCGGAAAGACGACTTTTGTTCCTTTCAGGTGTTGAGGTTGGGTAGGCCTCATTAGCATATGAAGATGGCTGCACCTACAAACTCCATCCCTTCTTTAGCCGAATGTCTGTGCGGGATCTGTATGGAAATCCTCCTAGAGCCTGTAACCCTGCCTTGCAACCACACGCTCTGTAACCCATGCTTTCAGTCGACTGTTGAAAAGGCCAATCTATGCTGTCCCTTCTGTCGCCGCCGAGTCTCTTCGTGGACTCGGTACCATACCCGAAGAAATTCTCTGGTCAATACAGACCTGTGGGAAATTATTCAGAAACACTATGCAAAGGAATGCAAGCTTAGAGTATCTGGACAAGAATCAAAGGAAATCAGTAAGTAAAATTAAGCATGTTTATTGGGTAAAAAGACCCAAAATCGTTTAGAAAGGGAACCATTCTGTTTCTTGAGACAGGGTTCCTCTGTGTAGCCCTGGGTGTCCTGGAACTCACAATGTAGACCAGGCTGGCCTCGAACTCAGAGATCCACCTACCTCTGCCTCCTCAGTGCTGGGATTAAAGGTACCCGCCACCACCGAACGGCTGGAACCATCTTCTAATTTAAAGAAAAGAAAAAGAAAGCTAAATAGTCTGAATCGTGAGGATTTGTGGTTTTATGAGCCCTGCCCACACATCAGTTAAAGTCAAGGACAGTTTTATCACATGGAATAATGGTCAAGTTGTGTTCATCTGCTGTGAATTAAGTTTTTTTTTAAACATTTTTTAAGACATGTTTTGAGACAAGGTTTTATTACTATGTAGCATGGGGTGGCCTTAACCTCACAAATACTGGAGTTGCAGGTGTGTAAGAACACACCTGTCCTTTATTATGTAGTATTAGTGAGGGTTTCTGTAAAGGGCAGAATAGTATTTTGTGGACTATATAGTCTACTGAAGACACTTACTGAGATCTGCCACTCTTCTAACAAAAGCAACGGTAGACAATACATTACCATTAATCTACATTGCCCTTTGTAAATGAAGATAGTGCCTGTGTTTCCATAAAACTTTACTGTGCTTATTTATCAGTGGAGGTAGCAGAATTAAGTAATTGCAGATACTTAAGGAGGGAACACTTGAGCTTTCTTATTTCTTAAATATGTATTTGATTGAGTATGTGGGTGCATGTGCACCATGTGCATACGGCGCAGAAGAGGCATGCGGTCCCTAGAACAGAGTGGCACAGTTGTAGACTGCCATGGGAGTACTTGGAACCAACCAAACCCAGGTCCTCTGGAAGAACAGTAAGCATTCTTATCCACTGAGCCATCTCTCCAACTCTCAGAAATTTCTTAACTGTAAAAGAAGTTCAGTTGATAAATAAAAATAGCCAAGATATCAAGCGTTCAAGAGAGCCTACAAAATTGGAAGACAGTATTTGCAAATCATAGATGGTAAGAAAATAATACCTAAATATGAGCAAGAGGATCGCTGTAAATTCTAGGCCAGGCAGGGCTATGTTGTGAGACCCTCTTAAAAAAGAACTCACCAGGAAAATAACCCACTTTAGAAAAAAACTTAGAAGGGCATCTACATCAGGAGTTAGCCAAGACTATATAGTAAGATCCTGTCTCAAAAAAAGATCCCTTAAGCTTAAAGAATCCAATTAAAAATGGTCAGGTAAGGTGGCTTACTACTATAATCCTAGCTAGCACTCAAGGGGCTCAATTCAAGGTAAGCCTGAGCTAGAGCAGATTCACGGACAGACAGCCTGAGTTATGGTGAGACAGTCTCAAAGAAGAGAGGTGGGACAAGGGCTTGGACAGTGTGCCACTAATGATATTCTGGTGTTTAGCTAATGTGGTGTGACAAGGGTTTGGACAGTGTGCCACTAATGATATTCTGGTGTTTAGCTAATGTCTTATAGTAAGCTAGACACCGGAATGTCATGAATGGAGTAACCAGTCACAAGGGAAGTGAAAAAACCACAGAGAGGCAGGCAACACTACCTCTTCCTACTCATTTGGACGACTATGACTATGAAAACCCAAATGGGGGAAAGGGAGGGTGGTGCACTGAGTGAAGGTACTTGTTGCCAAGCTTAACTCAAGAGGGTGAAAGAAAAAAGCCTATAAGATCTCTAATTCTTCATGGACATAAAAACACATGTACACATGTGTGCCAAATAAATGTGAAAACAGCAACACAAAATAACAAGTGTCAGGGAAGTCGTATAGCAAGTAGAATCCTGTGCATGTTCTTAAACCCAGTTAAACACAGTTACTGCATGATTCAATATCTCCTGAAAGAATGGAAAACAGACTCAGACTAATAAGAGTCCAGAGCATCTCAAGGTAATCAAAAGGAGGGAACAGTGCTTGCCTTAGCAGCATGTATTCTAAAATTAGAATTAGAGGAGATGGCATGGCCCTTGTGCAAGGATGTTCCTTTTTTGTGAGACAGGGTTTCTCTGTGTAATAACCCTGCCTGTCCTGCCCTCAAAGATAGAGATCCACCTGCTTCTGCCTCCTAACAGCCTCAAGTAAATGTGTGCACCACCACTGCCCAGCTTTTGGAGCCTTTTAAAAAGAAAGGTCAATGTCTACCTGTATAAAGGAAAAAAATTTAACTTTTTGTAATCCAAATGAAAGGGTTTTTTTTTTTTGAATGTATAGTTCTGTTTTCAGATGACTCAAATATGAAAAGGAAAATCCTCTTAATTGCCTTTGTAATATGAGAACATATTAATACAAACTTGTAAAACATAAAAATAGCAGGACAGAAAGGTAGAAGCGCTCAGGTGTCATCAACGGATGGATAAACTAAATGTACATATCTGTACCAGAATATATTGTTCTTTCATTAAATGGAATTGTTAAAGTTGTAATGTGGGATGAAGGCTTTGTTTGAGCTGTCATTACTCAGGTGATTATATATGGAGAGCATTAACTTCATCATTGGATCAGTCCACTGATAAGTTCATCCCAACTGGGCTGTTAAGTGAGGCCTGTCTGGAGAAAATACACTGATCACTGGAAATGCTTTGACCAGTATACGTTGTTCTTGGTTTCTCCCTGTGTTTCTTTGCTTCTTGACTGCAGTTAAGTGGGCACCTCTCCTCTGCCAAGCCTTTTCACAATCATGTTTCTGCCTTGCACAGGCATAAAACCATAAATGCAAACCTCTGCCGGGCAGTGATGGCGCACTCCTTTAATCCCAGCACTTGGGAGGCAGAGGCAGGAGGATTTCTGAGTTCGAGGCCAGCCTGGTCTACAAAGTGAGTTCCAGGACGGCCAGAGCTACACAGAGAAGCCCTGTCTTGAAAAACCTAAAAATAAAAATAAATAAATAAATAAATGCAAACCTCTGAATGAACCAAACTAAATCTTTCCTCTCTCAAGTTATTTGTGAGGCATTTTGTCATAGCAATCATGGCTAACAGGAACAAAATTGACAGGTTCTAGATCACGGATAAAGTGGTGCAGCCCAGCCTAGACTGAACTCTCAACAAGTTGCCTACTTCTTCAAGCTAGGACTAGAAGTATGTGCTACATGCCTGGCTCCACCTCATGACTCTTTAAACTATTTTCTTGGTACTATTGAACTTTAAAATCTTCATTAGATTTCTAAATTGTAGGCCTGGGATATAGGTCAGTGGCGGAGTGCTTTGGATTCAATCATACGTATACACACAGTAGTTTTTAAAAATGTAGAGCCAGCCCTAGCAATGGTGGTACACACTTAATGGTAGCACTTAGGAGGAGTATCAGTTTCCTAAAGCCAGAATGGCAGAGTACCACAAACTATATAAAAAAAAAAATGAAAATTTCCTACTAGTTTTGGAGGCCAGAAGTCAAACTGAAACCAGGGCCTTTGACATTCCACACTACTTTGTAACTTTTTGATCTCTTCTGTGTGTTGGTGTTATGCCTTATGTATGGTTGTGTGCTGTGTACATGCCTGGTACCTGCCTAGGCCAGAAGAGGATGTTGGATCTCATGGAGCTGGAGTTAGAGATGGTTGTGAGCCACCATGTGGGTGCCGAGAATAAAACTCAGGTTCTTTGCAAGAGCAGTCAGTGCTCTTAACCACTGAGCCATCTCTCTGGTCCCATCCCCTTCTCTGAATGTCTTGATACCATCTCCCATTTGTACATGTTTGTCTTTGTGTCCAAATTTGTTCCATATTTACAAGATAACTAGTCATGATTAAGATTCACCCTAATGACCATAGTTAATTTGATTACCTCTAAATGATTCTATCTCCAAATAAAATCCTATTCTGAAGCACTGGAGGTTAGAACTGGAATACAGCTCAACAGGATAATCTAAGACTTCCTCAGAAAAACTACAAAACATTAGATAAATGGAAAATTCAAAGACCTAGCTGGGCATGATGGTTTGTGGCTCGTACTTCAGATTACAACAGAGGAATTGAGGCAGGAGGATCACAAGTTGAAGGCTAGACTTTGTCTCAGTTTTTAAAAATAATTTGTTTATACCTCTTCCTTTCCTCCCCCTCTTTACTCTTCCTTAATCTCTTAGTATACTTGTTGTTGTTGTCGTTTTTTAAAATACTCTCTTGTGGGTTTTCATTGCCCAGGGCCTGGTGCATGCTAGATACAAACTCTGCTATTGACCTTCATCCATAGTTCTGCCTTTTACAGTTATTTTAATAGAAATAATGTGTGTATTAAGTTTTAATGGAAGACCAAAGTTAGTCATAAAGTTCTGTGTTGCCCTCATCCTATTTTTTCCATGAAAACAGTTGATGAGTACCAGCCAGTTCGTCTACTCAGTAAACCTGGGGAGTTGAGAAGAGAATATGAAGAGGAGATAAGCAAGGTGGGTATGAAATAGTTCCGTTTTTTTCGTTCTTTTATTTTGTTGAAAATGCCTTTGCTGCACTTTCAATCTCATAAATCCTAGATTACATATAGTACATGTTTATATAAATATCACGTACGGGAAAGGTGATGATGCAGTAAAATTTGAAATCGGGCTGTGTGCCAAGCTCAGCGTCAGTAGACTGCAGAGGAGCACAAGCAGCTATCCCTGACGGCACACAAGAGATTTTTTTTTTTTTTGCCAGTAGGAGGAGGATGGGAACTTCAGAGGCGAAGACTGGTCTAGCAAATAAAAGAGCTGTTGACTTCCAGGAAGCCCAGTTGTATGTTATTCATGGAGGTATTATTTAACACACAAATGAATGAAACACAGTACTCTTAGGTCAAAAGTTACCACAGAATAAAGCAGAGTTCTTGAGTAAATTCTAAAGGAATAGAAATGGGCCTTACTCTATCTATACAACCAACTGGGAATCTGTTGTAGAGTTCTCGAGTAAATTCTAAAGGAATAGAAATGGGCCTTACTCTATCTATACAACCAACTGGGAATCTGTTGTAGAGTTCTCGAGTAAATTCTAAAGGAATAGAAATGGGCCTTACTCTATCTATACAACCAACTGGGAATCTGTTGTAGAGTTCTCGAGTAAATTCTAAAGGAATAGAAATGGGCCTTACTCTATCTATACAACCAACTGGGAATCTGTTGTAGTAAGTATCCGGCTGTAGCAGCTGCTTCCTAAGTGTTAATAGAATTGAAACATTTTATTCACCCAATATGACTTCCAAAAAGAAAACTTGTTTGATTAGGGAAAGGGGGAGGGGTTGGAGATAGTTCTTTGAACCTCAGTCTCATGGAACTTGAGCTCATCAATTCAACTGGACAGGCTAACCTGTGAACACCTACCTTCTGTGTGGTGCTGGGGATCCAAATGCAGTTCCCAGTTCCTTCTGCTTGGGTAGCATGCACTTTCCCACACGGAGCCATCTCCTAGCCACCTAAGGTTTTTCTTTGTTGGTTATAAAGATAGTGTGTATGCACACAGAGAGTTCCTGTCCTGTATAGTTCTCCAGCTATTCCTTTTAGGCAAAATGTCTCCTGAACCTGGGGCTTGCTGCTGCTGCTGCTCTTTTTTCTCAGCTAGTGTGGAAGCCAGTAAGCCTCAATGATCCTCCGTAATATTTAAAAACAAACATGCCAGGCCTGGTGGTGCCTGTCTTTATTCCCAGTACACTGGAGGTGGAGGCAGGAGGATCTCCTTGAGTTCCAGGATACCCGGGACTAACTACATAGAGAAGAGACTCCGTCTTTTAAAAAACAAAAGCAGCAGCAGCTGGGTCTATGGTGTGCCTGCCCTGCTCCACCCCTGGGAATCTTCCCCTTTCCTTCCTAAGTCTGTCTGCTCTGCTGAAGGGGGCAGCAGCACCTAGGTGGGTCTTAGGCAGCGGTGGCTTTCCATGAACTGAGGAAAACGCTTGTCTGTACTACTGTGGTGGGAACTGGTAAGGACTGAGGTTAATTCTCTGTTATAATTATTGTGAAATATGAGTATTTTAAAAATTCAGAAAAGGGTGTCCATTATTTTTAAGGTGGAGGCTGAGCGACAAGCCATCAAGGAAGAAGAAAACAAAGCCAGTGAGGAATACATACAGAGATTGTTGGCTGAGGAGGAGGAGGAGGAGAAAAGACAGACAGAAAAAAGAAGAAGTGAAATGGAAGAGCAGCTGAGAGGCGATGAGGAACTGGCAAGGAGGCTGAGCACCAGTATTGTAAGTTTGGACAGACGTGCTCCCATCTTTGGCACCTGAAGAAGGCACCACAACAATTAGAAGTTTGTTAGGATATCTTTGTTCTACTAAAGGAAAAAAAAAATTTTTTTAAATTTGTGAGTATATACCACATGTGTTTGGGTGTCCCCAGGGCCAGAAGGGCATCAGATCTACCTTAGTTATAGGCTGTTGTGAGCCACCTGACATTGTTGCCAGGAAGTGACTTGGGTCCTCTCAAGAGAAGTAAGTGATTTAAACCTCTGAGCCATTTCTCCGACTCCAAGATAAATAATAATAATAACAACAACAAACTTTTGTTTTTTTGTTGTTGTCTGTCTGTCTGTCTGTCTATAGTCCTATGCAGTCTAGGAACTTCTTGTGTAGATCTCACTGAGGTCACCTGCCTCTAACCTCCCTTTTGAGTGCTAGTATTAAAGGCCTGTACACCACTCCCAGCCCAACAAACTTTTTTATGAATGCAACATTTTTGTGTATTGTTGCATATTTATTGTAGTTGGATAAATACAGAGTCAGGGTTATGGATTAAATCCCAGGATAGGCAAATAAGTTATACCCTCAGCCTGATCCCATTTATAATGTACTTAAGCTTTGTGATCTTATCCCCCTTTTGTTGTATCCTCAGTTTGAATTCAAGTTTAGATAGATACACCATCAGGAAATGAAATTGACCAGCTATGGGTTAATCCTAGCACTTGGGAGGCTGAGGTAGAAGGATCACTGCGATTTCAAGGCCAGTGTGAGCTACATAGCCGAAACCCTGTCTACTAACAAACATACAGACCAGAAAGTGGTGAGGAGTGAGGAAAGAAAGGAAAGGGCGCGATGGTCATGGGTAATAAGTGGATGACGAGTGGAATCGAGATGGAGACATGGGAAAAGGAATTTGGAGTCACTTGGACCTGCTAAGTCTAGTTTTCACATGAGGTCAGAGTAGATTTATTGAAATTGTAGGGTAATTGTTGGTTTATTGTAAAATTTTAGAGATGGGCTAACAATTATGACTTATTTCTGTATAATAACTTTTACTCCAGATATATTCTTGGCTCTTTAAATAATATTTTGCACAGTAGAGTAAGGTAGCTACACTTAACATAAGACTGTCGGGCCGGCTCCGTGGCAGAGTGCTGCTTACACTCACAAAGAACCTAGAATCACACTAGTGTACAGCCATCTCTAACTCTGCCCCAGGTATCCAGTGTCCTCTTCTCAACTCCCCGGTGTCAGACATGCATGTGTGCACAGACATATGTGCTGTAAAATACCCATGCACACAAAATAAGGAAATCTTTTTTCAAAAAACAAAACCATGAAATTATTAGCTAGGAGCTTAATTAGTATCTTCATTTATTAGTATATTTGTATGTGTTGTTTCATTTTATGTATGCACATATATATATTTATATCTAAGTTGACCATAGTAACAAATGTAATTTAGGCAAACTTGAATAGACTTAATTTTGTTTATATAGGTATACCTTGATATCTCAATTAATTTTGGGATCTCATACATATAAAAATCTAAAAATAGTCAAATCTTACATAAAATGGCATGGTTTTGCATATAACCTAAACATATCTTCCTGTCTACTTATTTTTACTACATTTATGTATTTGACAAGTGTTTGTGTACGTGCGCGTGTGCCAGAGATCAGTAGACAACTTGTGAAAGTTGGTTCTCTGTTTCTATCTTATTGGTCTTGAGATGGAACTCAGGTTGTCAGACTTAGTGGTCAGCACCTTTAACTACTGAACCATCTTGCCTTCCATGGACTTTAAATCATTACTTATGATCTGTAATACAATGTAAATACTATATGGATGCCTGTTGCAAAATAGTGTTGGGAATGAAAATGAAGTATATACAAGTCTTTAAAGAACTTACAGAATTGAATATTGACTGTTCTTCCAGAAAACCCAAAGTTCAATTCCCAGAATCCACATGGCAGCTTACAATTGTCTCTAACTCTAGTTCCAGTGGATCTGACACCTTCACATATACATACAAGCAGGCAGAACACCAATATATATAAAATAAAAATAAATTATTTGTCTTAGTTGGTGTTTTACTACTGTGAAGAGATACTATGACCAAGGCAACTCTTATGCAGACATTTGATTGGGACTGGCTCGGGTTCAGTCCATTATCATCAAGGTGGGAGGAGCATAGCAGTGTCCGGGCAGACATGGTTCAGGAGGAGCTGAGAATTCTACATCTTGTTCCAAAGGCAAACAGGGAAAGACTGGTTTCCAGGCAGCTAGGATAAGGGTCTTAAGGCCAGTGACACACTTCCTCCCACAAAGCCACACCTCCCAATAGTGCCACACCCTAGACCAAGCATATTCAAACTATCACATTATTTTAAAAACTTTTTAAATTAAAAAGAATTTTGAGTTAACACAATTCAAAGCTTTTTATTTCATCGAGTTCTTAATAAAATATCTTTGTATGTTTTTCTTGTTACTGAAGAACAGTAACTACGAGAGAAATATCTTGGCTTCTCCTTTGAGTTCCAGAAAATCAGATCCAGTCACAAACAAATCACAGAAGAAAAATATAAACAAACAAAAAAACTTCGGAGATATTGAAAAGTAAGTGAACATAACTGTCACTTCTCCATCGATCTGTACTGTATGTATGCCTTTGAGCTGTGTTCATACTGTCTACCGAGTCTTCAAGGTTTGTTAATGAGCTTTTGTTTTGTCTCTTGAAGATTTACTTATTTGCTTATTTTTTATGTGTTTAAGTGTTTTGCCTGCGTGTAAATGCATGGAATGTGTGCCTGATGCCCTTAGATGCCAAGAGATGGCGCTGGATTCCATAGTACTGAGTTATGGGTGTCTGTGAGACATAGTGTAGGCACTGGGAACGACCCTGGCTCTGCATCAGACATGGCAGCAAGCGTGTGCCTGCTGGACCATCTACCAAGAAGCTATTGTAATTGAAAGCTTGAACCAGACGGTCAGTGGCAGCATATACCTTTAATCCCAGTACTCAGGAGACAGAGGCAGGCAGACCTCTGAGCGTCGAAGGCCAACCTGGACAACAGAGCTAGTTTTAGAATTGTTCTAGTTCTGTGTAGCCAAGGCGACACAGGGAAACCCTGTCTCGAAAAAACAAAACAAAAAAAAAGTTAAGAGCTAGAGAGATGGTTTAGTAGTTAAGAACACTTGTTGCTTTTTCAAGGACCCAAGTTCAATTCTCAGACTTAAATCAGGTGCAGTAGCTCATAACCCACTCAGGGAATACCATGCCCTTTTCTGGCCTCTACAGACAATGAAGCATACAATCATACAAACATACATACATAAGTGAAAATAAAATGAGTCTTTTAAATGTGGGGGCTGGAGAGATGGTTCAGCGGTTAAGAGCACTGACTGCTCTTCCGAAGGTCCTGAGTTCAAATTCCAGCAACTACTTGGTGGTTCACAGCCATCCGTAACAAGATCTGACTCCCTCTTCTGGAGTGTTTGAAGACAGCTACAGTGTACTTAGATATAATAAATAAATAAATCTTTGAAAAAAAAATGTGGGCTGAAGCTGGGCATAGTGGTGCATATACATGTACACTCCTTTAACCCCAGCATTTGGGAGGCAGAGGCAGGTGGATCTCTGGGTTCTAGGACAGCCAGGCTGCACAGAAAAAACATGTCTTGAAAAAACAAACAAAATCTCCTATTTTGTTTTTTGTTTGTCTGCTTGTTTGGTTTGGTGTGGTTTGGTTTGGTTTACTTTTCAAGACAGGGTTTCTTTGTGTAGCCTTGGCTGTCCTGGAATTGGCTCTGTAGACCAGGCTAGCTTTTGAACTTACAGAGATCCACCTTCCTCTGCCTCTCAAATACATACCACTGCTGGGCCAAAAAAAACCCTTTCAAATTCATGGCCTCTTTTTCATTAATTGTTATTATATGCATGTGTGTATGCTTATATACACATATATACACACACACATATGTATATATATGTGTGTGTATATATAATATGTATGTATATGTGTATATATATACACATACATACATACATATATGTATATACCTAAGTATTATCAGTCGGTATACTGTTACATGTAGGGTGTTTTCAGGGTTGATCATTTGGCACTGGATAACTAATTGTAGGGCTCTCCCTGGGGAAGAGTGTCTTCTCCCCCTCTCAGCTGCTTGGTTACCTGTGGCTCTTTGTTAGCCCCTGTGGGCTTCCCCCATCTACTTTGGCATGTCAAAGCTAAGTAATAGTTATCTCAAAAATAAAAGAAAAAATAACATAAACCTACAAAAATTTACATGTCATTCATTCTGGTCTTTTCCAGTGACATTCCTTTCCCATTACTATGATTTATATGGTTCTTAAATGTATGTATTACTGTTCTTTCATAAACTTTTTTTTTTGAGACAGTCTCTTTTCTCTGTGTAGCCCTGACTGACTGGGAACTCACTCTGTAGACCAGGCTGGCCTCAAGTTTAGAGATCAGAGGGAGAAAGATCCGCCAGCCTCCGCCTCCGCCTCCTGAGTACACCATCACAACCTGGCTATTAACTATTTCTTTTCATGCCTCATATATATTTCCTTGAGAAAATCTTTAAGAAAAAGTCACAAGGATTATGGTTGCTTTTTAAAAGGATGCTTTAGGTATGATTGATGACATACATTTAGTCCCACTTACTCTAAAGGCTAAAATAAGACAGGAGAACTTGGGTTTAAGTGACATGGTGAGTCCTTGTCTAAAAAGGAGGATTCGCCATTGCACGCCGGTAGGATTTGCTGAAGGAGGCAGAGGCAAGAGGTTCAGGAGTTTGAGGCCAACCTGGGCTACACATTTAAAAGGAGGAGGAGGCAGAGGCTGTAGAAATGTTTTTTGCATTCGGTAGCAGTGAGTGAGATAGGATGTTGCTGAGCCTTTGACGCTTCAGATTGCCAGGAGGGCCTCAAGGGCTGCTTCATACAGAGCTCCAGAGGAGAATCTAAGTTGTCAGGAGGAGGATAATGAAATCCTCTCATCTAAATGTTAGGGTGTCAGATGCCTCCATGGGTTCATGGAATTGAAAGAAGAGTATATGTAATATGTCAGCTCTTGGTTTGTACTAACTGCTACCAATAAATCTTTTTTACCATGGGAGAGAATTGGTTTAAAGTAATAAACCATGAGAACCTGGGTCCCTGCTGGAAGAAACAATAAAAGCCATTTTCTCACGCTTTTTTTTTTTTTAAATAATAGCCAAAATTTCTGGCAAGATATAATCACCTCCTCTTAAAATAATGACTTGTTGTTGTTGTTGTTGTTATTTGGTTATTTTTTGAGATGAGTTTTTCTGTGCAGCCCTGGCTGTCCTGGAACTCAGGCTGTCCTTGAACTCAGGAGATGTATGCCACCACTGCCTATCCTAAAATGATATGTTTGTGAATTTTGAGAAACTTTATGATCTTAACATTGTTTGATTATACCGACCTTTAAACCTTTTTCAAGAATTGTGAGATATTTAATATGACCTTTTCTTCGTTTTCTGTTTTTACACTAAAATACAGTACTGAATCACCCCCCATGTGGCAGGGAGCTTGGGCCTCCTGTGTGCTAGCCAGGTAGTCTTGCTGTCCTGGAATACTCAGGGTTTCAAATTTTATCTTAAAGTTGACCTGAGACCTGGAGATGCTCCAGTAAGATAGCCAGCAAACATAGAACCTTTAGGCATAAGTAGTTCATCAACCTTTTACCATATTGAATTTTTTTCAAAACATCAAAGTTTTAGTAAACTTTAAACATTTTTTTGTTTAAAGATATTTGTCACCTAAGTTGAAGCCTGGGACAGCATGGGCATGTACTGCTGTGCTTGGAGAAGACATCTGCCAGTCTAAGGTATGTCGGTGCTCGGAGTGGGAAGAGACATGGTTTCTCTGTGTTGCCCTGGCTGTCCTGGAACTGGCCTTGTAGAAACTGGTCTTTGTCTCTTAAGGGCTGGAGTTAAAGGCTCTGACTTGGTTTATGTGCATTGGTATTTCACCTGTGTGTATGTATGTGTGCGGGTGTTGGATCCCTAGAACTGGAGTTAGAGACAGTTGTGAGCTGCCATGTGGTTGCTGAGAATTAAACCCAGGCCCTCTGGAAGAACGGCTAGTACTTTTAACTGCTGAGCCATCTCTGTTCTTCCTACATATGTGTTTGTACAACACATGTGGATGCCTGGGGCCAAAGAAGGTCAGGAGAGGGCATTGCCTTAGTACTGGAGTAAGGTTTTGAGCTGCCATGTGGGTGTTAGGAATCAAACCCGAGTCATCTCCAAGAGCAGCAACAAGTACTCTTAAGCATTGCGCCAGTTCCCCTGCCCAAAACTTTGTGTTCAAACATAGGCATAGGCCAGATTTGGTTTATGGGCCATGGTTTCTTTTTTGTTTGGTTGGTTTTGTTTTTCTCTGGACAGGGTTTGTCTGTGTGTTCCTTTGGCCATCCTGGAACTTACTCTGTAGACCAAGATGGCCTCAAATTCACAAAGATCTGACTGCCTCTGCCTCCCGAGTGCTGGGATCAGAGGTGTGTACCATAACTGCTTGGCTGGGCCATAATTTTTAATCTCTGACTAACATAAAATTTACACAACTGAACAGGTTACATGTGGCTCCTGTTTACCTAGAAGACTTTCAGATACAAAGTAGTGCATTTTAGGAGGGCAGTGTTAGGCATGTATGTTAAGAAGGAGTCCTCACAACTGAGACTCTAAGCAGTGGCCTAAAACATGACAGCAAGCAAGAGTGTGGTGCACTCAACCCCCCCGTCAGTGTTTTCTGGGCAGGGTGGTGGGGGCCTATAATCCTTTCACACAGGAGACTGTGGCCAGAAGATTATGAATTGAACTGTATAACAAGTTCCATGCCAGTCTAGACTACATAGTAAGACTGTTTTTAAAAAAGTCAATATTTCTGGTAAAATCCCAAGTGTACAGCTCCCAGGGGTCCTGGTAAGGAACAAACTTAGAGGTTTTTTGCTTTTTTAAGTCACTTCAAGCTTTGGCTTGAAAAAAAATGTGAGTATTTTGCCTGTATGTCTGTGTGCTGGTACTTGTGGAAACCAGAAAAGGGCAACAGTTCCCTTGGAACTGGAATTAAAGACAGCTGTGAACTGTCATGTGGTCATGTGGGTGTTGGAAATTCAGTCTAGGTCCTCTGAGATACAGCCATTGACTCATCTCTCCAGCCCTGCAAATTAAGTTTTTTTACCCTAAGAACTAGGTAAAAGGAAGTGTGTACTTTTGCTAATCTCTCATTTAGTATTTTAATGTTGAATGTAGACAACAAACCACAGTACTAGTAATAGTATTGTCTAGGAATGGTAGCATAGCCAGGGCTTGGGAGAGCCTGAGAAACAGAGTGGGGCTGGAAGTGTAGATCAGTAGTACAGTCTGTACATAGAGTGAGCTCCAGATTTGATCCCCAGCACCAGGGGAAGGAGAAGGGAGAGAGGAGGAGGAGACATATTTGCTACAAATTTCTTGAGTAATTCTCTCTTCCTTAATATACAAATAATTCAATTTGCTACTATATCTTATTTATCAATAAAAACCTTTTGTGGTTTAAGAAATTAAACAAATAAAAAACAACAATAAAAAGCCAGTATGGGGGGGGGGGGTGTCTCAGCAGTTAAGAGCACTGGCTGCTCTTCCAAAGATTCCGAGTTCAGTTCCCAGCACCCATATGGTGGCTCACAACCATCTAATGCCCTCTTCTGGTGTGTCTGAAGATAACTACAGTGTAATCATATACTTAAATAAATCTTTAAAAGAGAAAGGAAGGAAGACAGACAGACAGACACACACACACACACACACACACACACACACACACACACACACACCCCCACACCACACACCAGAAGGCCAGAAGCCAGGATCTCACGTAGCCTAGACTGGTTTTCAACTTGATCTGTGTGCTGGAGTTGTGGGTGTATACCATCATGCCTGGTTTTATGTGGTGCTAGGGTTTGAATCCAGGATTTCTTACATGATAGGCAAACATTTGTAATTGAGCTACATCCCCAACTTTTCTTACTTTTTTATTTATTTTTGGATTTGGTTGGTTTGTTTTTGAGGCAGAGTCTTAATCAGTTGTCTTGGACTCACTGTCTAGACCAGATTGGCCTTGAAGTCACAAAGATCCACCTGTCAGCATCCCACATGCTGGAATTAAAGACATGTACCACCACTACCAACTCACATGTTTGTTTTTTAAATATTGTAATAATCTTGTTACCATTCCCCATGTATCCAAAGTTTTACATTTAAACTAGTTTTCTGAGTGTCAGAAGTAGAGTTCTAGCACAGCATGTGATAAGGGTCCTAGATTTGACACCCATCAATATCAGAAACAAAAGAACTTGAAACACAGTGCCATATGCCTGTAGTCCTGGCACTTGGAAGGCTAGGGTGGCGGAATCTCTTGTTCAAGACTTTCACATCTGTCTGATAAGTTGTCAGACCCTATCTCAAAAAAGACATTTCCTCAGGAGAGGTCTTTGTAGACGCTTCATTAAAATACCAAGGAAGGGCTTGAGAGATGGCTTGTGTTTTGAGATCACTCACTGCTCCTCCGGAGGGCCCAAGTTTGGTTCATTTACATCAACTGTTGTAACTCCAGCTCCAGGGACTCTGTGGACATTTGCACTCATGTTCGTACATCTCCCCCCCTGCCCCCCCCATATATACACATAATTAAAAATAAAATCTTTAAGATGTCAGAGAAGGTCCATAGCACGTAAAGGTCAAAACACCCTGGACTAGAAGTTTGTAAGGTAAAAGAGGCCAAGTCCTGATGCCAGCTATTGGCCGTATGTTAGATATAATTACAGGTTACTGTAGATTTCCATGTCAGTGAAATGAGTTGTCCTGATCTTACTTGGCACACTAGGTAAAAATAGGATTAAGAAAGACTTAAGGTAAATAAAAAAATATAGAAAATTAAAAAAAAAGACTTATGATAGATAGGTTATGATATTTGCTACCATCAAGAAAGAGAAGAGAAGAAAAGGTGGGGGGCACAGTAGTGATGAGAATCCCTTATTAGAAATATGTGATTGTGTCCAGTGACCATTCATCTAAGATACCAGTGTAGCTGGCATATATGTTTTCCCTTTATATACTCAGGAATTTTGTTTTCTACAGGAAACTGACAGTAGTGACACGAAGAGTCCTGTGTTGCAAGACACAGAAATTGAAAACAGTATGCCAACACTTTCTCCTCAGATCTGCCTAGAAACTCAAGAACAGGGTTCGGAGTCTTCTGCAGAGCTACCTGTGCCACAGTTTTGTGTAGGTGACACTGAACAGTGCCTTGAGGAAAAAGTTGAAACAGTATCAACCAATTCTGACAATTTATTTATTGTAAATGATGATGGACCTAGAGCCACAGTTTCTTGCTCTAATGAAGCTGCAGTTAACCTTTCTAGCAAAATAGAAAATGAAGAGTACTCTGTGTCAGGTGTGACCCAGTTAACTGGGGGCAACAGAGTTCCAACGGAGAGTAGATCGTATCACTTACTAGTCAAAAAGGAGATTTCCGAAAGAAACAACCAGGAACCTGTGTTTGAAGAAGTCATGGATCCATGCTTTTCTGCCAAAAGAAGGAAAATACTCTTCGAATCCTCCTCAGGTGAAGAAGAAACAGAAGTGAATTTTACACAGAAACTGATAGACTTGGAACACATGCTTTTTGAGAGACATAAGCAAGAAGAGCAGGACCGATTGTTAGCATTACAGCTGCAGAAAGAGGCAGATAGAGAGCAAACGAGGCCAAACCGGCAGAAAGGATCCCCAGATCAGTACCAGCTGCGCACATCTTCACCCCCAGACAGGCTGCTGAACAGACAGAGGAAGAATTCCAAAGATAGGAACTCCCTAAAGCAAACTAATGCAGATCATTCAAAATCTAAGAAGAGCACCAAAGGGGAATATTGGGAACCCTTTAAAAACACATGGAAGGATTCAGTTAAGGGAACAAAGATGCCAACTTCTACTAAAGATAAGTGTAATGTATCTAAAAGTGCCTATCCCCTACAGCATAGAAATTCACAGAAAAGCATTTTTCAAATGTTTCAGAGCTAACCAAGCAAAGCACGACGAAAGAGTTCTATAATCCAGTAAAAGCTGTATTGCAAAGCTAGCTCTTCTGTTATAATATCCTGAGCTGTTGAGGTATGGTTATAAACAAAGGAATTTACAAATGTGTTTCTGCAAAAGTCAGCAATAATGAAACATCCTTGAGAATTGTTTCCATTGTCAATAACAGCTATGTTCTAAGTGTGACATCTTTACAGATATTAAAAACACCATAGTCAGGACATCTTCATGTGCCAATTCCCTTTCCAAAACTTTTATGGCTCTTTTTGTTTTTTTTTTTTTTAGTTTTTTAAATGAATGGGTAAAGGAATCCACACAGGTATCTTCCATAACACTAATTAGTTCCCATCCTAGTTTTAATTCTTTGCATTTTAGCATTTCCTTTGATTTAAAATGGCTTAGTATCAACATCAGTTACAGAAAAGCTGCTAGATTGTTAATGCAAGCAAGGGTTTAAGAGTGGGATGGGCTGAGTGGTGGATTGGTATTGGTAGGTAGGGGAAATCCCTGGAACTGAATGGGTAATCAGAAACTGGGTCCAGCATGGGCACCAGGTTTCTTGTGGCAAAACATTCTCCTTAATCCCTTAAAGTGACAGAAAATATTTAGAGTTTACAGCTTTTCTTGCCATGGCTTCTTGGTGTGAAAGGACAAATTAGTGTATTTTTACTGATCTCTTCTAGAAAAAAAATAAATTATTGTTCAGAAAATTATACTTTGCTCTGCTGTTGAACACCTGGCATTACCAACCTTATTGCTTACTGGCTTGTCTGTGCACAGATGGAAAGTGGTGTGTGGGATTTGTCTTGGATTACCCTGGGATCCAGTCACAACTGACGTCATCTCATGAAGTTGAGTTTCTGCTATCATCTTTTGTTAAGACAACTTAGCAAGCTGTAGTTTCAGTAGAATTTCTTATGGTGTCCTGACTCCATTTATGTCCTGTGAACATAATAAACTGTCCTAATACAGTGTTTGGCTTTATCCACTTTTGTCATTTGAATTTTTTCTTCCGAGTTTTGAAACTTTTTTATGTTTATCTTGGCAAATTTTTCTGTAAAAGCAATTTAACTTAATGCTTTAAGACGACAGTGTTGGGACTTCAAATTAGAAATTATCACATTGAATCTTTGTGGAATAGTTCATGACCAAATAGGGAATAAGAACATTCCAATATGATGTAGTGAGAATTTATATATTCACCACCAGTTTGTCCATGGGGAAATCATCCTGATTAAAGTTCTTTTCAGGTTTTTAGTTTCTCTGTTAGCCTTTCTGTTATTCTTACTGTTGATGCCTTTGTGTTAGAAA
The DNA here is from genome assembly GCA_036184795.1 of Tokudaia tokunoshimensis. Taxonomy (NCBI): domain Eukaryota; kingdom Metazoa; phylum Chordata; class Mammalia; order Rodentia; family Muridae; genus Tokudaia; species Tokudaia tokunoshimensis. The sequence continues at coordinate 18,715,431 of BTHU01000015.1, forward strand.
GTATTAGATTTTTTTGTTTGTTTGTTTTGTTTTGTTTTTTTTGAGACAGGGTTTCTCTGTGTAGCCCTGGCTGTCCTGGAACCCACTTTGTAGACCAGGCTGGCCTCGAACTCAGAAATCCTCCTGCCTCTGCCTCCCAAGTGCTGGGATTAAAGGCGTGCGCCACCACCGCCTGGCTAGATTTTTTTTTTAATTGGTCATTAGTGAACTGCTTTTTCCTCATTTTTGCTGAAAAATATCTCAGTATTAAAACCGTGCAGATTTCGGGGGGGGGGGGGAAGATGCCTGGCATGGTGGCACAGCCTAATTAATCCCAGTACTTCAGAGGCAGGGGGAATCTCTGAGTTCTTAAAAAAAAATTAAAAAGAATTATTAATAAAAATTGACTCTCATGTTTATTTTACTACATGTTAATAAAAAATGGCTACAAACCAGGCATGGTTGTACATGCCAACCCTATCAAGGCTAAGGCTGGATTTTCCCTGAGCCACATTCCCAGTCCAAGTGAGTGAAACTCAAAACCCAAAACAAAAATTGGCTACATAAAAATTAGACAGGTGTTATAACAGAATTCCATGAAACTTGACATAGTTGCTACGCATAGTGCCATGCGCCCTTTATCCCCCACGCTTGTAAGACAGGCAGGCATATCTCAGGTAGAAGGCAGCCTGGTGTACACAGTGAGACCCTGTCTGCATTCATTTATTGTGAGGGTTGGCAGCTGTGTGCTGCAGTGTGTTTGAAGAGCTGGTTCTTCTGACAGGGAGGTTGTGGGATTGTACTAGCCATCTTGCTGTTCCTACAAGGTATCTTTAATGAAGTTTTAAGCGGTAGGATTAAGAGAAGGAAAGGCACACAGGAAGAAAAACAGTGTCTCAAAGAATCATCTCTTTAATACTTTGGAATTCTGAATCATGCTAAACATATCTAATAAAAGTAGCCTTAATGTTCTTAAAATATTTCATGGTGTTCATAAAGCTCAGCCTGTACTACTACTACATGTGACTTTGGTCTTCTTTGGCTTCTTAATTTTTTAGGGTATATTATAATTTAATGGGCATTAAATTATGTTATTTTCATACATGTATGTAGTGTATTTTGATCCTACTCATACTTCCCAGCCCCCTCTTAACAGTATAGCATAATCTGGTCTTGAGCTTCTGCTTTTCCAGGATCAACCACCACGACCAGGTAATTTTTAGAATTTTAAATTAGAATTTTTCAGCATGGAAAAAAATAAAAGCATTGAAGGTTTTTTTGGAGTTTTTGTTTTGTTTTGTTTTTTGCATTTGAAACAAAATTTGGGCTTTCAGGGTAGGATTGTGGCAGATCTACACAGTCCTGCTGTGAACAAAGAGAAAAACTGCATTGAAAACAATGCAAGGGGGCTGGAGAGATGGCTCAGTGTTTAAGAGTTCTCTGTTCTTCCAGAGGTCCTGAGTTCAATTCCCAGCAATTGTGATGATGCCCTCTTCTGGTGTCTGAAGAGAGCAATGGTGTACTTATATACATAAAAATAAATAAAGCTGGGGGGGGGGAGGGGGGAGAAAAAGCAGTGCAGTGCAGTGGAGCAGGCCTTTAACCCCAGCACTCAGGCAGCTGGAGGCTAGTCATACATGGTCCCAGCACAGTCAGGACTACACATTTTGGGAGGAAAAAAAAAGGCTGGAAATAGAGCACAATGGTTGAGTACCTGCTTGACAGTCCCGAGGTCTTAGCTTCAACACTTACTAACACGGGGGGGGGGGGAGGGGAGTGGTGGGGGCACCTGTTTCACAACTTTGGGCAGGATGATCAGGAGTTCTAGGCTACATGGAGTAAGCCAGCCTGAGAGTTATAGCTTCTCTGCCCTGGAGTTCCCATTTGGCCAGCATCTCAAAAATACAAACTGAACAACTTCCCCACAGTTATATAGACAGTAACAACTGCTGAAGAGAGAAGAGTCTTTGTTGGAGTTACCTGCAAGTTGGACAGGAAGTTCATTGGATGCAGCTTTAGTAAGCCCATTGTGGAGTGAGCTTTTCAGTGAGGGAGTCAGCATTTGTCTGTAAGCAACCTCTCTTCACCATGCTCCTGGTTAACCACTGGTTAACAAAAAAAAAAAAAAAAAAGCAATGAACGAAGCACAACCTACAACTGGGTCTATAAGAAAAAACAGCCGGCAGTGGTAGCGCACGCCTTTAATCCCAGCACTTGGGAGGCAGAGGCAGCCTCTGAGAACAGCCAGGGCTACACAGAGAAACCCTGTCTCGAAAAAAGAAAAAGAAAATAAAATTTTGATATAGCTAGGTGTGGTAGCCCATGCATTTAATTCTGGCGTTCCTGAAGCAGAGGCAAGTAGATCTTCCAGAGTTCTAGGCCATCCTTGTCTCCACAGAGATTCCAAGACAGCCAGGGCTGGAGATAGTGCTATATATAATAAGATCTTGGTTTTTGTTTTTCGTTTCTTTAAAGCAGGGGCTGGACAGATAGGACATCAATTAAAAGCACTGGCTTTTCTTCCAGAGGACCTGGATTCAGTTTTCAGCACTCGAATGGCAGCTAACAACTAACTCTTCTTGCCTTCCTGGGCACAGAAACACATGCAGGCAAAACACACTTGTAAAAGAAGTAAAAATGAAACCACAGCAAGTATTCAATCTCCTGGCTATCCAGGTGATGTTGGAGCCAAGGAGATTGTTATGGCTTGGAGGGGAGAAGTTACCCAGTGCATATACTGAAGACCTGAAGGGAAAGTATGGAAGGTATCCTGGCTGTTGGAGCCAAGGAATACCATAAAGTCACACCCCACAACAAACCTCAGACATGATATTTTATTGGGAGAGACACGAGGGTGACTGCCTCTGCCTGGGAGGTAATTTATTGCTTCCTAAGTTATCAGGAGCTCAGGTTGTGGGAGAGGATGGACCCTGAAGACCTCTGAGGAGGAAATGCTTCCACCGTTGCTCGTATCTCTGAGATAGCCCCATTAGTCTACTTCTGGACGAGCTGGAGGGCTTTGGAGGCTGGAGTCAGACTGGCACTACTGTAACAATGATAAGAAAGCCAAACAAGCTGGAGTTGGCTCCGCTCCAGAAGAACACACGGCAGCTCACAACATAACTCCAATGCCCAGTTCCAGGGAATCCACCACCCTCTTCTGGTCTCTATAGACCATGCACACACATAGTGCACATACATACATGCAGGCAAAACATGCATGCATGTAAAAATAAAATGTAAATAACATAAAACCTTTTTCTTTGGGTGGGAGGCAAAACAGCATGTCATGTAGCTCAGTTTGGCCCGGGGCTTGCTATGTAGCTAAAGATGACCTCAAACTACTGATTCTATCAAGTTTTGGGATTTCAGCTGTGTGCTACCACACCTGGATTGTCTTTTTTTTTCTTTAGTATTTTGAATTTTAATGCAGCAGCCATATACTCCTATCCCAGACAGTTTTTACACTTATTTTTGTTTTTTAAGACAGGGTCTCTTTGTGCAGCCCTGGCTGTCCTGATACTCACTCTGTAGACTAAGTTGGCCTGGAACTCGGAGAGTCACATGCCTCTACCTCTCTTGTGCTGGGATTAAAGGCATGTGCCACCATACCCAGCTCAAAATCCTTTTCTTTATAGGAAGTCAAAGCAAAGGAGTCTGGGAGTTGTTTTAAATCAAAGCAATTTAGAACGCCATCTTTGAGCTAGAAAAAGAAAGGAAAAGAAACCACACATGTTTCCTTTAATAGATGTGACCTATTTCAGTCTCCTGTATACAGTCTCCTGTATCCCAAGATGTTAATGTTCTTGAACTCTCTAGGTAGTTTAGGATGATCTTCAACTTCTGATCCTCCTGTAAAGCCTAACCAACTCTGGTTTGGTTTTGTTTTTTTTTTGTTTGTTTGTTTTTTGAAGAAACTCCATTTTGTACAAGATCAGGAGGCTAAACTCCAATTCCAGGAAAAAAATCATGAGTCCTCCTAAGCAAGCATCCAATGGCCACCTACAACCCCCTCTAGCAACAGCCAGTCAGGCTACAGTAGCAGGGTCAAGGTACATAGAGATAACTTAAGATATCCTGCAGAGAATAGATAACTTGGCCATCCTGTTTGTCAGGTGGTTTTGCCCCTGTGTCCGGTTCCTGCAGATCACACCAGAGACAACAATGGCAACTGCTTTTGTTTGGAAGTTATGACCATCTTGAAACCCTACCTTTGTTCACAAGGTTATTATAACCATTTTATAATCATTTTAAAAAATATTAACTTGCTGATCCGTATAGAAATCCCCCAAGTTTGCTATAACCACAATAAATACCCTGCACCCATAGACTTGGGCTCTCACTCTGACCCACTGTGACAGTGATGGTGAGAGACCTTACTCGGGAGCTCGTAATAAGGATCCTATGTGTTTACATTGGAATTGGCTTTGGAGTACCTGCATCTTGGCCATAACACTCCCATTCTATGGACAGAACACAGAGCTTCGATCACATGTAAGTACACTATCAATGAGCAACATTTTCAACTCAGATGCCTAGAAATATCTAAACCCTTGGGAGGCAGAGGCAGGCAGATCTCTGAGTTTGAGACTTATCTTGATCAGAAATATCTAAACCCTTGGGAGGCAGAGGCAGGCAGATCTCTGAGTTTGAGACTTATCTTGATCTTTATAGTGTCAAATCCCTCAAGAAATTCCTTTTCCCAAAGTCTGGCATTTAGACAAAAGCCATCATCCCTCAGGGGGCTTGAAGATAGTTTCTACTTGCTAAAAGGAATCATGCTCTCTGGCAAAAGGGACCTGTGGCTCTTCCAAGAACTGTGGTGACATTAGCATGTTAGCCTCTAGGCTCTCTTGGTCCCAAGTCACAAGCCCCTGCCCAGTTCATAGGCTCCCTTTCCCCCAGGTACCCATTCCCATATAAACCCTACCTCTAACCCTATTGCTGTCCTCCCTGTCTCCCCAAGAGACAGCCTTCGCAGGTTGAAATAAACTCTTCCACCCATGGGGCAGCTATTTAGGTTTTGTTTCTTTACTGAGTCCGTTTCATTCAGTTTGCTTTTTGAGGCATGGTCTCTGTGTCCCTGGCAGTCCTGGAACTTGCTCTGTGAATGAAAATGAGGACTTGAGAGCACTCCGAGGTATGATTGAGAAGGGTCTTGTTATATATATGAGGGAGAGAACAGCCAGAGGTATACAGAAGAGTACAGACTGAACATGGCCAACAGAATAGATCTGCCATGAGAGAGGAAAGGGGGAGGCATACAGAAGAGTACAGACTGAACATGGCCAACAGAATAGATCTGCCATGAGAGGAAAGGGGGGGGTAAGCTACAGAGGAAGAGGAGAGGAGATCAGGCGCCAAGAGGGCCAAGAGAGTCCATGGGAAACAAGAGAATGTGTAGCCAAAACAGCTATATATAAGAATCAGAGGCTAGGAGGAGAAGTGAAGCCCAGCTCCTGGGTGGGAGAGATTTAGGGTAGGGGTGGGTGACTGATTCCATCTGAGGCTTGAAAGCTGCCATCTTACAATAAAGACAAGCTGGGTTTGTTCCTGTTTATGATTAAATCTCTCAAGATTGAGCTATACCCTACCTGTAACCTTAACTGCAAATGGTTCTGTACTGCCTGTTCTAGGAAATGGCAACAGTTTTTGTTTGGAAAAGTTATGACCATCTTGAAACCCTACCTTTGTTCACAAGGTTATTATAACCACTTGTTATTAGAGTATATAACCTTGTATAACTACCTTGTTATGTTGTTTCTATAACCCACCTATTTTTGTCTTCCAGATCTCCCATTTGAAAACCCCCTCCCCCTGAGCTTTGAAACCCCCTATCTTTTCCTTGTTCAATGCTGTTCTCTCTCTCTCTCTCTCTCTCTCTCTCTCTCTCTCTCTGTCTGTCTGTCTGTAAAATTTTTGTTTAAACCAAGGCCCCTGCTGTATTCCAGGAATTCTGCAACCAGGAACCTTTTCTCCTTGGAAAAAAGGCGGCCCCTCCCCCTTTTCTCCTTCATTTACTATTTGCCATTTCTTTCTCAGGAGCCTTTAAGAAAAAGTCTGCCTTCTCCAGGCACTTCAGTTGAAGTGGTGTCTAGGGCATGTAGGACCGTGTTACCAGGCAGGCATTAAGAAGTGGTAAGGATGAATGAGCTCAAACGCTGGGAGTCTCAGAACTGAGAGCAGCAGGAGTGGAGCAGTTCCCTACCTGCCTTTTCCTGCCCTGGAACATGTAACCATGACACCCCACTGAGGACCATGGGTACTGGGCATGTAGCATAAACCCCTGGAGTTCTTCTCCATGCTAATGAGGGATATAGATGGCCCCAGAGCCTTCAGCCAAAGAGCTTCTCTTCCTGGGTATTCCTTCCGGCAAATGGTATTTAATCCCTGGACTAAATTGTATGCATTTACATCAACCATCAAATAAAACAGTATGAAAAAGAAAGGACTGTCTCAGAGAGCTGCTTTATTAAGGATCTCTGTGGGGAATGCCTTCATCTTAAAGAACTATGCCTAAGGGCTGGAGAGATAGCTCAGTGACTAAGAACACTGTTCTTCCAGAGGTCCTGAGTTCAATTCCCAGCAACCACATGGTGGCTTGTAATCATCTGTAATGAGATCTGAAGCTCTCTTCTGGTGTGTCTGAAGACAGTGACACTGTACTCATATATTAAATAAATAAATAAATCTTAAAACAAACAAACTGTGCCTTAAACTCCCTAGGAAGGCCTTCTCTCTTCCAGTCCCTGGTATTGCAAGACTCTGGTGAGCCTTACCTAACCAGGAACCTCCTGAGTGAAGTGGAGTTGGGAATCGATGCAAAAAGCAAGAGGAATTTATTGTTCCAACATGTTGGGGTCGCTCTGCACATGGAGGGAGAGACAGGACAGCCGCTATTAGGCACAATGTGATTGGTCTCTAGGGAATGAGGCAGGTGGGCCAACTGTCGTTCCCTCCTCCCTGTGGTCTAAGCAATGTAATTTAGCCCCTCCCTTCCAGAGGGGAGGGGTGCCTATGTTCTTTTTTTTTTTTTTAAAGATTCATTTATTTATTTTATATGAGTACACTGTCGCTGTCTTCAGACACACCAGAAGAGGGCATCAGATCCCATTACAGATGGTTGTGAGCCACCATGTGGTTGCTGGGATTTGAACTCAGGACCTCCGGAAGAGCAGTCAGTGCTCTTACCCGCTGAGCCATCTCTCTAGCCCAGCCTATGTTCTTTATGACCTTTCTCTTCCAGGAGGGGAGGGGTTTGGAGGAATTTTCTAAATTCCTGAGCTGACCTCTTCAGTATACTTGGCTCTTGCTCTGATTCAGACTGGTTTCTACCTCCCCTCTCCACCTGGGAGGCAGATGCCCCAGGGGAAAGATAGACCCGAGGACTCCCAGGACACAGGTGCCCAGAGAAGAGACTGGGAACCACAATGTTTGTTCCAGACCTCTCCGTTTCACCTGTAGACCACCGTTTTGGACTCTGTTCTGCGGGCCCTGAGCTGCATGCCAGCGGTACTCAGGCTCTACCTGTGGAGAGGCAGGATGCAGGACGACACTGGTTTCTTTGGGACCCGGAACTTTCTAACACTTGGACCTCACCATCCTCTTAGAGATGCAGGCATGGGCTAGTGTGCTCAGCAACCGTGGTATATACCCAGTTCTTTTTTTTTTTTTAAGATTTATTTATTTTACATATATGTACTATCTCTCTCTTCAGACACACCAGAAGAGGACCTCAGATCCCATTACAGATGGTTGTGAGCCACCATGTGGTTGCTGGGAATTGAACTCAGGACCTCTGGAAGAGCAGTCAGTGCTCTTAACCACTGAGTCATCTCTCCAGCCCCCATATACACAGTTCTGATATTGATTTTATTACTGGAGAGGGAGCATTCGTGCTATGGCTAACATGTCGAGGTCAGAGGACAACTCTGTGAGTCAGTTCTCTCTTCCCATATTTATGTGGGTTCTAGGGATCCAATACAGGCTATCAGGCTTTCTCAGCCAGAGCCTGTACCCGCTGCTCCCGCAGCAGCCCTTCCTGTTTTGTTTGTTGTTTTGAGACAGGGTCTCACCATGGAATTCTACTTGGCCTGGAACTCCCTATGGAGACCAACCTGGCCTCAAACTCCAGAGCTCCACCTCTTTCTGCTTCCAAGTGCTCGGATTAAAGGCGCACAGCACCATGTCCTGCTCTGTACATTTTTATAAAACATTTATTTAAAGTCTGGTGGCCTGGCTATGGAGACGACTCGCAGTAAAGAGCACACTAGAGAACTAGGGTTGGATTCCCAGCACCCACCTGTCAGCTCACATCTGTCTGTTTTCTGGACTCTGTTGGCACGAGGCATTCACAGATATATGTACAGGCAAAACACCTATACACACCAAATAAAAATGTTTTTAATTATTTTTTGAGATTAAATGAATTACGTCATTTGCCCCTTCCCTTTCGGCCCTATATAAATCATCCTATATAAGCCGGGCGGTGGTGGCGTATGCCTTTAATCCCAGCACTTGGGAGGCAGAGGCAGGCGGATTTCTGAGTTCGAGGCCAGCCTGGTCTACAGAGTGAGTTCCAGGACAGCCAGGGCTATACAGAGAAACCCTGTCTCGAAAAAAAAAAATCATCCTATAGACCCCTCCTAGTTTTCTTTCAAATTCATGGCTTCTCTTTTCATTGTTGTTCCATACACACACACAGTGAGAGCGTGTTTCATACTGCAGGCTATTATTTATGGAGATAGCAAGTCACATCTCTAAACAACTGTACCTGCTGTGCTTACATGTAGGTGAGAGGTACACCGGATGTATGCTTCCCTCTGATTGGATGTAGGCAGTAGGTAGGCAGGAATTACGTCAGGATATATGCTTTCTCTGATTGGACCTGATGGGAAATACTGTGGCCTTATGGGTGTGCCATTTTGAACCTCTGCAAAATGTGACTGGTGGCCATTTTCTGGGAACCCAGGAATGGAATGGACCTGGCCAGAGTCCATCATATTGGGTAGTTTTTAACTAAAGCTTGCTTCAAATTTGGCTCAAAATTGTGGTAGTAGTCTTATTGTCACCTGGCAGGATTATTAATACATATCCCTAAATACAACCCGCTCAGCCAATATAGTGTTACTTGTGTGTGTTTTTAGGGCTGATCATTTGATATTGGATAACCAGTTGGTATGCTCTTCCCTGGGGAGACTGTTTGTTCTCAGCATTCCTCAGCTGCCTGTGGTTCTTTGTAAATGACAGACCTCCTGGGTGTAAATATTTTAAATTCTTTTGGTGCCTGAGCTGGCCTGTGTTGGCACATGCCTTTAATCCCAGTACTTGGGAGGCAGAGGCAGGCTGATTTCTGTAGTTCGAGGCCAGCCTGGTCTACAAATGGAGTTTCAGGGCAGCCAGAGTTATACAGAAAAAAATAGTCTCAAAAAACCAACACACCAAAATAAAACAAAACAATTGTGGTGACTTGTGCTTTAACTGTCCTTTGATACCGTGCCTTAATTTCATGGCTGTGGCTTGTGCTTTTCTGTAGGACCTTGTACATGTTTATTGAATAAAGGATTTATTACAAAATCATTGGACTCTTCAGAGACCAAGAGTTTCTGAGATGACTCAGTGGGTAAAGAAAGGCACTTGCTGCTAAATCTGATGACCTGAATTTGATCTTTGGGACTCATAAGAGGGAAGGAGAGAGCGAGCTCCTCAGAGCTGTCCTCTGACCTCCACGCCTATGCACATGCACACAAGACACTTGCACAGAGCCAGTTAATTAATTTTAAAACAACAAAGGGGTTGAGATGCTTTTGTGTCTGTGCTGGGGATGAAACCAGGCCCTTATGCATGCTAACCACCACTGAGCCCTCACCCTCCAGCAGGAAACTGGTTTTCCTTCCAACATTTTGGACTATTTATATTTATTTTTCTCTTTGAGTCCTTTCTGTTGGCATGTTCGTCTTTTTCTTCTCAATTTCCAGAGAAGTCTTTAGATACTGGGAAAATTGATTTTTTTCTCTGTAGTGAGTTACAAAAAAATTTCTCCAGGAGAGTAAGACTCCCCATGTTCTCAGGAAAAGATTGATTTTTTTAGTCTATATCCATGGTAACGAGTAACACCAGAGAGGTTATAAACCTAGCTAATCAATCAATGACATCTGGGTTTATAGAATACACCTCTGAAAGCTGAATGAAAATGAGGACATGACCGCTCCAAGGTGGGGTTGAGGAGGATTTTATTATAGGTATGATGGAAAGTACAGCCACAGGCATCTGGAAGAGTCCAGACTGAACCGGGCCATGAAAGGAGAGAGAGGAAGAGAAGAGAGATCAGGACAGACAGAGAAGAAAGAGCTCGTGTTCAAAACATCCAGGGTGATAAGTTCTGGGAGGAGCCAGGTCCTGAGTGAGCCTAGAGTTCTCAGCATGCACTTTAGTGTGCTAATAAATACCACAGTCCTAGGATTCTTAGGGACCTGACAGAAAACCAATCCCTAACAGTTTCTTGCTTTCGAAGTCCTCACTTTTGGTGTCCTGTGCCAGGAAAACCCTTCTGAGGCTGACTGCTTCACAGTCCAATAGACAATACCATGTTATCTAGCCCAACACCTTGAGTTCTTATCAAACTGCCTATTACCAGTTTGCTTTGTGCCAAGTGATTATGTCTAATCATAATCATTATTATGTCTATCTTTTGCATACGTGATAAATTCAGATTTAGGGTCTTTTTTGTTGTTGTTTTGTTTGTTCGATTGTTTTTTCAAGACAGGGTTTCTCTGTGTAGCCCTGGCTGTCCCAGAACTCACTCTGTAGACCAGGCTGGCCTCGAACTCAGAAATCCGCCTGTCTCTGCCTCCTAAGTGCTGGGATTAAAGGCGTGCACCACCACTGCCCAGCAGGTCTCTCAATTTTATACCAGTTTTTCATTTCACTTTGCAAAGTGTATGTTTATAAGGTTGATTTTTTTAAATCCATGCAATTGATTCTTTTAATGTAGTGCTTGCCTTTAATCCCATCACCCAGATGACAGAGGCAGATCTCTTGAGTTCTAGGTCAGCCTGGACTACATAGGGAGTTCAAATCCAGCAAGGGCTATCTACTGAGACCCTGTCTGAAAAAAAAAAAAGACTTAATTTGAGTTATCTATTTTCTATTTATGAGTGTTTTGATATACATATACATATGCCTGGTGCTGAAGAGTCAGAGTAGGTCATCAGATTCCCTGGAACTGGACTTACACATGATTGTGAGCTGCCAAGTAGGTACTGGCAATAGAATCTGGAACTCTGGAAGAGACAGTGATCTTAACTGCTGAACCATCTTTCCAGCCCCTTACCTTTGGGGTTTTGTTGTTTCAGTTTTGTTGGGAACTGGGAGAAACTGAGGGCAGTCTGGTAGTACAGAGTTTTGGGTGGGCTTACTACATAGTTCAAACTGGTATAACCTCACAAACTGCTATCAAAAAATGGTGATCTGGTGTCCTGGTTGCTTGTTTGTGTTTTGTCTACTTGGCACAAGTGAGAGTTACCTAAGAAGAGAGAACTACCGTAATTGAGAAAATGTCACATAGGATTGGCTTGTGGGGCATTTACTTAGTGACTGATGTGGGAGGGCCCAGCCCGGGCCCAGCCCTTTGTGGCCAAAGCTACCCTTAGGAAGGCGGTCCTAGATGGTATAAGAAAGCAAGCTGAAGGGCTGGAGAGATGGCTCAGTAGTTAAGAGCACTGGCTGCTCTTCTAGAGGTCCTGAGTTCAATTCCTAGCAACTACATGGTGGCTCACAACCAACTGTAATGGAATCCAGTGCCCTCTTTTGGTGTGTCTGAAGACACACTGTACTCATATACAATCAATCAATCAATCAATAATCAATCAATCGATCAATCTTTAAAAAAAAAAAAGGTAGTCTGAGCAAGCCATGAGGACCAAGCCAGTAAGCAGTGTTCTCTATGGCTTTTGCTTCAGTTCCTGCCTCCAGGTTCCTGCCTGGACTCTCCTAGATAATGGACTACAAGCTGTAAGGTTAAATGAACCTTTTCCTCCACAAGTTGCTTTTGCAATAGAAACCCTAGCTAATCAAGCTGTCTGGATGGGTTCTGAAGAATAAAGCTTTGCCACCCAGGTGCTTGGGAGAGGAATTAGCACCTTTAGATCTAATAGGATGGTTATGCATCCTGTAATTAACACTTGGGAGGCCAAGGAAAGAGAATCACAGGGCTGGGGAGACGGCTCAATGGTTAAGAGCACTGACTGCTTTTCCAGAGGTCCTGAGTTCAATTCCCAGCAACCACATGGTGGCTCACAACCATCTATTAAAAAAAAAAAAGGGAATCACGAGATTGAGGCCAACCCAGGCTGAAAACAAAAAGCCAGCAACTGCCCAACCTCAGCCTCATGGTACGGTCACTCTTTGGAAAGCTACTTGGGAGGCTGAGGCAGAGTCCAAGGCCTGTCTGGGTGACTGAGTTCAAGGCTAGCTTGATCAAGTTAGTGAGGCCTGGTTTCAAAAGTAAAAGAAGGGCTGAGAACACTTGCTTAGTATGTGTGGAGCACTGGATTCCAAGTCCAGCTATACATAAATATGTAATTTTTAGTTGATCAACAAGGCGACTCAGTGGGAAAAGGTGCTTGCCACCAACTTGACAACCTGAGCTCCCAGGTATCATATGGCAGGAGAGAACTGACTTGTCTCTAACCTCCAAATGTATGATGTGGTACACACATACCTTCCCCTAAACATAAAGCAAGCAAACAAACATAAAGACATTAAAGGTAACCTTTAAGTAGAGGATGGGTAGATGGATCTTTGTGAGTTCTGGGCTAGCCTGGTCTACATAGAAAGTTACAGGTCATCCAGTGCTACATAGTGAGGTCCTAATCCCCTCATTAAAAAAAACAATCTTTAGGATAAGGCATAGCAGCTTCCCTTAATCACAGGAAATATGTTACAAGTCACCAGTAGATGTTTAAAGCTACATATATCTACTATTCAACCCTATACAGACTATTTATTTTTCCTATACACATATACTCAATTATAAAACTTAATACAGCTGACTTCCTGACAAGAGGTGAGGAACATTGTCTACTACGACTGTACCTGAATCATTGAGATGTTATGCTGTTGTCAATGGGTGGATGTCAGACTACAACTGAATGCAGGTGTGCTGGTTTGAATATGCCTGGCCCAGGGAGTGGCACTGCAAGGAGGTGTGACCTTATTGGAGGAAGTGTGTCATTGTTGGGGTGGGCTTTGAGAGTGCTTTCTCCTGGATTATAGGTGTGTGCCACCTGAAACTTTCATCTTGATATTTTAGGGGCTCAGAGTTAAGACTTTGCCTTGAGTCTCAGAAGAGTCTTTGAAGAAAGACTTTTGAAGTATACTGGGGCTTCAGAAACTCATGACTAAATGCATTTTTGCATTATGAGATAGTGTGGTTGTTTGAATAAGTATAGCACCCATAGTCTTACATGCTTTAATGCTTGCTCCCCAGTTAGTAGAATTATTTGGAAGGATTAAGAGGTGTGGCCTTGCTGGAGGAGGTGTGTCACTGGGGGTAGACTTTGAGGTTTCAAAATCCCACGACACGCCCAGTGTCTCTTTCTTTGTCTGCTGCCTTAAAATCAGGATGTAAAGCTCTCAGCTTCTGCTCCAGTCCCATGCCTATTTGCTTCCTGCCATGATCATGGACTAACCCTCTAAATTAAGCAAGACCTCAATTAAATACTTCATAACAGTTGTCTGGGTCATGGTGTTTCTTCACAGTAACAGAACAGTAACTGAGCCGTGAACCTCTGGGACTAGGGAAGCAAAGACAGACTAAGCCCTTTGAGACTGTGAGACAAATAATTCCTCATTTTAAGCTCTCAGGTGTTTATGTCACAGCATTATAGAAGTGACTAATACACTCACCTTTATCCAGGTCTCACCATTATGAGGGTGAGGGACTTTTCAAAAAAGGAGTAATTTTCATTGTAAATATGTCCTCTAACATAATCATTGTCAATGATGTTAGGAAGGTAGGCTCTTATTCTGTAGCCCTGGCTGGTGATAAGACTGACTTTGAAATCATAGTTCTATGTAACTCTGCTTCAGAATGTTAGAGTTGAATATCAGGTATGAGCTACCAAGTTAGGCAAGTATTTTTGTTTTGTGTTGAAGACAAGGTGCCACTAGATACTCTTTGTTGGCCTGGAACTGCTATTAGACCATACTGCCCTGGTGTACTCCCTTAATCTCTTGTCATCATCCTTCCTGACTTCCAGCTCTTCTCTAGAAATGCTTAGATCCTACTAGGTTATAAGTCCTGTGACAGGAGGCAAATGATAGTTTCAGAGAAGATGCTTATCAACACATCTCCAGGGCATTTGGAGGAAGCCTGTGGTTACTCAGAGACCGTTGTTAGACTACTTCTGTGTCTGTGTGCAGGTGTACACATGTTTACGTCCTCGGGGGAAATAAATTACAAGTACAGAATCTCCCTTAGGGGTTCTGGTTCCTGAGGAGATCCAAGTATGAAAACAACTATCTAATCTAGTGGCCTATAGCAAGCCTGCTCCCACGGAGTCTGTGTATGCTAAGCTGTGTAGGTTCCATGGCCAGAGCTCAAGAAACTTTTCCTGTTGTGACCCTCAAACACAAGTTAGTTCTTGTCAAAATTCAGATACTACCCAGAAGAGATATTGGTGTCATCAGTATCTCTACCTCTAAAAGTTGTGTATCCGCCCCTACCCCACTAAAAGGAAACTTGTTAGAACAAGAAACAGTCATCACTGGCATTAGTGCTTGGGGTCTCATCTATCCCCAGAGTCCCACAAAGCAATTCTATCTCCTTCTCAGCTCATCTGCTCTATCCTTGGCCTTCTGGGGGTGCCAGCTAGTTTAGAAAAAAGGAACATTTAACTCTGTTTATTAAGGGTTTTATAATAAATATCCCATTGCTATCTATGAGAATAAATGTGTTGAAAATTATTACATTTTATAGTGGTTTGAATGGGAATGATCCCCACAGGCTCATATTTGGTCCCCACTTGGTGTAACTGTTTGGGAAGTATTAGGAGGTGTGACCTTGAGGATGGTGTCACTCGGGTAGGCTTTGAGGGTTCAAATGCCCAAACCATTGCCAGCTGGCTCTCTCTGCCTGGTGGTTCTCTCTCCAGATGTAAGTTCTCAGCTACTGCTCCAGCACCAGGCCTGCCTGCCATGCTCCCCATGATGATGGTCATGGACTCACCCTCTAAAACTGTAAGCCTCTGACAATCTCTTTTATAAGTTGCTTTGGTCATGGTGTCTCATCATGGCAACAGATAAGTAACAAAGACACATTATTTATATTTGTGTGTGTGTATACTCACACATACCACAGCAGGTGTACTTGTGGGAATTGGTTCACTCCTCCTCCCATGTCTTAGAGTTTTACTGCTATGAACAGATACCTTGACCAAGGCAACTCTTATAAGTACAATATTTAATTTGGGGCTGGCCTACAGATCCAGAGGTTCAGTCTATTATCATTGAAGTGGGAGCATGGCAGCATCCAGGCAGGCATGGTGCAGGAGGTGCTGAGAGTTCTACATCTTCATCTGAAGGCTGCTAGAAGACTGGCTTCTAGACAGCTAGAATGAGGGTCTTAGGCCCATGCCCACAGTGAGACACCTACTCCAACAAGGCTACATCTCCTAATAGTGCCATTACCTGAGTCAAGCATATACAAACCATCACATTCCATATGGGTCCTGAGGACCAAACCCGGCTGTCAGCTTTGACGGCAGGTACCTTTACTAATTGAGTCATCGTGTCAGCCTGAGAATAAAATAGTTTAGTGGTAAAACTAATAATAATAAATGATTATTCACCAGCTTACTACATCTATAGTTTCATAACAACATCCTGGTCTGGAAGTAGTAAGTTTAAATTGAATTATAGAAAGGCAGAAAAGTAAAGTTATTAGTATATACTTTTAAGGATAAGATGCATACTTAATATTATAATTTGAACTCACCTATCTTAGGTTTCTACTGCTGCAATGAAAAACATCATAAACAAAAAGTAAGTTGGGAACAGGGCGGTGGTGGTGCACGCCTTTAATCCCAGCACTTGGGAGGCAGAGGCAGGTGGATTTCTGAGTTCGAGGCCAGTCTGGTCTACAAAGTGAGTTCCAGGACAGCCAGGGCTACACAGAGAAACCCTGTCTCGAAAAACAAAAAAAAAAAAAAAGTAAGTTGGGAAGGAAAGGTTTACACTTCCACATTGCTGTTCATCATTGAAGAAGTATGGACAGGAACTCAAACAGGGCAAGAATCTGGAAGGAGGAGCTGATGCAGAGGCCATGGAGAGGTGCTGCTTACTGGTTTGCTCCACAAGGCTGGCTTAGTCTGGTTTCTTATAGAACCCAGGACCACCAGCCCGGGGATGGAACCACCCACATTGGGCTGAGCCCTTCCCTATCAATAACTTATTAAAGCTGGATGCTGCTGGTATACGCCTTTAATCTCAGCACTTGGGAGGCAGAGGCAAGCATATTTCTGTGAGTTCAAAGCCAGCCAGGTCTTCAGAGATAGTACTAGGTCAGCCAAAGCTACCCAGAGAAACCCTGTCTTGAAAAATGACAAAACTAATGAAGAAAATACCACCCAGCGGATCTTATGGAGGCATTTTCTCAATTGAAGTTCCCTTCTTTCTGATAATTCCAGTTTGTGTGTCAAGTTGACTAGCCAGGACATCACCTTTTGCCCTTTGCAGGTGTGAGCCCTTAGGTTGCTCTTGCTTTGATCTCTTCTTCAGCTTTTATGTCCCTCTGCTGTCGTTTCCTGATTTTCTTCCTTCTCTGGAACCATTCCTTCCCTCTGGTCCTGGAGGGATTCGGCGATTAGAGCTGATGGTGTCTTGAATGCAGTGTCACTGCAGCATCTGCAGAGCTGTTCTGCTGGGGGCTCATTTGGACAACGACCAAAGCCACTCGTGATCCTCCTGCACTGGCCTCCATGTGCTTGGACTGCAGATGTTGTCACCATGCTCAACCCGGAGTCTTTAGGTGAGCAGGGCAGCTATCTTGTGACTGCCAATCTTCTGGAGTGTGTTGAGTGTTTCCTCATAGTGTCCTTTAACTTGTCCCTTGTCCTCTTGTATTTTCTACTAGCTTAAAAAGTAGAACTTGGGGACTGGAGAGATGGCTCAGTGGTTAAGTGGCTCAGTGCTCTTCCAGAGGAAATTCCCAGCAACCACATGGTGCCTCACAACCCTCTGTAATGGGATCTGACCCCCTCTTCTGGTTGTCTAAAGACAAGTGACAGTGTACTCACATACATAAAATAAATAAATCTTGAAAAAAGAGAAGTAGAACTTATAAGTGTAATTGATAACAATTTTTGCCAAGAATATGTTGTAGGTACTACTCTGCTTTTCCTAACATTCTTATGCAGTGCATAAGGAATATAAACCTTATATTCCGTAAGTTGCCTTTTCTTTTTTTTTTTGAATGTGTGTTACTAGGGATTAAACCTGGGGTCTTGCTTATGTGAGGAAAGCAATCCCTAGCTCTTTAAAAAAACTTATAGCAAAATGTTATCTTAATATAGGCTTTTGCTAGGGGTGTGCCCAAGTCTCCTGAGCACCTGGGACCATGGCCTGCACCATCATGCCAGGCTAAACTGTCCTAATTTTAGTGACATTAACTTTTATCAGCTGGTTAAAATGATAACTGCCGATTGGTTTTCCCCAATTGAAATTTAAAAACCATAATTAGGTTTTCTAGCTTAAATTTTTTTAAAGGTTTTGTTTTATGTGTATGACTGTCTGCACATATAAATATGTCCCACTTGCATGCCTGGTGGCCTCAGAGGTCAGAGGCATCAGATCCCCTGGGACTGGAGTTATGGATGGTTGCTGAGAACTAATCCCAAGTCCTCTGAAAGAACAAGTGCTCCTAACGGCTGAGCCATCTCTCCAGGCCCGTTTTCTGACTTCTTAAAAACATCAAACATAAACACAATATAAGCCAGTAACTCTTCATTCTCTGTATTTTCTTTCAGAGCAATAAGATGTGTTCACACAGACACTTGTATATGACAGTATAGTAGCTTTAACTGCAATTCTTGAAATAATAATGATATTTATTTTGGGCTAGGATATTATAATATACAAATAGCACAGTAAACTACAGGTGTATTTGAAAAGGGAGAGGCAAGGAGAATTTTGGTTTTAAATAAGAGTCTTGGTTAATAATTCCAGGTTGACTGGAACTAGAAATCCTCCTGCCTTAGATTCCTGGGATTTCACTTTTTGACACCATGCTTCCAACAAAGGGAACACATAAATGTGAATTGCAAAGGATTCCATAAAATATCCTGAGACTGTAACTGACGGCCACAAGTGTCTATTGCATTATGGCTTCAGTCGGGGATCAGACAGGTGCCAAGCAAATGTCTTCACTGGAGTATCAGCCTTTGTGCCATGCTGTGCTCCCAGAAGTCTTCTGTGAACAGCCTTGCCAGCTAGCCTGTGTGAGAGGGATTTCCTCCCTCAAAGCCTCTCGATTTTGTTTGTTTATTCTTTAGGAAGGATTGGCAAAAGTGACTCTATTTTGACAACTTTCACAATACTATTTTAAATAGTTTTGCTTGGTTTTTGTTTTGAGACAGGGTTTCTCATGTCGCCCTGGCTGTTCTGAAACTCACTCTGTAGACCAGGTTGGCCTTGAACTCAGAGATCTGCCTGCCTCTGCCTTCCAAGTGCTGGGATTAAAAGTATGCATCACCACCACCCAGCCCACCTTTATATTTTTTAAAACTTTTTTTAAAAAAGATATATTTATTTTATGTATATGAGTACACTGTAGCTGTCTTCAGACACACCAGAAGAGGGCGTCAGATTCCATTACAGATGGTTGTGAGCCACCATGTGGATGTGGTTGCTGGGAATTGAACAGCCGGAAGAGCATCAGTGCTCTTAGCCACTGAGCCATCTCCCCAGCCCCTTATTTTTATTTTTCACGTGTCTAAGTGTTTTGCCTCTATCCATTTCTGTATACTACCTGTAGGCAGTGCCTAATGAAGCCAGGTATTGGGTCCCCTGGTATTGGTGTTACAGACTGCCGTGAGCTGGCTGTTAGATGGATGCTGGGAATTGAACCTGGGTCCGATAGAAGCACAACTATTGCTCTTAACCATGCCATATCAATTTTTAAATTTCATATGGAGAGGTAGAAGTTTCTAGTGATGCTTTCCTGGTATTAAGGATCCCGGGGAACTGTTGCTCAGAAGGGTTCTAGGTAAAAGGGGAAGCAGAATAAAGGGAAGTAGAGGAGCACTTCCTCATGTCCAGAGGAAGTTTTATGATGGAGGAGAGGCTGTTGCCCAGTTAACATCAATCCCTCCTCCTCCTTTCTCCTTTCCAAGTACCACGTTATGGTGCTTTAAAGCACCTTCCTCCACAAAGCCATATGTGATACTAACCAGTTATGCTTCCCTCCACCCCCGGCATAGGGTCCGGTTTAAGAAGGGAACTGTAACTTAATTCAAACCAATGAATTCAGAAGGAAAGCCTCCGAAGAGACTTCAAGGAAATAGGAAACGGTCCCTTTTCGTAGCAGGAGAGATGGTGCCTCTTCCTCTGCCTAATGTACCTCGGTGTGGTGTCTGAAAGTGCCGCAGCTCCCTTTCCATTAGCCTGGGACAACACTCACACAGCCAACCGGGGGTCCGCAGAGCCAGAGAAGTGGAGCTGAAGCCCTGCAGCCCCATTCACAGAAACCCTACCCTCATTGTCCCTGTGGTTCCTGCCAGTGGAGCTGGGTTTTCCTGATACATGTTAGCATTTTGTCTAAGCTGTGCCCCACAATTACCTGATAACACCCAGGTATGCCCAACTCACTATAAAAAGGGCTGCCTGCCCTCTGTTCTCTCTTCCTCTTGCCTTCTCGCTCCCTCTCTGTCCTTGCCCCTTACTCCCTCTTCCCATTCCCTTCCCCTTCTCTCTTCATGTGCTCATGGCTGGCCTCTACTTCTCTCCTCTCTTCTCCTCTTCTCTGTCTCTGTCTTTCTCTGCCTCTATTACCCTCTTAACTCCCCTCCCCATGCCCTGAATAAGCCCTATTCTATTCTATACTGTCACGTGGCTGGTCCTGGGAAGGAATGCCTCAACATGGGCCTGCAGAGGCACCCGTCTCCCATTTCTGACTACACATCCACCAAAACATATTCCTCCTCTCTTTATCTTTTTATAAACATAACACATAATACCCTAAACCGATGAATACCTTAACTGAACGTTACCTTTAGTTTTGTTTTGAGACAGGGTTTCTCTGTGTAGCTTTTTTTTTTATCCCTGATAATACTGGGATCACAGCAAATTCACAAGAGCCTTGTGAATGCTTCTCCATTGAGTCCTAACATTTATTTTTGATGGTAGTAACACTGGGCCCTCAGAAAAGACTAGCAAAGGACTGAACCCAGGTTGGCAGCCTTGGCCACATGTCTTTATACTGAGTCATCTCCCACCCTGGCCCCCAGCCTAGATAACAGAAATCTTTCTTGTTTCTGGACTTTTTTTTTTGCTGTATTCTATCCCCCAGTCTTGTTAGCTTTTTTTGGTCTGGGTTCAAAGCCCACTTTTTTCTTTTTTCCCTTCTCTTCCTGCTTTGTCTTTTTTCTTTTGAGACAGTCTTACTATGTAGCTTTGGCTGGCCTGGAACTATGTAGACCAGGCTAACCTCATAATCAGAGACCTGCCTGCCTCTGCCAGATCTTAAAGACTTCCTTCCTTCCATTCTTTCTCCTCCTTCTGCCTCTTTTTCCTTCTCCTCCCCACTCTTTTTTTTTTTTTTTTTGACACAGGATTTCTCTTTGTAGCCCTGGCTGTCCTGGAACTTGTTCTGTAGACCAGGCTGTTCTCAAACTCAGAGATTCTCCTGCCTCTGCCTCCCTAGGACTAGAATTAAAGGTGTGAACCACCAATGCCCAGCTTTGATTTGGAATTTTTGTTTGGTTTGTTTGTTTGTTTTTCCAGACAAGATTTCTCTGTGTAGCCCTAGCTATCCTGGAAAACTCACTCTGTAGACTAGGCTGGCCTTGAACTCAGAAATCTGCCTGCCTCTGCCTCCCAAGTGCTGGGATTAAAGGCGTGCGCCACCACCGCACGGCAGCCTTCACCTCTTAAAAACTAGAAAAAAAATCTCTCTCTCTCACTCTGTGTGTGTGTGTGCAGGCACTCATTTATGTGGAGGTCAGAGGACAACTTTTTTTTTTTTAGATTTACTTATTTTATGTGCATGATTGTTTTGTCTGCATGTATATATGACATGGGTGCCTGGTGCTATGGAGATCAGAAGGTAGTGGAGCCCCTAGAACTAGAATTACCGTGTAGTGACCCACTACATGGGTGCTGGGATCCAAACCCGGTGTTGGAGGCCAGCTTTGGGAGTTGATTATCTCTCACTTTACTGAGTCAGGGGCTCTCTCTTATTTCTGCTGTGCTATTACTCCAGACTTCAGAGTCTGCTGTTTTCTCTTTCTGCCTCCCATCTTGCTGTAGGAGTGCAGTGATTGCAGATGTGTGTATCTGGCTTAATTTTTTTTTTTTTTTACATTTACCTATTTGTGTGTGTGCATGAGCCAGTGCCTTCATATGAGTGTGCAAGCATGTGTGCAAGCATGAGCAACATAGCATGTATGTGGAAGTCAAGAGACAATATGTGGAGCTGGGTGGTGGTAGCACACACTTTTATTCCTAGCACACTGGAGAGGCAGAGGCAGAGGCAGAGGCAGGTGGATCTTTGAGTGTGAGACAACCTGGTCTACAGAGCGAGTTCTAGTATAGCCAGGGCTACATAGAGAAAACCTGTCTCAAACCAACCAATGAACAAGAGAAAGAGAGACAGAAGAGAAGAGAGAGACATTTGAGGGAGTGGGTTCTCTTTTTCTGTCATGTGGGTTCTGGGGATTGAACTCAGGTCATCAGGCTTCACAGCAAGTGCCTTAATCATCTGAGCCATCTCACTGAACCCCACACAGCGACTTGGTTCTCTCATCCCCTGGTGGGGACTAGGGCTTGAACTCAGATCATCAGGCTCAGGGAGCAGACACTTTTACCCAGGCAGCATCTTGCTGACCCTTCTCTTGTTTATATTCTGAAAAAAATAGTAAAACAGTCTTTAGCTGTATACATACGCTTCCATTCTTTAAATGCAATTAACGACAACTGTATTATGTGCATGGCTTAGTTTTAGTTGCGTTTAGGGTTTTTGGTTCATACGCTTCAATGCGGCTGTGGTCTCATTTGCTATTTTGTTAGGTTTTGGTTCCAAGGGTATACTAACTTCATAGAATGAGATATTTGTCCTATTTATTCTTTGTCTGGAAGAATCTGTATAAGATTGGCCTATGTTTTTCTTTTCTTTTAAGATTTCTTCAATTTACTTTATATGTATAAGTGTTTTTCTTGCATGTATGTCTTTACACCGGATATATATCTGATGTAGGTCAGAAGAGGCCATCATATCCCTTATAATTGGGGACTTGATTGTGAGCTGTCTCTTTGTCTTTCATATCTGTATCTTAATTTTAGGGTTCTTTTTTAAAAAAAGATTTATTTATTTATTTATTTAATGTATGTGAGTACACTGACATTTTCTTCAGAAATTACAGATGGTTAGAAGCCACCATGTAATCACTGGATATTGAACTCAGGACCTCTGGAAGAGCAGTCAGTGCTCTTAACCGCTGAGCCATCTCTCCAGCCCCTAAGGGCCTTTTTATTTTATTATCAGTCACAAGTCTACTGGCAGCTGAGTCAGTTCTGGTAAACTACTTTTTTTCTTCAGGAAACTTTTGTATCTATAAAATTTGTATCTTTGTATTTTATAATCCATTGGCATAAAATTGTTCAAAATATTATTTGCAAGCATCCTTTTTTAACATACATTTTACATTGTATTTTTTTCTACTTTTTCTTAACCAAATTAAGGACATATGAAAAGAATAACTTTATAGAAACCCATAACTTTATAATTTTGGAAAAAAAGGAGTTTGGACACAGGTACCTTGCAGTAATAGACAATCCTTTCCTCAGAAGACATGAGTTATCAAATGAAAATCTCAGTGCCTGGCACGAGATACCATTTTACCAGTTATCAGGGAGGCCCCAGGGGCCTCCCAAACAATACAGGTTATTGCCACTACTGTTAGCTGCCCACTATAAATAGACAGGAAGACTCTATTGCTAGGGCCTCAATTGTAAGATTGCCTCACAGTTAAAAGCACTGACTGCTTTTGCAGAGGACTTGAATTCAGTTCTAAGCACCCACATTGAACATTGCACAACTGCCTGTAACTTTAATTCCAGGGCATCTGATACTTTCTTTTGGCCTCTGCAGACAATGTACTTATGGGAACAGTCCCACACTGGCATACACACATTAAAAAAAATTTTTTTTTTTTTAAAAAACATTGAATTGCTTAAGACACAACACACTTTGTTTTCAGGACACAGAAAACAAGCTGGAACTGGTCTGAAAAGTTTCTCTCTGATGGCTTCCATAGGGTGAGAAGGTGCTATGAGGCAAGAGGGTGGAGGGTGGGGTACAGAACCCACACACAATTAGTGGTATTATCCAGCAAGGAACCCTGAGTGCTATAAATCTGTCAGGCAAGACACCCACTGGTACATTACTGGTATGAAGGTCATGGGGGAAACCACTTGATTTCTGATTAGAGGCTTGTTTCATGGGAGGGAATGTATGTAATGTAAACTTGGTCAAAAACTGAGGAAGTCATAGGGCTTA
Source organism: Tokudaia tokunoshimensis (assembly GCA_036184795.1). NCBI lineage: Eukaryota > Metazoa > Chordata > Mammalia > Rodentia > Muridae > Tokudaia > Tokudaia tokunoshimensis. Next base: position 18,739,183 of record BTHU01000015.1, read on the forward strand.
GTGGAGAAGCTACTAATGAACATATTTTCTTTCTTTTTTTCCAGATAGGGTTTCTCTGTGTAGCCCTGGCTGTCCTGGAACTCACTGTGAAGAGCAGGCTGGCTTCAAACTCGTAGAGATCCAAATGCCCCTGCCTCCTAAGTGCTGGGATTAAACACTAGCCACCACTGCCCAGCCTAAACGTATTTTCAAACTACCTTCTAAATATTATGTCTACATACATTAATAAGTTCTGCTTTCACCTAGGCCAGAGAAGCATTTTTCTGCAGTGGAGAGTGGTTAATGCAAAAACTTGATATTGGTCAAGGGCTGAAACAGACTGTTGAGGGCTCAGTCCTAACTGTGATATCTATGCTAACCTCATCAAGGCTCAGGGACAATCAAGGAGAGGGCAGAGAGAACACAAGAGTTGGAGAATGGGGGGGGGGGGGACTGTCACTAGGACATAGCAAGGCTGCTACACTCAAGAACTTACTGCAGCTGCGGTTACCCACCCAAGATCAAGCCGGCAAGGGCTGTCCAGGAGGTGGCATTAATTGGGCTCAATGGATGGAGGTGGGGCATGTGAAAGTGGGAGGGGACATGTAAGAGTGTCCAGGAAGAAGGAGTAATGAATTGGAGGTGGGTATGATCAAGATACCTGGCAAACATATATGAAACCATCAAGCCGGGCGGTGGTGGCGCACGCCTTTAATCCCAGCACTTGGGAGGCAGAGGCAGGAGGATTTCTGAGTTCGAGGCCAGCCTGGTCTACAAAGTGAGTTCCAGGACAGTCAAGGCTACACAGAGAAACCCTGTCTCGAAAAACAAAACAAACAAACAAACAAAAAAAAAAACAAAAAAGAACAAAAAAAAAAAAAGAAACCAAAGTATAAATAAAAGCCATCCTAAATAAATGAAATAGTAAGGGCCTTAGGGTTTCTATTGCTGTCATAAACACCTTGACCATAAAGCTGAGTTGGGGAGGAGAGGAAAGGGTTTATTCGGCTTATACTTTTTTTTTTTTGGTTTTTTGAGACGGTTTCTCTGTGTAGCCCGGGCTGTCCTGGACCTCACTCTGTAGACCAGGTTGGCCTGGAACTCAGAAATCCTCCTGCCTCTGCCTCCCAAGTGCTGGGATTAAAGGCGTGCACCACCACTGTCCGGCAAAGTGTTCTCTTTATTTTATTTACTGTATCTACATAGATTTTTGTTTAAAAAAAAAAAAACAACAAACTCCTGATTTAATATTTGAGGAAAGTAAGAACGACCCTGGGGGGGAGACATACTGAGACATCTGTTGAAGAAAAAAAGAGTGAACAATCATTTACTAAAGTCTACTATGGACTGGTTCATTTTTTACTAAGCTATTAACTTGCACTTTAGAATTTAAGAAACACACTGTCATATAAAACCAAACAAAATACCTACTTTATGTGAAATCCTGAGCGTTTCCTGAGGGCTTGGTATTTCAGTTCTGAAGATTCTTTCGGATACTGAGATTAAATGCGGTATTTAGGAGGATATCTTCGGAATTCAGAGACGGCACCAAAGGTTTCAAAGAATAACTACCAAGTAGCAGCAGCACTAGCGCTACCTCGCGCGCGGCGGCTCGCGGAGAGTACGCCTGCGCAAAACGCGCCCAGAAAGGGAGGGGGCGGAGCTTCGGGTCTGCCAGTGCGCCTGCGCACAGCACGCAACGGCGTGGGGGAGGGAGCCCCGTGTGTGTCTGTGTTGTTGTTCCGCGGCGGCGGCGGCGGCGGTAAGATGGCTGCCCACGGGGGCTCGGCGGCGGCGGCGGCGCTGAAGGGGTTAATTCAGCAGTTCACCGCCATCACCGGTAAGAGACGTGGTTACGGGAAGGTGAAGAGTGGGGTACGGGGAGGCTGTCGGGGCTGCCTCAGGCTTCGCCTCACCTTCGTGCATTCCTCACTCGGGCTCTCCCCTCAGCTCCTGCCCTCTCCGGAGGAACAGACGACGACGGCGTCCGGGGTCTGCGGTTCAGGCGGGAGGCAGGCTTCCCCCACCCCCACCCCACGCGTGCCCCTTAGTCCCTCGATTCGGTCTCCCCTCATTTCCAGACAGGCCCCCACGCCCCCAGCCAGTCCAGTGCAGGGGATGGGCCGAGCCCGCGGTGCCCGGGGCCGGGGACCTGCGGGCCGGAGGAGTAGGGGGCCGCACCCGAGCCACCGCCCTCTTCCTCCTTCATCACCTTCTGTCGGTATCGTGCTGCCCGCGGACGAGGCCATGCGACGAGGGGAGTGCGTCCCCTCATGCCACCCTCTCTTCCCGGCCAGGTCATCGTCCCTCCGCCCCTGGCCTACCCTTCCCCTCGCTGGGCCCCCCCGGAGCCTTGGCGGTGGCCCTGGCGTGTGAGGGCCGTCTCGCTTTAACGGTGAGGCCGGTAGGTTCTGCTGCGCCTTTACACATCCCGGGGGACTTGCCGCCGGGAACAAGGGGTGCGGAGGGGTACCTTAGGGACGGCGGGTTTCAGACAGGAATGAGGGGGAACCCCTGAGCTTAATGGGGGGAAGGCCTAGAGTAGTCCTGGGTGGCCTTTCCCACCTCCTCATAATAAAATCAAACATCGAGACGATGGCGCCCGAGCCTTTGCTGATAAAATAGGGATGGCGGCAGAAACTTCTTGCTGAGAAATCTGTTTCTAGGTGTCAGTATCCGCGAAACCTTAGGCCTAGGGTTTTCTTTCCCTTCGGACCCCGGCGAAGGGCAGATGCAGGTTCTCTTACCGCCGGGAGGAAAGGCTCTAAGCCATTCTGTGAATGCGCTATGTCTTGTTTCTCTGATGGTGCTGAACTTTTTTGCATGAGTTATTAGAGGGCGGAGCAAATGATGAAGTTCTCTGTGGAGTGATTTGAGAGAACAGTACTCCATGTGCCTGAGTGTGATTTTGCTGTTCTAGTTTGTCGTTTTGAAAAGAGGTCAGAAAGTTAGTTCCCGCTCTCAACAGGCTATCCTTTCTTTGATAATAATTTATTAGATGTGGAGACTGTTTCCAGTTTGTGTACTTGAGTGTGACGGTGTAAGATCTTTCAGACATGGTATTTTAACCAATACATGCTATTTGCAGTTTTATAATTGAAGCTAGTTTTATTCTTTTTGTTCTGCAACGATAATTAAATGGCTGATAAATTGTTTTCTGTCTTGTCATATGAAATATGTCAAAGCTGATAAAACAAGATTTGTAATAAAATTGAGGTGAAAAGTAAAATAACTGAAATGTTTTTGTGGTGGGGTTATTGTATTTATTATAACATGTGGATTTCCCAGTGCCTTACCAAACCAACATTATGGAAAGAAATTAGATTTCTGTGTATACAAGTTAATACTGCTACATTGCTTGCATAAAAAAAAATCTGGTGAGTCACACAGAAATATTAATCTTTCTTTGGATTTTATATAGTTTAAGGTCTCACTATTAAATCTTAGGATTTTTGGGCAAGTTACTATCACTTTTTTTCATCTGTGAATTGGTGTCATTTAGAAAATTGTTTTAACCTCACATTATTTCTTATGCAACATTTTCAAAATATATACACAGAACACAAAATGCCTTGAAGTAAATTTAATACCAATTTGTTTGCCAATTTAGTCTATACAGCTTGTTTCTGGCCTAGGCCTCTATGTTGCTGAATCAGATTGAAGTCCCCTGTAGATAGTGGATTCTGCAAATGTATAGAAGAAAAAAATCCTTCAGAGTGATGTTTTGTGGGGCAAGGTTTGCCTTTGTAGTTCAGATTGACTTAAGACTCTGAATTCTCTTGCCTTAGCTTCTGTCTGCTGCATTTATAGGTATTAGCCACCATACCTGGCTCCTAAGATGATTGTTTTTTCCTTTCCTTTTTCATTTTTTATTTAGTGCTGGGGATTAAAATCAAGGCCTTGAATATGTTAAGTACCCACTCTGCCACTGAGCCCCCCAAAAGTTGTAAGTATTTTTGGGGGGAATCATTGGTGAGTGAATGCTGAGTGTCATTCTGCTTCTGTCAGGGCTATACATTAATATCTCCCTCTCTGCTTGCCTCCCTCACCCTCTTTCCAACCTCCCTCCCTCCCTTCCTTCCTTTCTTTTTTTGAGACATGGGCTCACTATGGCCTAGAACTCATTTTGTAGATTAAGCTGGCCTTGAACAGAGAGATCTGCGTGCCTTTGCCTCTGTTTCCCAGTGCTGGAGTTAAAGGTGTATACTACCCTGCCTGGCCAAGCTTTGAGTTTCTATTGATAAATAATAGGACTCTTTAGAAGAGTGTGACCAACTATTTGAAACTTGATTAAACCTGATGTGGTAGTATGTAATTAGTTCTTCTTAGGCTGAGTTGGTTTGATGGTTTTTGTATTGTTTTGTTTTTGAGACAGGGTCTCTCTGAGGAGTCCTGGCTGTCCTGGAACTACGTAGACCAGGATGGCCTCACAGAGATCCTCTTGTCTCTCTTTCCTAAGTGCTGGGATCAAAGATGTGTGCCATCATGCCCAGCTTCAGGAAGATATTTTGATCCCTGTATGACATAGTGAGACCCTTTCTTAAGAAAAAAGAAGGCAGGCACACATGATGACTCACAACCATCAGTAACTCCAGTCTAAGGAGATCCAGTATCCTTTTTTGACCTTGGTGGTACCAGGAATGTATGTGCTGTATGAGCAGAAGGGGGGTGGGCAAAACATTCATACACATAAATAAAAAGAAATAAATCTAAAATAGTCATCCAGGCCATGGTGACTCATGCCTTTAATCCCAGCACTTGGGAGGCAAGAATAGGTGGTCTCTGAGTTACAAGACAGCCTGGTCTATAGAGTGAGTTCCAGGACAGCCGGCGCAACACAAAGAAACCCTTTCTCTAAAAACAAAAACAAAAAACAAGTTAAAAGATGCATGACACTATGAAATATCTTAGGGGAGAATGACAGAAACTAATTCTTCAGTATTGCCACAGCAGTATTATCTGTTTTATATATTCTTCCTCATTTGTGTATCTAGGCTGGCCCTCCTGCCTCTTCCTCCCAAGTCTGGGACAAATACTTTATTTACTGTATACATGGTATACATAATACAGAATTCAGACAGCATCGCTTACTCTTAAATATTTGGTGGTCTTCCATGTGAACTTATGAAGAGCTTACCTTTGTTATCTAAGGCTAAGTAAGAAAACTAGGGTGGGTGCCATTAGCTTAGCAGATAAAGATATCTGCTGACCCTTTCATTCCCCAAACCCAGGTGGTGGGAGAGGAGCTGTCCTCTGTGTATACCTCAGCATGTATACACACACACACACACACACACACACACACACACACACACACACACAGAGTGATAAAAACATTAACAAAAGAGAGAAGTAAGAAAATGAGTCCTACTAAATACTGTTTTTGGTCTGAGAAATGGTCTTGTACAGTGTAGGCTTGACTTGAATTCATTATGTAGCTGGGGGTGGGGTGGGGTTAGCTTGAACTCCTGGTCTCCTGTTTTTACTTCCCAGGTGCTAGGATTATGGTTGTTTTACTACCACATATAATTTATAAAATGATGGTACTTGAACTCTGGACTTTGTGCCTGCTAGGCAAGCACTACCAATTGAGTTATGTCCTTTATTCTTCATATTTTATAATTATACCACATTTAAAGACATTTGTAGTCAGGGCTAGAGAAATGGCTCAGTGGTTAAGAACACTGGCTTCGGGCTGGAGAGATGGCTCAGCAGGTAAGAGCACTGACTTCTCTTATAAAGGTCCTGAGTTCAAATCCCAGCTTCCATATGTTGGCTCATAACCATCCGTAAAGAGATCTGACGTCCTCTTCTGGTGTCTGAAGACAGCTACAATGTACTTTGATATAATAATAAATAAATCTTAAAAAAAAAAAAAAAAAGAACACTGGCTTCTTTTCCAGAGGACAGGATCAATCTCAGTATACACATGGCAACTTACAACTGTCTGCCATGAGGGCATCTGACTCCCTCATACATGCAGGCAAAACTCTAATGTACATAGAATAAAAGTAATTTTAAAATATTTTCTTAAAAAGTAGTATATCGGTTTTCCAACTACCTAGGCCCAACCCTAGCTTCAGAGATCAGACATAATTCTCAAAATAATGTAGTATTGGATCAATTCTGGCAGAGCAAGTTTTTTTTTTTTTTTAAATATTTTACCTTGACATTATTCCATTAACAATAACCTTGGGCTGGTGTCTAGTTGCATATATACAAGATTTCTTTTTCTTTTTTTTTAATAGACTTATTTATTATTATATGTAAGTACACTGTAGCTGTCTTCAGACACCAGAAGAGGACATCAGATCTCATTACGGATGGTTGTGAGTCACCATGCAGTTGCTGGGATTTGAACTCAGGACCTCTGGAAGAGCAGTCAGTGCTCTTAACCACTAAGCCATCTCTCCAGCCCCGTCTAGTTGCATATATACACAAGATTTCCACGTATAATCAGAATAAGTCAAGAGGTAAAAAGATATTATAGAGCAGGTAAAGAAATAAAGCCAGGCACTGTTGTGTTTATAAAAAGAGAGAGAAGGAATGTGTTTGGCGGAGATAGTTAGGTGTAGGGGAAGGGGGTGCTTCCTCGGGCCCATGCTGAGGCATCCCTTCACCCTGGGGGACCAGCTACACGACCATATAGAACAGAGATTATTCAGGACATGGGGAGGGGAGTTGAGAGGGTAGTAGAGACAGAGAAAGGCAAAGAGAGAGGAGGAGAGATGGAGGAGAAAAGGAGGGGAGAGGAGAGGAGAGAAGTAGTGAAGCCTGCCATGAGCACATAGAGAGAGATGGGGAGGGGAATGGGAAGAGAGGTGGATGAGAAGACTGAGGGAGAGCAAGAAGGCAAGAGGGCAAGAGAGGGGAGGGGGCGAGCAGCCCCTTTTATAGTGAGTCAGGCATTCCTGTCTGTTGCCAGGTAATTGTGGGCTGGAGCTTAGACAAAATGCTAACAGGCACAGTGGCACATACTTGTAATTTCAGTACTTGTTCATGGCTGTCCTTCATTGTGTAGTGTGTTCAAGGTCAGTCTGGGCTGCATAAGACCTTTAAGAACACCAACCAACCAAAAACCAAAAAATAGGTAAAAATAAACAAGCAACCAAAAAAAAAAGGATTAATGTAGACTAGAAAGTGGGGGCTTTTGCAGGGTGTGATGGCACAGGCCTTTAAGAAAGTTTAAGAAAGTCAGTTGGTGATGGTCCATGCCTTTAACCCAACAATCAGGAAGTAGAGGCAAGCAGATCTCTGAGTTCAAGGCCACCCTGGTCTACAAAGAGAGTTTCAGAATAGCCAGGAGAGGAGGGCTGGACAATGGCTTAGTGCTTAAGTGCACTGGCTGCTGTTCCAGAGGACCTGGGCTTCATTTCTAGCATCCAGCTGGTCACTTTATGTATCTGTAACTCCAGTTCCAGGGGACCTGACACCTCCTTCTGACCCCTGAGGATGCTAAGCATGCACATGGTACATGGTATACATGTAGGCAAAACCAAAACACCCATGCATACAACTTTTAGGGGAATGGATTTGAGAGAAAGGTTCTATATATAGCTTTGCTGTCCTGAAACAGGACAATATGTAGACCATTTGAATATTACAAAGATCCACCTGCCTCTACCTCTATAGTGCTAGAATTAAAGCCATACCCAGTCCTGAAGTAAACTTAAAAAAAACAACAACAACAACAAAAAACCCCAAAAGCCTGGAGGTTGAGAAATGTTAAGACCTAGGTAGCTGGTGCCTTTCTGATCTTGTTGTAGCCATTTTTTTTATTTATTCCCAGATGTATGCTGATGTGAGGTTGTTTAGACAAGGTTTTTGCCTATTGCTCTTGGTAGAATCTTTCATTCATTGTGTGCTGCCATCCATTCTTAGTTTTGGGCAGGAGTTAACATGCCTGATTGTCCTTTTTGGAGTATGTCAGTAGGGGTCACTAGCAAGTGTGAGAGAGACTGCTTGGCTGCCCCTTGAGCTATCAGGTCTGTTTGACTCCTCTGAAGTCTGTCCCTTTTGATGTCCAGGACAATGTATGATGGCCAATTCTTTGGTAGCCAAAAGGCAGCCAGGAGGTATAAAATTTTTAGTTTATTTTTGTTTTTCTTTCAGCAGTTAACAGTCCCCTCCCTCATGGTATATTGCTCCATGAACATGTGCACTGGTGAATGCATAATGAATGTCAGTGTAGATGTTAACCACTTTGTCATTGCCCAATTTGAGTGCCTCACATGATGGCGATCAGTTCTGCCTCAATGTCAGGTCCAGGTTCATCACTGCTGCCCCTGCATACTTGATGCCATCCTTCATGTAAGTGTTATTGTATTGGTGTACATGGTGAGATTTGCCTTGGGCAGGGTTGATCAGTCAGGTCTGGCCAGGGTCCACGCACATGTTGCAGTGTTTCCAAAGAGTCATGTATTTGTGGGTTTTCCAGGTCAGGATTAGGCAGCAGCATGTCAGGTTCAGAGAGGTGCTAGGAGCAAAGGACATTCAGGGGTGGTTTAACAACAAGGACTGATAGTGAGTCTGCCTAGCACTTGAAATGTATCGATCAAGGGGCCTTTTAAGGACTCCCTTTATGGCATGAGGGGTAGTTATGGTCAGAGGCTGCCTTGGGGTTAGTTTACCTAACCTTGGTCAGCAGGGCAGTGGCCTTTATGAGTCTCAAGCAGTTAAACCATCCTGCTGTCACTGAATCCAGTTGTTTAGACAGGCCACTGGTCATTACCAGGGACCCAGGTTTTAGGTCAGCATGCCCTTGGCAATACCCTACTCTTTCCACAAATAGGTGGAAAGGCTTGGTCAGGGCAGGAGCAGACACTAGTGCTGACTTTAAGTCATTGAAAGCTCTCTCACTTTCATCTGTTCACACAAAGGTACCTCTGTTGACCTCATAGAGCAGCCTGGCCATATCGGCAAAGCCGGATATCCAGAGTCTGCAGAAGCCAGTCGACCCTAAGATCTCTCACTCCTACTTGGTACCAGGGCTTAAGTGGCAAGATACTTAAGAGAGTTTCTTAATGGACCCAAGAAAGACTTTCGCTGACCCCCGCACCTTGAGTTGGAAGCCCAAGTGGGGATCACTTCAAGGACACAAATTTGAGCCTTCTTGGCTGAGACTGTATATCCTAATTCCTGTAAGGTACATAGGAGGGCCTTGGTTGCTTCCATACAACAGTTTATATCAGTGGCAGCCAAGAGTAGGTCATCCATATTTTGAAGTAATGAGATATGTAGCATAGTCAGCTGGTCCTGTGGCCGATTTCTAGTCCTATTTTCTGTATATTTCTTTTAGATTGATATTAAGTTGTATTTGAGAGCATTATATAAGAAAAAGTTGCTATGATTTAGATATTAAATGAAAATCCCTGGAATTTCAGTAACTAGTTCAAAAAATGGTAATGAAGTTTGCCCCCCCCCCCCAAAAGTGCTAAGTGTGGTGTTCCAGGGCATTAATCCTGGCACTTTTGAGGCTGAGGCACCAGGTGTGAGTACCAGGCCAGCCAGGGTTACAGGATGACACTTTGTCTCAAAAACAAAAAAGAAACCAACCAACAAACAAAAAGGCTAATGTGAAAACACAATAGAGACTTTACAGAAGAATTTCCTATTTGAAACCTGGAAGAGACATTTCTGACAGGAAGAACATGTGTAGAGGCTTGGAGGTGAGAGGGTAAGCCTTGCAGTGAGAGAAGAGACAGTGGGTGTAGGGAATTGGTGAGAATTCGAAATGAATAAGACCATAAGTGCAGCTAAAAGAGCCTTAAGCCCCTTAGGGGAATCTTGGCTTTATTATGCGTTTGGACTTTTAAAAGAAAGAGCTTCTTAGCTATAATGAAGAAGAGATATGCCACACACCTGTTGCTTTAATACAATGTTTTACTGTAAGGAAGCAGAAAAAAATAAATTTTAAAAGATACAGGAAAGGCAGCTGACTGGTGGTAATGCATGCCTTAATCCTAGCACTCAGGAGGCAGAAGCAGGTGGATCTATCTATGAGTTCGAGGACAGCCTGGTCTACAGGATGAGTTCCAGGACAGCCAGGGCTACACAGAGAAACCCTGTTTAGAAAAAAATATAGAAAGAAATCTGAGGAGTCACAATGCAGTTTAGGATCTTATTTAGATATCTAGATGAATAACAGTACTGTTTGTGAAGATATAGTATTGTAGAAGAGGTTTGGGAAGAGGATTAGTTTTTGGATAAGTAGGGGCTGCTAGTTGGTGTTTATAGAGTTGTTTAGAAAGTCTGTGAATACTTGGGCCTATAAAGAAGACAGATCTGAGGCTAGAGAGATGGCTCAGAGGTTAAGAGCACTGACTGTACTTCCAGAGTCCTGAGTTCAATTCCCAGCAACCACATGGTGACTCACAACCATCTGTAATGAGATTTGATGCCCTCTTCTGGTGTGTCTGAAGACAGGGACAGCGTACTCATATATATAAAGTAAATAAAACTTGAAGAAAGGAAAAAAAAAGAAGACAGATCTGTCATATTAGTGGCTGGTAAGTAAATAAGAGTGACATATTAAAGGATAGAGCAGTGTGTGGAAATGTAGGTTCTAGGGCATAAAGCTGAAGCAAAAACATGGGGAAACTACAAAATAAGTGTAGAGAAGACTCTAAACCAGAGATGTAGGAATAAAGTCAGGGGAATAATGACACTAGACGTAAGTGTGCTGGTATCTCAGATATCAGACAAGCAATGCAGGAAGTCAGAGTTGTGCTTGAAATGGGATGCATGCCTGTAATCCTAGCATTGGGGAGGACTGAAATAGGAAAATTGCTGCTGGTTTGTAGCCACTTTGGGTTTCAGTACCTAGTACCAGGCCAGCCAGGATTAGGTAGTGAAACTGACTGAGAGAACAGAGGAGATAGCTCATTTGTGAAAACACTTGCTGCAAAAGCATGAGTTCCATCCTCAGAACCTAGAACTTAGGTAAAAATGTCAGCATGTTTGTTATCCTAGGTCTGGGGAGACAGAGGCAAGCAGAAAGATCCCTGGGGCATACTGACCAACCATCTGCCCCCCTTCCACCCCCCGCCCCAGCTAACTGAGGAGTGCAGTGAGAGTCCCAGTCTCAGAAACAAAAAACAAGTGGATTCCCACTGAAGAGCAAAACCTAAAGATGACCTCCGGCCTCTACACACACAAATGAGTACACACATTCATATGCCTAGTTTTTTCTCTCACTAGAAAAGAAGGAAAATCTTAGGTGGTGGTGGTGGCAGTGAGAGTCTGGTAGATCTTAGAAAATCTTGACCCATTTTCTAGGTTACATAACCAAGAAACTGATTCAGAGAAGTAAATTGACTTGGGTTATATATGTCTAGATCAGTTTTACGTCGATTTCATTACTTTGCACAGACTGACCTTGAACTTTCTTATGTAACTGAGGCTGGCTTCAAACTTGGAATCTTCCTGCCTTAGCCACTTAGCCTGAGGGATGGTGTGGTGGTGGGAGTCTGCATTAGAGATGAATCCTGGATACTCTTGCTTTTAAAATTTAGTTAAGGACCCCACCCTATGGCATGGTACTAGGGCCTGTCTTCTGTTCTCAGATCAGCCTTTCTGGAAATGCTATCAAAGATACTTAGAGATGTATCTCCTAGGTGATTCTGAATCGAGCAAATTAATAGTGAAGATCAACTATCACAACCTTATACAAATTCCTACAGGTTTACTTATTGGATCATATACATGAATAAATATAAGGTGCTGCCAAATTGTTTCCTAAAACCTGCTGTGCATTCCCCTGAGTAGTTCAGGAGAGTTCCAGTTCTCTGCATTTTTGTGAGTGCCATGCGGGTACTTGGAATTGAGCCTGGGTGTTCTGGAAGAACAGCCAGTGCTCTTAACCTCTGAGTTATCTCTCCAGCCCCTTTCCATTCTTGTGAGCACTTGGTATTTTAGACTGTCTTTAAAGCCCTTTCTTAAGTGTATAATAAAGTGTAATATAGTTGTGGATTTAATTTATATTTTTCTAGTGATTATTGTTATAGGCATTTTTATATACAGTAATATTTACCATTCATAAAACTCTCATGCCTCAACTTTTGTTAAATTCAAATGACAGTGTTACTTTGTCAGGCAGCAAGGCTCTCTCAGCAAGTTTGTACTTTGGGTAACTATGGTCAAGGTAATGGCAGAACATTTCCTTATTTAAGTTTCCATGATATTTACCATCTAGTCACTGGAGTATCGTTCCTTAGTGCAGTGGCTTTTGCTAGCTTGATTTAATTGTTCCCTTCCCTATACCTTCTAAGTGTAGTTTTGATGTATACTTAAAAAAAACCCACAAATCTTCTTTTATTTATTTACTTTTTATTAGTTTAAATCTGTGAGGGCTACAGTATCACACAAATTCTTTGTCCAGTGGCCTTTGCAAGATTACTTCAGAATTTGGCAGGAACCTGCCACTGTTTCATGGGCCAGATTACTCTGGTTTTGTTTGGTTTGCCTTCAGAATTCACTGTTGTTTTTGCTTTATACATATGAGCATATCTCTTCTCCAAGTAGAACTCAGTTTCATCTCGGATGGAAACACCTTCAGTTTAAGAATTCTGGGTTCTCTTTGGTTCCCAAGATTTTACTTATAGCCAGCTAGCCTTCTAGACAAATTTTCCATTTAGAAATCCTGTTTCTAGCAACATCCACAGGCACCAAGATGGAGGAAAGAGCTGGTATATACATTTTAAAAAATACTTTAGCTGGTATGGTGATGTTATCTATAATCCAGAACTCAGGAGTCTGAGTTAAAAGCTAGCCTGGACTATATAATGGGACCTTGTCTTAAAATAAAACAACAAAAAAGTAAATAAAAGCTTTGTACTGAAGTTGAGAAGCTCCAGTACTGAAGACTGGTGAGGTTAAGGTTTTAATTGTTAAGATTTCAATTTTTCACAGCCATTAAAACTTGAAACCAAAAATTAACCTCTGTAGCTAAGTGGTGGCGTACACCTTTAATCCCAGCAAGGAGGCAGAAGCAGAGAGATCTCTTGAGTTCAAAGTCATCCTATTCTACATAGTGTTCCAGGACAGCCAGGAAGGACTACACAGAGAAACTCTTGTCTCAAAACAAAACAAAACAAAAAAGTAACCTTTGCTGTATGCCTTTTGGTTTTTTCTATGTTTATTTATTAAGACAGGTCTCATTGCATGTCCCAGGCTTGCCTCAAATTCTCTTTTTTCATTTACCTCTTGAGAACTGGGATTATAGACATGTCCCACAGTTTTCTTCTTTAATATTGATTGTTACACTTTGGTTCCTCAATGATAGTTAAGTCCTTGTATTGATACCAAAAGTAATACAGCAAATTGGCATAAAAACTATATATACATTTGGAGTGGTCCTTGATTCTGCCAGTTGTGGTGGAGACATGAACTGTACAGGTGTGGAGTTGCTTCCACATTGATGAAAAAGGGGAGAAACTAAGAGATAGCAAGCATCAAGGAAATCATTTCTCATAAATTGTGTGTCCCAGGCTAGGTTAAGCAATACTCTGTTTCACTATTAGCAACCATAAAACATTGGAAGGAGGAAATGTCTCATGTGGCAACAAGCTGTAGGATATAACTTGTACCCTAGATTATAGATCCCTGGGTGAGATTAAGCTATTCTGCTGCTGTTAATAATACTAGGATCTCAGACAAATGTAAACAAGTTTATAGATGTTTTAAAATTCTCTATTTTATTAGTTAGCCTCATCAAAATTAAAAAGTATGATTTTTGTTGTAACAATAAGAGTCTTAATTTTTAGCTGGGCAGTGCACGCCTTTAATCCCATCACTTGAGAAGTAGAGGCAGGTGGATTTCTGAGTTCGAGGCCAGCCTGGTCTACAGAGTGAGTTCTCGGACAGCCAGAGCTACACAGAGAAATCCTGTCTTGAAAAGTTTAAAAAAAAAGTCTTAATTTTTACAGCTGCTCCACCAAAATTTATTATTGGGGCTTGAAACTGAAAAATTCATAAAGTTTGTTAGCCTTATATCACATAGCCTCCCACTCCCTTCCTTGGCCCCCCCCCTTTTTTTTTTTTTGTTTTTTTTTGTTTTTTTGAGACAGGGTTTCTCTGTGTAGCCGTGACTGTCCTGGAACTCACTCTGTAGACCAGGCTGGCCTCGAACTCAGAAATCTGCCTTCCAAGTGCTGGGATTAAAGGCGTGCGCCACCACTGCCCGGCTATCCTTGTCCCTTTTCAGTTAACCCTTACTCCCTCCCATTATTTGGGAAGGGACTTCTGTTACGAATTTCTAGTAGTGTGGAACTGTTGAATCTATGACTTACTCTTGTGTTACTAGTTTCCCTTGAGTAACAACCTAACTGCAGATTTCAGTAGTTTAAAATGGTTTAACACACCTTTATTTTTATAGTTCTTGAGACTTAAAGCCTAAAATGAAAGTATACATGGTGGTTTGGGGAGTGTTTTTTTCGTCATAACAGCCGAGCTTCTCTCCACTAAATGACAGTCTGCTACCTCTTACCAAAAATGGCCTTCCATATGTTTGTTAGATATGGCGGCTCATTCTTGTGATCCTGTGGTGTTCAGAGTGACTTCCAGTTCAGTCAGGACTACATGGAAAAATCCTGTCTCAAGGAAACAACAAGAAAAAGCCAAGCGTGTAGTGGAGTATACTCAGCATGCCAGTGCCAGTGCTGGGGAGGTAGGGACTGGAGGGAGGGAGGGAGGGTTAATTGAAAAGGGACAAGGATAGCCGGGCAGTGGTGGCACATGCCTTTAATCCCAGCACTTGAGAGGCAGATTTCTGAGTTCGAGGCCAGCCTGGTCTACAGAGTGACTTCCAGGACAGCCATGGCTACACAGAGAAACCCTGTCTCAACCCCCCCCCCCAAAAAAGGAGGGGGTAACAAGGAAGGGAGTGGGAGGCTATGTGATATAAGGCTAACAAACTTCGTGAATTTTTCAGTTTCAAGCCCCAATAACAAATTTTGGTAGAGCAGCTGTAAAAATTAAGACTTTGGTGGTTCCTCCTGTCTTTTCTGTTCGGAGATCAAATGTAGGACTTCATACATGCTAGACTAGTGCTCTGACACTAACATATACCCCACGCCCTCCTGTACATTTTCTTTTTCTCTTTTTAAAAACTAGATGAATTTATTTTAATTTTATGTGTATGAGTGTTTTAAAAACAAAAATCCCACCTGTTTGAGTTTACCAGAAGATTCAGGAGTCAGATGACTGAGGCTCAGAGAGGCAGAGAAAGTACCCAGCTCATCTTCCTATTCCACAGATGTCCCAGAAGGAAAGAACTCTTTCTCCTTCTCCATGCTGTTTTAGATACCTTCAACTCAAAGGCCCTCCTTCCTGTTTACTTGTTCACTCCCTATCAGCTGGTTGCTTGCTCTTGACTTATGGTTGACTTTATTTAGCACTTGGATTAAAGCTGTGTGCTAAGGCTGAGCCATACCACAATTCCTTCTTTACAGTAAACATGAAACTCTGGGATCAAAGGCTGAACCACAATTAGAAACAGATTCTTACAGTTCACAATCTCAGGGTTCATAGTGTGATCAAATATCCAGCAACATAGGAGTGTTGACTTGAATATATTACTGTGTATTACATGCAAGCTTGGTGCCTGTGGAGGTCAGAAGAGAGCATTAGAACCCCTGGAACTAGAGTTAAGGATGGTCATAAGCCACATGTGGGAGCAGAGAACTGAACCCAGGTCTTCTACAAGAGCAGCAAGTGACCTAATCATATAACCAGTGAAGGACATGACTGATTTAGAACCAAGTTTATCTGAGGAGTTTTCAGGCTCTTTTTGTGTGTTTTATATATATTCCTTTGCCTATGTACAGAAAGGAATATGTAGAATGTTTTCCCATTATTATCGGGTGTAGAAGCTAGACATGCAGTTTTTAGAGGTTATTACTTTGTTTTGTCCTGTCTGTCTTGGAACTTGTTCTGTAGACCAAGATGGCCTTGAATTCACAGAGATCCTCTTGCCTCTGCCTCCTGAGTTAACGGTATGTGCCACTACTACCCTGCTTGATTCTTTTATATCTCTTTATCCCCAGGTACTTCAGGTTCTTTTTGGTTTGCTGCCAGGGCTTAAACTTTCCCATGGATTAAATGTCCTCCTCTTTACAAACTTTTTGTGTTAGGTTTATTTGTGTGCATGAGTGTTTTGCCTCCTTGCATGTTTGTTTGTATGTGAGGTCTGCATGTTTGCCTTGTGCTTTCCGAATTCAGAAGGTATCTGATCCCCTGGAACTGGAATTGAACAGATGGTTGGGAACTGAACTCAGGTCCTCTGTTTTTAATTGCTGGGCTCCTTTCTAGCCCTGGTGAATTCTTTTGGTTTGACATTTTTTTTTATTGGTTTTTTTTGTTTGTTTGTTTGTTTTTTTATTTTGAGATAGGGTTTGTGTATGTAACAGAGCCCTGGCTGTCCTGGATTTGCTTTGTAGACCAGGCTGGCCTTGAATTCACAGAAATCCATCTGCCTCCCAAATTCTGGGATTAAAGGCATGCACTACCATGCCCAGTTTGACAAGTTTTTACAAGACCCTAGGTACATAGGTACATAAAGTACCTATTCATATACAATGAAATATTTAGATACAATTCATATACAATGAAATATTTAGATAGTAAATTTTAATTATTGAGTAATTTTAATAATTATATAAATATATATATATTTTCCTATATAAATCCAGGCTGACCTTGAATCTGGTATATAAGAGAATATGACCTTGAACTTCTGATCCTCCTGCCTCTACCTTCCAGGGCTGGGATCCAGGTTTGTATCACTGTCTTAGTTCCTCTTCTATTGCTATAATGAGATACCATGACCTGCTAAGGACCAGCCTCAGCTTGAAGAAGGGTTGTCTGGGAGCATTAAAACAAACAACTTGAAGTCAAGTCATGGGTCCAAGCTAACAGCCTATGTTCTACTTGAGATAACTTTCTCTTGCTATTCAAAAAAGTGGCTAGATGCCTCATCTCTTGCAAATCAAAAGCTCAGTCTTTTATTTATATATCAATTCAGTCATTACCCCATCATTCAGCATCCCATGACCCCAGCCCCTTTATTATTCTTAGAAAGACACCAAGCTCACGCACAAGCACAGACAATAAGATAGCTGTGTGGACCCCCCCCCTCCTTGAAATAACTATTCCTATGATGCCTGTGCCTGGACCCAAACTCCCTCTGTCCTAGGCTGACCTTAAACTCAGGTATCTGTCTGTCTTCCTAAGCATAAACAAAGAAACATAGCTGGATGAGACCTTGCTTTCAATCACCACTCCCCAAATCTCTTTATCTTCTTCCTTAGTGTCTTTCTGACAAGAGCAGCTGCCTCTGTTCCTTTTCATCTGTGAAGCTCCTTATCCAAATCATACTGAGGCCTTATATTTTGCATAGTTGAAAAATTATATATTTTTGAACTCAATGTTTTCAGTATTCTTTCCCACAGCCTTAACGGCTGTCCTGAAGGTCACAACGTTCTACCATTTTACTGAGATATTAGACACACCCTCACCTCACAGACTCCTTCTGTTTCTGATTATCATGGATAATCAAAGGGCTTTTGAAATTTAAAAGTTCATTTCCAGTGGCATACCTCCTAATCCTTCCCAAAAAGTTCTACAGACTAGAGACCAGGCATTCAAATATATGATCCAGTGACGAGTGTTCTCATTCAAACCATCACAGCCACCATGCCCAGTTTTATGTGGTGCCAGGTATCAAACTCAGGGCTTAGTGCCTACTGAGAAAGTACCCCTATGTCCTCACCCTAAGAATTTTAATTTAATTACTATTATATATTATTTATTACATTTATTATTGATGAGACTGCAAAGCCTTGGCTAGCCTAGAACTCACTTACTCTGTAGGCCAGGTTAGTCTAACTCAGTGCTGAGGTTAAAGGTATGCAGTACCTGCCTGATATTTATGTGTCTGTGTTGAAGTGGGTTGGAGGCAGGGGGAGTTGGTGGTACATGCAGTGTGTTTGTAGAGGTCAGGTGATAAGTTTCAAGAATTGGTTTTATCCTTCCACTGTGGGTTGTAGGAATCTTTCTCAGGTTATCAGGCTGGCTTGACAAGTACTTTTACCCACTGGGACATCTTGCTGAGCCAAACTGTTTATTTTAAAGCAATTCTTTGGCATAAATATATTTTTCCATTCATTAAATACAAAAGCAAATTTTTACATAATGATATGCTTACTTTTTATCTTGGATGGATACTTAATACTATAGGATATAAACCATCCTCAGTGCTTTTCGGAGTTGGTTAGTATTTTGATTCTGTAATCAGTGCTGACAGTGCTGCCTCACCATATATCATGATGATATATGGTGTATATATCACCATATATCATGATATAGAAGTATGTATAGTGCCACTTTAGAAATTGTTTTATCGGCAGCCGGGCAGTGGTGGCGCACGCCTTTAATCCCAGCACTTGGGAGGCAGAGGCAGGCGGATTTCTGAGTTCGAGGCCAGCCTGGTCTACAAAGTGAGTTCCAGGACAGCCAGGGCTATACAGAGAAACCCTGTCTCGAAAAACCAAAAAAAAAAAAAAAAGAAATTGTTTTATCCTAAACTCAGGCCAGTTTTTTTGGGAGATAGGTAGTCCGCAGCATGCTTTAGGGTTGACTCATTTTGTTTTTATTTGTTTATTATTTGAGACAAGGAATCACTTCTAGCTCAGGTTTTTTTCTAAATTTATAATCCCTAATCTGCCTTCCAAATGTTGGGATTACAGGTGTATGCCACCATGCCTTCCTTGCTCATACTGTCTTATTTTATCCAGAATTCACAATTAAAGTGTCATTGGCATTATGGTAGGAAGAGATTGTAGGAAGGTGGCAGTAAACATTTGTATGCAGTGGTCATTTGTCACTTGAACTTCTTCCCCATCTTCTTCCTATTTGAATAGAGTTGGATTCTGTGTTTTAGGTTAGCATTGTTCCTGCCTTAGCCTCCTGGCTAAGGTTGATCTCATGTATCTTATATGCAGATCAAGAGAGATTATGATTTTTTTGAAAAGGAAATTGAAAAGAATAACATGTTAATTATTTTGCTGTATGAGTAAGTATCAAGGGTACTGGTGATGGTTTTGTTGTGTCTATTTTGTGAACCCCAAAAGACCATCAAGGAGCCGATTCTGGTGCAATCACACTAGGGTCTTTATTCAAGCTCAAGCGTGGGCTACAAGGTCGTCATTGATGCAGCGCACAGGAGAGTGAAGCCTGGACCCTAGTTTCAAGCAAGCATTTATAGAGGCAAGCAAACAAGCAAGGGTGTTTCCAGCTTGCCACACATGATGGGCAGCAGGGGGGAGGTTTGGCTATTATGGAATTTGTTGCCCTTTAAAATGATTGGTGGGATCCAAATCATAAACTTTCATAAGTAAGTATCTTTAGGTACAACTGTAACTTCTGCTTTCCTCCTGATTAGTGGTTGTTAGGGAGACTAGTGCTAGGTGCAGGCTTGTTAGTTAACTCGAATTCAACTTTAGGTCAGGTTCGCTAAGAAGGAGCCTGAACCCAAGATGAAGCTGGTCTGGTCTCTTGGTTTAGTGGGTAAAGGCTCTGGCCCCTAAGCAGAATGATTTTCATTCAATCCCTGTGACTCACTTAGTAGAAGAGAACTGACTCCTTCAAGTTGTCCTTGGATCATACTGTGATATGCACACACTTCATACACACAAAATAAGTTAAGATGTGGGAAAAAAAAGAATAAAGCTAGGTATTAATACAATATAAAAATTGTGTGACCTAACAAAAAGATATCATTGATCCCGCTATCAGGTGCTTTTTCTCACTTTTCATTAATAAAGCTATATTCACTCTGGTTTAAATGTTTTTCAGAAAGGAGCATGACCAAGAGCAGGGTTCTTGAAGCAAGTTTGTAGTAGGACTTTAGCAATGGGCATAGAAAAAAAGAGTTGGAAGGACTTGGTTGCTTGATAATGTATTTGTAGTTGAGGAGGGTAAAGAGTCTCAAAGCGCCGGGCGGTGGTGGCGCACGCCTTTAATCCCAGCACTTGGGAGGCAGAGGCAGGTGGATTTCTGAGTTCGAGGCCAGCCTGGTCTACAGAGTGAGCTCCAGGACAGCCAGGGCTACACAGAGAAACCCTGCCTCAAAAAAAAAAAAAGAGTCTCAAAGCTTCTTAAATTTAGGAACCTGCTGTTTCTTTAGCTTGATTGATTTCCTGAGTAATTCTTGGTCTTGGAGAAATATTTGTTTTCCACCTTATTATGAAGGATCTTACAAAGGGCACAAGTAAATGTATAGGGTGAGTTATGGGAGGACATTGAACTTCTGTATTCCCTTTGTGAATATGTCACCCTCCAAAAACGTCACATTTGATTTTTGAGAAGTTCTCTGAGGCCTGTCATTTCTGTTTTTTATGGAGATTTCATTACTTATGTATAATTGGTTAACCTTTAATATTACTACCCTTCCTTAATATGCTTTGGTCTTTCAGATGATGAGATTCCATCCTGAAGGCTGCTATGGGCTTCTGGCTATTAGTCAATCTCAATTGTATGTCTTATGACTCCATTTTGAGGATTCCAAGGAGTTTTAGAATTCTATGCTAGGAAATGGACTGAAGACCCATGTATTTCATGGTCCACATGAAAAATAAGTCCTCCAATTCTCTCTTCTGTCACAAAAGATGTTTATTTTTGAACTAAAAATTAATTGGATTTTTTGTTTTTGTTTTGGGACAGGGTTTCTTTGTGTAGTCCTGGCTGCCCCTGGAACTCACTCTGTAGACCAGGATAGCCTTGCACTCAGAGATCCGTTTGCCTCTGAGTCCAGCATGCTGGGATTAAAGAGGCATGCACCACCACCTGGCAAGATTATTTTTTTAACTTTGAGGGGAGTGGTGTGCATACATGCTCTATGGGACAATTTGAGGGAGTGATTTTCTCTTTCTGTCATCTAGGTCCCAGGCATCAATATCAGGCCATCAGATTTGGCACAAATATCTTTACCTACTGAGCAGTCCTGTTGGTCCTCATGAAATAATTTTATCCAGTCTCACTTTGTTATTTATATCTTAAATATATCTTTATAAGCTAGCACAGACAGCTATCGATATTTTTAAATTTTCTTTATATTGTTTGAGGTACAACTCTTTAAAATTTGTGTGATTTTCTTTATTGGAAATTTTCTGTCAAACATTAAAAAGGTTTTTCGTGGTTTTGGTTCCTTTTCCTTTGGTATATATCTATTGAGTTAAAGTGCTATGAAATAGTTCGCTCTCCTTTTTTGTTGTTTGTTTTAAGAGAGGGTCTCTATGTAGTGCTGACTGTCCTGGAACTTTCTAGGTAGGTCTTGAACTCAGGGAGATTCACTTGTGCTACCACACCTGGCTTTTTGTTGTTGTTTCTTTGTTTTTTGTTAAGATTTTGTTTTTGTTTATAGTTCCCTTGGAGGCCAGGAGAGGGCATCAGATTCTCCAAAGCTGGAGTAACAGGTTGTTATGAGCTTCAGAACTTAGGTCCTCTATAAGAATAGTTGCAAGCAATCTTGATGGTGGAGCCCTTTCTTTGGTCCTTGCTATGAAACAGTTCTGAGTGAGCTAATTGGTAGTGTGCAAGCACTAATGTGAAGCTCTAGTTCTCTCAGGAGAGTTACTGGATGCCTTGGTGCACAGCTTTAGTCCTAGCACTGGGGAGGCAAAAGCAGGCGGATCTTCAAGCAGAGTTCAAGGCTAGCCTGGTCTACAGAGTGAATTCCAGACAGCCAGGACTATGCAAGGAGCACATATGTACATGCATACATAGAAGTTGCATGTTCCTCCTCCTACACAAGACAAACACATGATGCACAGACATACATGCAAGCAAAACATTCATAAAAATAAATACAAAGTGTAGTATTTTAAGAATCTTTTTTATAACCTATCATTGTGCTGGCAAAAAAGGCTAAAAAATGAAATTAAGTTGGGAATGCCTGTCTCAAGAAACAAACAAACAAACAAATACACAAAAAGTTTTATTGTGTTTGAACTAGAAAGTAAACCAGCATTTACTCCTTAGTGAAAAGGTTGTGAATGTAATAGAAAAGTATCACTGGTTGTGATCTAAAAGGTTAGGTAGATCAGTGGACAAGCTGACAAATTAACACTTTTGGTAATTCAGCATTTCTAAACTAGATGGGGGAGGGGAATGTAATGGCATCCCAAGGATTTCATTTGTTTTGAGTTTAGTAAATTTTATAGATCAGAGAAGAGGATTGCAAAGCAAGAAAAATAAGCTAAGACCTCGTCATGAACGACTGACTTTGCAGCTCTGGGATTTATCTTTAACTGTCAAGAGAGAATCATTTAAGAAGTCTGGGTGGGTGGTACAATAGCTAACTGTGCTTTGGAGCACACTCTAACAGCAAAAGGGAATGATGATCTTTTAGAGGCTTGTTGTGATTAAGTAAAAGGTGTGAAGGACTTGAACTAAAACCTTTGCATTAGTAGTAACTGAAGTTATATAGGAAGGCCAGGAGTAAGTAGTACATGCCTTAATTATAGTACTAAGAAGGCAGAGTCAGGAGGTTCTCTGTGAATTAGAGGTACTTAGCCTGTTTTACATACTGGGTTCCAGGCCCACCAGAGTTACAAAGTTGAGGCCCTATCTTTAAAAAAATACTATCTTAAACATATTCTCTCTCTCTCTCTCTCTCTCTCTCTCTCTCTCTCTCTCTCTCTCTCTCTCTCTCACACACACACACACACACACACACACACACACACACAGTATTGATGGACACATAAAAGCCAAGTGTAGTAGTATGCACCTTTAATACCAGAGGCTAAGGCAGGCAGATCTCTGTGAATTTGGTGTCAGCTTGGTCTACACAGTGTCTTCCAAGCTTTCCAAGTCTACATAATGAGAGACTGTTTGAAAAATGTACGTGTGGGTATGTGTCCAGTAGTAGTACTGGAAAATGTACGTGTGGGTGTGTGTCCAGTAGTAGTACTGGAAAATGTACGTGTGGGTATGTGTCCAGTAGTAGTACTGGAAAATGAGAGATGTTAGGAGTAGAGCTAGTACTTCCAATTTTCATAGTTTGGCTAAAGTAGAATTTCATGAGTAATTCCTCTTCATATAAAAATTGCTGGATAAAATATGTGGTATTGAGGACTGGAGCAATGGCATATTGATGAAGAACATTTAACTGCATTTGCAGAGTACCTGGGCTAGGTTTCCAGTATCCAGTTCCAGAAGATGGTGGAGTCCTCTACTGACCTTTTTGTGTACCAGACACACATGATGCATATACATATGTGCAATCAAAACATTCATACATAGAAAATAAATAGTGTAGTGTCTTAAAAACCGTTTCTAATTCATTATTGTGCTGGCAAAAGCCTAAAAATGAAATGAAATTGGGAATGCAGATGTTAGCTAGCTTTACTGTATAACTTTTCATCCTGTGGAATCTGCCTAAATTGGTTTTGTTTGTTTTTTTGAGATAGGGTTTCTGTGTGTAGGGGTTTTTTTGTTTTTGTTGTTTGCATATGGAGCCCAAGAAACAAAGCCCAAGGCTTGAAGAACTCCTTTTCTGTTCAGGAAGCTGATAGTTTGGTTTTAGTCTTAGCAGGATGTCCCATGTATGGAGAAGGATGTCTAACAAGGCTTGTTGCAGATTTATATTTCCCATGTGGATATGATCTTGGAAAACTTTTCAGCCCATTATCAACTCCTGTTTGATCATACCTGTGATTATCTTGCAAAATCCATCAAGCTTTTAAGAGGATGCCAAACTTAAAATAATCTTCAGGTAAAAGTTCCAGGGCACACTATACTAGATCTTAGTAAACAAATAAATCTCAGATGAGCCCTAAACAAAGTGGTGCATACTGTAATTGGCAAATATGTGTATCCACTGAGCCAACTTTCTGTTCCTTGATCTCAGCACTTGAGATACCAAGCAGAAGGATTTGAGTTTGAGTCCAGCCTGGGCTACAGTAAGACCATGTCTCAAAAAAAAGAAAAGGAACAGGGAAGGGTAGGAGGATTGGAGAGAGATGGCTTAGTGGTTATCAACTCTTGTGCAATCATAAGACCTCAATTTTTTTGTTTGTTTTTTTGTTGTTGGTGCTTCTTTTTTCCTTTTTTAAAATTCTTTTTTATAATCTTAAATTGTTTAATATTATATTGTGCACATTGGTTGTTTTGCCTGTATGTATGCCTGTATGAGGTGTTGGATTCCCTGAAACTGGAGTTACAGACAGTTGCATGCTGCCATATGTATGCTGGGATTTGAACCTGGGACCTCTGGAAGAACACCCAGTGCTCTTAACTGATGAGCCATCTTTCAGCATCCATCTTTTAGGTTTTTTGAGACAGGGTTTCTCTATGCTGTTCTGACTGTCCTGGAACTTACTCTGTAGACCAGGCTGGCCTCAAACTCAGACATCTGCCTGCCTCTGCTTCCCAAGTGCTGGGATTAAAGGCATCTGCCACCACTGCCTCACCAAGACCAGAGTTTTAATTCCACCACCATGTGACAGGCTGGGCTTCCTGAAAATGTCTAGGACTCTAGATCCAAGAGGTCTGATTATACTATGTAATGGCCTCTGGGCTCTTTCTTAGATGTGTGCAACTGCACATACTTGCACATGCATTCATGCAGATACACACATACAAATAAATGATGAAAAAAATTACAAGGGTGGAGAGATGGCTCAGCAGTTAGAGAACAAACTGCTTTTGCTGAGGACCCAAGCATATGCACTGACTCAAAATCACCAGCTTGAGGGAATTTAGCACCCTCTCTGGATTCATGTACACATGCCTACTTCCTCACACACGCATATACATAATGAATAAAATACAATAATCCATTTAAATAATTTAAAATTAAATTATTAAATAATAATTTAAAATAATAATTTAAAAATAAAAATACAAAATCCATTGTATAATGAGTGAGATCACAAGAGATAGTGATCTATAGAGTTTATAGAAAGTTTATATTTTATAATAGTATATGTTTGTGTATTATATAGGTAGCAAATAAAAGAGTGAAGTAGGAATGTAAATTAAGATTCTTAAAACATGACCAGATGAAGAACTAAGCAAAAATAGAATCTTAGAAAGGATTAAATGGTGTTAAATGAGATGGCACACTGAAGGAGAAAATATGTAAACTAGAAGATAGCAGCAAAGATATTACCAAGTCAAGTGAGCTGCCACATATCTGTAATTCCAGGACTGGGAAGCTGAGGCAGGAAGAGGCCAGTTTGTGTTACAGAGCCAAATCCTGTCTCAGAATGAACAAAAGGACAAGGTAACTGCTGAGAAAGCAGCATGGAGATAGAGACAACATTTAAAAGATTGAGATAAAAGTTATCCTGAAAGGTGGGCATGGTAGCACCCATCTTTAATCCCAGCACTTGGGAGGCAGAGGTGGGTGGGTCTTTGTGAATTAGAGACTAGCCAGGTCTACAGATCAAGTTCCAGGAGAGCCAGAGAAACCATGTCTTAGGAAAACAAACAAAATGTCATTGT
Organism: Tokudaia tokunoshimensis; assembly: GCA_036184795.1. Classification (NCBI taxonomy): domain Eukaryota; kingdom Metazoa; phylum Chordata; class Mammalia; order Rodentia; family Muridae; genus Tokudaia; species Tokudaia tokunoshimensis. The sequence goes on from BTHU01000015.1 coordinate 18,764,668, forward strand.
GAAGAATTGTAGCATAATATCTAATTGGATTCCTAAAAAGAAGTAATTATGAAAGGAAGAATTATATGGCTAAACTTTTTTTCCAGAATTGAGAACAGAAAATATCAAGTGTTGCAAATCACTTCCTTTTAATCCCAAGGAAGGCAGGCATCCCACTTGAGAGGCAGAGGCAGATAGAGTTTGAGGCCAACCTGGTCTTGGAAGTGAGTTCTGGGACAACCAGGGCTATTACACCAAGAAACTCTGTCTTGAAAGACAAAAGAACAAACAAACAAAACCAGTGAGTCCCAAGGAATAAGTAAGATTAACTATGATAAGTCACAGTGGAACTGCAGGCTAGTGACAGAAACCCTTAAAAGAAATTAGAACCAACAAACTGCTATAAAAATCATTTTCTTTAAGCTGAGAACTGATTTCCCAGCTGTAGCAACAGAAGCCAGAGCACATTGGAATTCTGTCTTACGTACTGAGACAAAACATCTGTCAGCCTTGAAATGGCATACTCAACATACTTTCACAATAGACATACTGAGATAAAATTCTTAGAGGAGCATTTGCTACCAACAGAACAAGATTCCAAGTATATAATTCAGATAAAGAAAACTCATCCAAAATAGAAATCTCAAGGTGCTTTGCAGTAGCCCTATAATATTTAAATCAAATATATACCTTGGTTCACATTGTACTATTACAGGATGCTTTATGTTTCAAATTTTGCTTCATTAACTGAATCTACTCTAGACATATATCTGGGCATGTTTGTTCATGATATGATTCTAGACGTCTATACTCCTGAGTCAAAAGGAATTTTTTTTAAATTTTTTTTTTACTAATTCTTTGTGAATTTCATATCATGTACTCCAATCCCACTCATCTCTCTGTCCCTTTGTATCCATTCTCCACCCTTGCAACCTCCCCCTAAAAAATTAAATAAATAAATAGCAAAAAAAAAAAAAAGAATTAAAAAAAAAAAATCTCACCCTGAAGATGTAGCATGCCACAGTGTGTCATGCAGTGCACTTGCAAATGTTCATTGCAGTGAGTCATTTTCCAGGTCTGTTTTGAGGCGTCCTCTGGCTTCTGCTACACTATTAATACTGGATCCTCATGGGGACTTCTCTTGGATATCCTATTGCTGCCCTGTGTCATGGAGAGCCTGCACTTTCATGCACTCCAGCAGATCATACATGAGGTAGATGGTGGGTGGGCCTATTCAAAGCCCTGGATCTGGGCCTGGGAGGTGGGTGAGTTGGTCAGTCTACCAGCTTTCCAGGGTCCTTTGGCTCCTGCTGCTACACTAGGGCAAGCTCTCCAGCACTGCCCTGGCTAGCTCACCCAATGCAGCAGCTGACAAAGGACAGGGTCATCTCTCCTGGTCTTACTATTGGGACAGCTTACCTGTTTCCTTTTTTGCATGGCCAGCTCAGCACAGTGCCTCAGGCAGCAGTCTAAACCAGGGACATTTGCCTGGCTTTGGTAGTAATATGGACCGGGGACATCAACACAGACTCCTGCTGCCACAGGGCTGCACATTGCCCCAGACATGGCTCAGGTAGTAACATGGGCCCTGCTGTCCCTAACCTCAGCATGACCTCCTCATATCCGCCTGTTCCTCACTGCCACTGAGCCTCCACAGTGTATGAACCCTCTGCTTTGTTTGCTCTCCCATCTCTCCATCACACATTTCCCCATGGTAGTGGCGTGTACTCATGGCAGGTGCTTGTGTGCCTTTCTTCCTGCCCGCCCGCCTCAGGAATTTCTTGGTACTTGTAAAATTGGTTTTTTAAAGAGGACTACCAATTTACATTTCATTCAACAGATTGTGCTGGCTTTATTTACAAATGATTGTTTGGACCAGTTTTAAATAACAAAGATTGCCATTTCTTACCAGATACTTAAATTTTAGACAATACTGTCTTGGTTTACTTCTCTTGGTTTGATATTAAAAATGTGTTCTGAGTTTGAGCCCTAACCTAGCTCCTCCTTAAAAACTTTTTGAATAGATAAAAAATTGTTAATTGAAACATATCCTTTCTAACTTTCTAGAATGTAAAGTTTAACTTTTCCTTATCCCTTTTCAGTTTATTATTACTGACATAATATAGTTCATCTCTTTTTTTTCCTGTTTTTGATTGTTTTGTTTTGATGACAGGGTTTCTTTGTATAGTAGCCCTGGTTATCCTGGAACTTGCTCTGTAGACTAGGTTGGCCTTGAACTCAGATATTTGCCTACTTCTGACTCCCAAGTGCTGGCATGTAGCACCAGCCACCACCAGTGCCCAACTCACATCTCCGTCCCTCCCTTCCTCTCTCCCTCCCTCCCTCCCTCCCTCCCTCCCTCCCCACTCCCCTCTCTCCAGGGTTTTACAATACAGTCTCAGGCTGGCCTTGAACTTATAGAGACCCACCTGCCTCTAAGTCTCAAGTGCTTCTATGAACCACTACACCTAGTTAATTCAGCCATTTAAAGAAATTGCAAATAGAGCTGAGGAGATGCAAACATGATGGCTTGAGTTCAAATCCTCTTACATTAAGACAAGAGGCTAGAGAATCCCCTGAAAATTTGCTAGGTAGCTAGCCCAGCATACATAGGGGCAGCTAAGAGACTGTCTCTGACAAGGTAGAAGGAAGAACAGTACCAGATGTAGTCCTTTGACCCCAGTGCTTGTGTCATGGCACACTCACATGTATATACGCACATCCATACACATATGAAAAGAAATGGAAATAGCCAGATGTGGTGCCAGTGGCCCATTCTTGTAGGCCTAGTATTTGAGGTGGAGGTAGGAGGATTTCTGAGCTGAACACTAGACTGAGGTACAATGTGAGACTTGTCTAAAAAACAAACAGCCGGGCGGTGGTGGCGCACGCCTTTAATCCCAGCACTTGGGAGGCAGAGGCAGGTGGATTTCTGAGTTCGAGGACAGCCAGGGCTACACAGAGAAACCCTGTCTTGAAAAAAAACAAAACAACAACAACAACAAAAAAATCTGCATATATACTAAAAAGAAAAAAAAGCCAAATATTTGATTTTCTTGTGATTGTGGAAGGGTGTACTTTTGCCATGCTATGTTTTCTTTCTAGTTCTATATATTTTTACCAGGCAGCCAGCAGGACAGAAGGAAACAAATGTGTTTACTATGAGTCATTTGGGGGTGGGGGGGGCGACTGTTAATTTGTTTGGGAATTCTATGTTTTAATGTGAGCTTGAATTTAAGATGTCACTTTAAACTTTCTTTGCTGTTCCTTTGCTGTTCCAGGTGCAAGTGAAAGTGTGGGGAAGCACATGCTTGAAGCTTGTAACAACAACCTGGAGATGGCCGTCACCATGTTTTTGGATGGAGGAGGAATTGCCGAGGAGCCTAGTACCAGTTCAGCAAGTGTCTCTACTGTCAGACCACACACAGAGTATGGATTTGTTATTTATTGTAGCAGTTACTCATTTGCTTAAATTAACTAGCTGCCTCTTTATCAGGGTTGGTTCAGTTTTCTAGTTTTTGAAATTTTAAAGGTTGAAAGCCTCTGAAAATATCATGTGGAAGTTTTTGTATTTAATATACCTTAAATTCTCTAGAGCACTGTCCTTGTCTACTTGATCTTCTTTCTGTTAAGTCCTCAAAAGAACTGTGTGGGTTAGAGGCAGGTGGCAGGCAGGCAGAGTGCCTGGTACAATTGCTTGATTATAATTGGCCTGAGATTGGGGTTTATGTGTTCTACAACCACCAAATACAACCACAAAAATAATTTTTTTGGCTTGGGATTTAGCTCATTTGTAGAGTGTTTGCTTGGCATTCAAGAAGTTCTGGGCTAAATCCCCAACATTGAGTGAGAGCTAGACTAAGTGACACATGCTTGCAACCATAGCTTAGGAGGTGCCAATGTGAGGATCCAAAGTTCATGGAAAATTGAAGCCATACTGGGATACACCAGAATAGTAAAAACAAACAAAACTTTATAGATTGGCATTATTATTTTGCCTATGAGGAAACTAGAGCATGGCCATTTTTTCCTAAGCTATATAGCAGTTAAAAAGCAGATATAGGGGGCTAGAGAGATGGCTCAGCAGTTAGGAGTACTGACTGCGTTTCCAAAGGACCCTGGTTCAATTCCCAGCATTCACATGGCAGCTCACTACTGTCTGTAACTCCAAGATCTGACAACCTCACACAGACATATGTGCAGGCAAAAAAACATTGCAATGTGCATAAAATAAAGTATAAAAAAAGCAGATACAGTCTAATGAAGCTCATATTTCCAAATAGAGATTTTCCTATGTTTTCTCAGGAAAGCAAATTACCTTGAAATATTTTCAAGAACTAAAGCTGAAGGTATAGCTTAATAGTAGAATGCGTGGTACCTGAGTTTAAGATGTAGCACTTAAATCTGTGTATAAACAATTGTGTATAAACAAAATTCTTTTAAATAGTTACCTGCCTATCACTAAAGGCATCCCCAGTGTATATAGAACTGTTTATATTTCATTTTTGAGCCATTTATATTTGATTAGTTAGAGTTTGCAATAAATAACTCTTGGGCAAAAGCTCATCAGTCTTTGGAAAGTATTAGCACTAAATCTTGTTGGGAATACTATAGGCACATGCCTCTCCACTCAGATGGTCATTGGCTTTTTCTTTTTGAGATACCATTGCTGTGTAGCCTAGGCTGGTCATGAATTCATGATCTTCCTGTGAATTAGGATTCCAGGTGTGCCCATAATTTCTGGCTAAGCCAGTAGATTCAACAATAACAACAACAAATATACAACCTTTTAAAGAGGCTGGGGCTTTGTGACTCATGCCTTTAGTACCATAACTCAGGAGACAAAGGCCAGAAAGATCTATATGAGTTCTAGGCCAGCCTGGTCTACATAGTGAGACCCTGTCTGTAAAAATCAAACCAAACCAAACCAAACCCCAACCCCAAACCACCCATACCCCAAAACACCCTTTTTTAAAAGTCCTTAAACAAGACTCTGATATGCTTAGTCGTTGTAATTCCCATAATTTATGAGATACTAAACAAGAGGAATCACTTTAAATAGAACAGGCAAAGGGCCAGGGGTTTACTTTATTTTATTAAATCATTTACTTATTTTAATATGGATTGGTGTTTTGCCAGCATGTATATCTATATGAGGGTGTCAGATCACTTGGTACAGAAGTTATAGACAGCTGTGAGCTGCCAAGTGGGTGCTAGGAATTGAACCTAGTTCCTGTGGAAGAGCAGCCAGTGCTCTTAACAGCTGAACCATCTCTCAGCCTCTAGAGTTTTTTGGGTTTTTTTAAATTATTAATTACATTAGATGCACTTTAAGAACCAGGTCACAAACAAGTATAATTGTTGAATTCGTTTCAGATTATAGAAAGAATATTATTTCTGTAAGAGTTAGGAACTTTGGAGATCATATTAATACCTTACAAAGTTTTTGCTTGTTTTTTGTTTTCTATTAACCATTTATCTCAAGTGTAATCCCATTCCCCATCATGGCTCAAAGTTTTAATAGAAACCAATATTGAGGCAGATGAGATATTAAACACCTTTAATTACAGTGCTCTATAGACAGACAAGAGGATCTCTGAATTCCTGGGTCATTCTTTTTGTTTTGTTTTGTTTGTTTATTTTTGTTGTTGTTGTTGTTGTTTCGAGACAGGGTTTTTCTGTATAGCCTTGGCTGTCCTGGAACTTGCTCTGTAGACCAGGCTGGCTTTGAACTCATGGTGATCTGTCTGCCTCCGCCTCCCAGGTACTGGGATTAAAGGCTTTGTGTTACCACCACCCAGCTTTCCTGGATCCTTCTTGTCTACATAGCACACTCCAGGCTAGCCTGTCCCAATAAAACAATAATGCTGAAGAATTATATAGTTGGTAGAAATTTCAATAATAGATATTTGCATTCGATTTAGGGGACCATATATATATTTTTTTTTTTTCAAAACATACACATACATACAAACAATTGTACTTAAAAATGGTAGTTGTTTTTGTTTTGAGACTGGGTCTTACTGGCTGATTTCGAACTCACTGTGTAGACCAGGTTGGCCTCAAACTCAGATCTGCTCATGTCTGCCTCCCAGCGCTAAAATTAAAGGTGTGGGCCACCATGACTAGCAAGCAATTCGACTGTTTTTTTTTTTTTCTTAATGACTTACAGTTCTGCATGTACGTGTGTGTGTGTGTGTGTGTGTGTGTAAGATGAAACCCAGGGTGTCACCATTGCTGGGGACTCTATCATTGAGTTAAACTCTAGCCCCATAGCATTTATTTTTTTAGCTTATTTTTACCCATTTGTTGTCTAAACTAGTTGCAAACTCATAAGCCCCAGACATTGTTTTGACTCAGCTTATGAGTAGCAAATTGTTCCCACAAATGAGTACTTTCCCCCAACTAGTTACATCATGATTTGGTTAGATTGTTTATATGCTAACTGATAAACATTTAATAGTAGCTCTTAATTCCTTAACTAGAATTTCCCTTCCAATTCACCTTCTATTGTCTTTTCACTCATTGTAGTTAACATTGCTAAATATCTTCAGAAATACAGTAATTAAGTCTTACTTTGTAGGGACTTTTTTTTTTTTAAAGATTGTGTTGGGTGAGTGCTTGTCCTCATACTCATGAGTGTGGAAGCCAGGAGACTGTCAGATCCCTTAGAGCTAAAGTTGCATGTGTTTGTGAGCCACCTGATATTTATGTTTATAATTCTTTTTTGTTTCACTATTATGTGTTTGGGTTTATGGGTGCCATATCAGTTATGGGAAGGTCAGAGAACAACTTGACGAAGTTAGTTCTCTCCTTCCAAAAGTTGGTCTAGGGATCCAATAAGTTGGTCAGGCCTTGGTGGCAAGTGTCTTCCCCACAGAGTCATCTTGCTGGCCTTTATGCTTAGAAGTCTTACAAGTTATTGTTTTTCTATGACAGTTAAGACCAAGAATATTAAGCACTTTTAATATTTGATTTCAACTTAAAACTGATTTTAAAGATAACGTACCATTTAGTTTTTGGTTTTTCAAGACATGGTCTCATTGCATAATCTTCACTGTCCTGGAACTCACTAAACAGGCCTCAAACTTATAGAGATCCACCTGTCTCTGCCTTCCAACTGGTAATAAAGGCATGTGCCACCATGCCCAGATACCATTTATTTGTGTTTTTAATTTTTTTATGTGTATGGATGTTTCCCCCTTGCGTGTATGTCTGTGCACCGTGTGTATACCTGGTGCTGTGGAGGCCAGAATAGGCTGTTGGATCCCCTGGGAATGGAGGTAGAGATGGCTATGAGCGACCATATCAGTGCTGGAACTCAAACCTGCAGTCTTGGAAGAACAGTCAATGCTCTTAACCACTGAGTCAGCTGCTCTAATACAAGCAACTTTCAAGTTTATCATAACACTTTAGGTTTCACCTTCCTAGGTGAAAAAAGAAAAGAAAAATTTTATAAAATAAAATTTTTACTGAGTCATTGGTGAGTAATTATATTGTTTCTATGTTGAAAACTTGAAAAGAAATTTTTTTTTAATATATTTCCAGTGCTGGGGATCACTTGCAGGACCCTGCAGATATTAAGCATATATATAGTCTACTGCTGTACTCTATCCCTTACTGAGAATAAGGTTTAATTTATTTGTTTAAAATTGTTATTGCATTTATCACTGTGTATGTACAGATGTGCTCATGTCTTGGCACATTGTTGGAGGTTAGAGGAAGTCAGATTTCTCCTTTCACTGTGTGCATACAGTGTCATCAGACTTGGCAGCAGGCATCTTTACCCACTGAGCCATCTTCTTAGACTCAGAATTTCTATGACTAGGGAGATGGCTCAGTATTCAGAGTACTGACTGCTTTTCTAGAGGACTAAATTTTTACCACCCCCAGGGCGTCCTAGGGTACTGCATGTACATGGTCTGAAGAACCACATTGAGGCAAGCATTCACACACATAGAAAATAACATGTCAAGAAGAGTTTATATTTTAATATATATTATACATTTATATTTTTTATATAGAAAATTCCTTTTCTGGACACTAGGATCTGTTGAGTAAATACTTACAAGATTACAGCTTCTTCCTTCATAGAATAAAATTTATTACCTATTTGTTGAAGCTTCTTTACTATATCCTTGTGTTTTAATGTGTGATATAGCAATAATTATACCAATTCTACCAAGCCTATATTTTCCATGTTGTTTTGTTTTGTGTTTTGTGTTTTTTGTTGTTGTGTTTTTTTGTTTTGTTTTGTTTTTGAGACAGGGTTTCCTTTCCAGTAGCCCTGACTGTCCTGAACTACTTCTGTAGGCCAGGCTGGCCTTAAACTCAGAGACCTGCCTTTCTCTGCTTTCTGAATGCTAGGATTAAAAGTGCAACCATGCCAGTCTCATTCCTTATCTTTAAGAATTCAGGGAGGCTGGGCATTGGAGAGATGGCTCTACAGTTAAGAGCCTGTAACTCCAGCTCTAGAGGTGTCTGTCGCTTACAGTCTCTGGGGGTCCTGCACTCATACACACATACTCCCACACACATAATTAAACTAAAAATAATTAGGGAGGGTTGGGCATTTAGCTCAGTGGTGGACAAATTGCCACACAAATGAAAGGCCCTAGGTTCAGTTCTTAGTAGGGGCCAGGGAAGGAGGAGCAAAAATTGCATTAGAAAAAGGCCAACATAACTACTGCAGCTTGGATGTAGTGTGGAACAAGCTTTAATCTTAACACATGAAGGAATGGGAGGGAGGGAGGGACAGACGGACGGACGGACAGACAGACAGACAGAGCCAGCCAGCTTAGTTTGAGTGAGACTGGGCAGATGGTTCAATGGTTATGAGCACATACTGCTCTTACAGAGGGCACAAGATCCATTTCCAGCAACTATGCTGGGCAGTTCACAACAACGTATAATTCCAACTTAAGGAGAATCTGAGGTTTCAACTATGCATATATCTCTCCTATACCCCATAATTTAAAAAAATTAAAGGTGTAAGGGACCTGAGATGGAAAGAGATCATTCTTTTTTTTAACTTTTCTTTTTATTCTTTCTTTTTAAACCATTTTAGCTTTCTGTGCTAGGTATTTTTTCCAGTTATTCTATGTAGAAATCATTTACAACTTTTGTCTTGATTACTGTAGTTCCTAAAAACTGTTTCACTTAATAATTTGAATACATTTCTAATTATATAATTATATATTATATTTCTAATTAAGGAAAATAGCTGTCATAAACAGTTTTTCATTTTGATATTTTTTTCACTTTTTTTTTTAATAGAGAAGAAGTTCGTGCTCCAATTCCTCAAAAGCAAGAAATATTGGTGGAGCCAGAGCCTTTGTTTGGAGGTAAGTTCTCTTTGTTTGCCTTTGTCTGACCTTTGTTTGGAGGTAAGTTCTCTTTATTTGCCTTTGTCTGACCTTGTTGTTATCTAGGATTTAATAGAGTTAGCTGAAGATACGAGGGCTTGCTCAGAGATTTTTGTCTTCATTTGAAGAATTAGTTTTTATCTTACATTTCTGTATTTCCTCTTAGGAAGCTGTATTCCTTAACGGAGAATAATATTGTACATTAACAATTGACAATATGTTGCAGAAGACTGGTTTTTGGTGGTTGTTGTTGTTGGTGGTGGTGGTGGTGGTTTTTTTTTTTTTCTTTTAAGGAAGGGTGTTACTGTGTAGTCCTAGCTGGCCTTAGAACTCAGAGGTTGCCTGCTCTGAGTTCTACATTCTAGGATTGAAGACGTGCACTACTGCACCTAGCTCCCCGCCTCCCCACTCCTTTTGGAACTGCTGCCTCATAGGGAAACCTCTTTTATTAAAAATAACTTTTAATTTTATGTTATTTTTCTGAATATACACTTGACTAATAACTCTTTATTGTTTTATATACTTTATCTTCTCTTTTTAATTTCTCCAAGTTCTGTTCCTACTTTGGACAGGGAGAAAAATAGTCCTTATTAGGTGCAAAAACTTTTTAGAAGTCTTGGCATATTCAAAGTATGCTGAAGTATGGGGTATTTAATCAACTTTAAAGAACAGTAATAGTTTAATAAGTACCTACTTACCTGTATGAGGCAAACATTTTTAGATATTGCTTAAAAAATAGAGGATTGAATCTTACTGTGGTTGGGCAAACAGATGGTGAAATGTATATTGTATTAAGAACACTAGTACACGAAAATAAGAGACCCATTTTAAGTTTTGTAGAAATGTTAGCATAGGAAAGAAAATTTTAAAATTTTTATTTATTTACTTATAGACCAGGCTGCTCTTAAACTTGGAGATCTGCCTGCCTGTCTCCTTAGTTCTGGGATTAAAGGTGTGTACCAGGCAAGAAGGGGAAATAATTATTTTAAATGCTAAAATCCATTAGATGTTAATATTTCCTCCCTAAGTAGAACACTTTTCTTGCATGTATCAGGCACTAGATTTAATCCATCTGTATTGAACATGTATGGACTCTTTTCTTATCAGTATTACAAAACAACAGAACAATCATTTAGAAAGCATTTACATTGAATTAGGTATTATAAATAATCTAGAGATAGTGTAAATCATAAAGCTCATTGAAGGATATGCTCATGTGTACATGTGCATGCATGTGAAGGCCAGAGGTTGAGCTCCATCCTTAGTTATCTTATTCATTGAGGCAGGGTTTCTGAGTCAAACCCAGAACTCTCTGATATAGTTGGTTTCCCTGGCCAGCTTGCTCTGGGGAACCCCCTGTTTTTGCAGTGTTGTGTGACAAAACTTTTCTGGGAAGGCACAACATATGTCTACTCACCTCAGATATAGGGCCTACTACAGATAAAGATACCATCAAAGTTCAACGTGGTGAACTAATGAGTTTTACTTGGGTTACTTACAGGAGTATGGGTGAGGGGTTACTTAAAGGAACAGAATATCTCAAAGACAACTGCATTATCAAAGCCTATCTAGCATGGGTGACAGTTTACAACGCTGGGAACCTGGAACACACTGCACGGCCTTCAAGCAGCTCAATAGGTTATACAGTGTCCTTTCCAAGTGCCTCAGTTGTTTTAAACCTCTTCCAGGCAGTCCAACTGGATTTTGTTTCTTCCAGGCAGCTAGTCTGCTCTGAAAGTCTTCTTTATAGCCCAGCTTTTATTGCTAACTTTGGCAGGAAAGGGCCTAATGGATCTGGTCAGTTTCAGGAATTTCCTGAAACTCTTTTGAGTCACTTTCCTGCTTAAGGTTCTTGCTGCAGGGTGGAACATTTTAATCTCTGAGGAAATATTTGTACTGCCTTCCAAGGCTGGGATTACAGATGTGTTGCCATGCCAACTAGGTATTTTACCTTGGTTCTGAGGATTCAGATTTAACTCTTCAGGTCTGCACAGCAAGTACTTTTACTGCTATGCCCCATCCTCCACTGGATATTCACCTGCATGTTATAGATAGTGAGAGGTGGGGAAGTATTAGACAGCTTTATGTTAGTTATAAGATAGTCAAGTTAGTCCTCTTAAAAAGAGGACACTATTTTAGTTAATTCTTGGAGGTTTTAGTTGGTCCTTTTGCTTGTGGCAAGGCAATACACGTCATAGTGAGAGCATATGGTGTAAGAAGCTGCTTAATTCTTGGCAGCCAAGAAACAGAAAAGGAAATAAAAGAGACCAGGGTCTCACATTCCCTTCAAGGGTGTAAAACCCAAGTGACCAAAGCTTCTCTGTTAGGTCCCAGTTTTCAAAGGTTCCCAGTGTACTATGTTGGGAACCAAGCCATTAACCTAAGGAAGGGCCTTTGGGATGATGCCCAAAATCATAGGAAGAAACATTTCTTTCAAAGCTGTTGGATAGAGATGCTGAATTCTCAATACAAAGCAAACAGAAGAGCCAAGGTCTGTAGGACTGCCTATGACTTAGAACAGTGAATTTTAATGAGACAAGAGTTTAAAAAGCTAATTGATTATAGATTTTGGCTTGAACAAACCATTTTTAAAAGATTTTTCTTTTATTGTTTGTTAGTTTGGTTGGTTCGTTGAATTTTTTTCTAGACAAGTTTTCTCTGTAGCCCTGGCTGTCCCAGAACTCAGAGATCTGCCTGCCTCTGCCTCCCAAGTGCAATGATTAAAGGTGCCTGGCTCATTTTTTTAAAATATTAGTTGTGTGTATTTATGTGAGTGCAGGAGTACAAGGAGCTGGTATCACAAGTAAGGTGTGTATGCATGGGTGTGGGTACATCATTCTGGAAGTGACATGGCTTAAGATATATTTTTAATATTACTGTGTGGGATGGGGGTTGGGATGGTGGGTGTGGGGGTGAATATGTACTTGTGAGTTGCCCAGGGAGATTAGAATAGAAAATGGAATATCCTGGAGTTCAATTTTGGTGTAGTATCAAAGAGTATTCACTTTTATCTCAAATGATATTGTTTCTCTCTTTACTACAATATTTCTGTGTGGGAATTTAATATTCTTACTATACTTGAATTTAAATAAAGCAATAGATTTAGAATTATTCAGATGATATTAAAATCCAAGGTGTTGTTTTTCTCTTGTTAGGTATTAACAAAAATTTATAAAAATATAAAACAATATTGGTCTCATTAGATTGTTTTTCTCTGCTAGTCCTTGTGTTCTACTATGATATCTAGTGCTTTCCTTATGCATCTGGATTTCTTTTAGCTTTTTATATAGCTTAGTGGTTTTTGGCTTTAATGAATATCATGCCTATTGAGTGGGCAGAAGGAAGATTCCAGAGGAATGATGTTTGCTTATGGTAAATGGTTTGCTAGAGCCCTGGGCACTTGGAGTAAAAGACATGGGTTAAAAGTATCGTAGCTTGGGCTGGAGAGATGGCTCAGAGGTTAAGAGCACTGACTGCTCTTCTAGAGTTCCTGAGGAACCACATGGTGGCTCACAACCATCTGTAATGGGATCCAGTGCCCTCTTCTGGTGTGTCTGAAGACAGCTACAGTGTACTCATATGCATAAAATAAATAATTCTCTTTTTTTAAAGTGTGTTGTAGCTTGAAAGAGGCTCTTAATAGAGGTATGATGGGGGCAAATAGTGGATGGTGAGTTGGCTCTAAAGCTGTAATATGAAGAGACAGTAAGAGTACTAGGGTGATTGGGCCTCTCCCAAAGGGACGAGTGAGGGGTGATAGGAAGTGCAGGGGACTGTTTGCTGGCCTGCTTTAGGCAGTTTAGAAGTAGAACATTTTCCTATTTCACTGCTGTTCTATGTCTAGTCATGTAAAAAATTTGCTTTAACAGTTGGTAGGGTTAAAATCTGTCAGTGGTGAGTAGCTCAAAGTTGCTGCCCGATGACTTGAATTTGATCCTTGCGGCCCATGATTGAAGGAGGATCAGCTACTGATAGTTGTCCTCTGACCCACACACATGGACTGTGGAAAGCACACACAAAATAAAATAAGATAAAGTAACCTTCTTATATCACTAGTTCTCAAAGGCATTATTTGGGGACTAGGTACACGGCTGTACTTGTAGCACTTAGAAGGCTGAGGTACTAGATTTTGACCTTTCTTTAAAAAAACAAAGGAACAACAAAGGCGTGGAGCCTAAATATCCCTGCTACAAATGTATATTTTAAATAGGCTATCTTGATTAAAAATAGCTCAAAGAGTGAAAAGAATCACATTCTCCAATTTTTTTTTTCAATAAATAACTTACTTTTATTTTATGTGCATTGGTGGTTTGCTCTGCATGTATGTCTTGTGTGAAAGTGTTAGATCTTGGAGTTAGTTTTGAGCTGGGAATTGAACCCAGGTCTTCTGGAAGAATACCAAGTGTTCCTAACTGTTGAGCCATCTCTTCAGCCTCTCTGCTGGTTTTTTGTTGTTGTTGTTGTCGTTGTTTTGTTTTGTTTGTTTGTTTTTAAACAAGAAAGATAAGCAGAAAAAAAAGGATTAGGTTTAATTTATTTCATTTAGTTGAGACAGGATCTTTTTATGTAGCTATGGCTGGCCTAGAACTGACTATGTAGATGAGGCTAACCTTGAACTCTTGAGTCCTAGGATTAAAGTAATGTGCCACCACTGCCTGACAAAGTTCTATTTATTTGTTTCTGCTTGAGTGTGTGTGTGTGTTGTTTTTTTCATGAACACCAGGAGAGAGAATCAGATTCTGTTACATGGCTCATGGTTATGAGCCACGTGGTTGCTGGGAATTGAACTCGGGTCTGAAAGAAAAGCCAGTGCTCTCAACAGCTAAGCCATCTCTCTAGTCCCTGATTTAAATTTTTAAAATTCAGATAAGCTATTTAAAAATGTAATCCTAACTGTTATTTTTTTTTTAAAAAATCTATTCCTGAAGGTAATTGTGATTCTTTTATTTTTGAGACAGTACAGCTTTGAAGTTACTTTGTACCCCATTATGACCTCCAACCTTTGATTTTATTGAGATTCCAGGCTTGCCTGGCCTGTTAACTGTGATTTAGCATAAACATTGGTGTGGTGTGTGTGTGCTCCTATGAATGAGGTAAACGTGATAAATCAATGAAGTTTGTTTGGTTTTCAGTAGGCCTATGTAGCCAGCCCAGGTTGGTTCTGAACTCAGTAGTCAAAGATGACTTTACATTTCTGTTGTGATCACAGGCATGTGCTACCACTACATGTCTATGAGGTGCTGGGGATCAAATCCAGGATTTCATGCTAGCCCTAAGTTTCTGATTTTTGCTTTTAAGTTTTAAATTTTTAATTTGTGTTTTGTGTTGAATCTCCCATAGTTGTGAGCTGACCCCTGTGGGTGCTAGGACCTGAACAGGCAGCAGGTGCTTTTAACTGATGAGCTATCTATCTCTCTAGCACCTGATACTGTATTTTTAATTGTTTTGCTTTTAGGGCTGGAGGGTTGGCTCAGTGGTTGGGAGCATTGACTGCTCTTTCAAAGGTCCTGAGTTCAATTCCCATTAACAACATGGTGGCTCTCTACCGTCTGTAATGGGGTTTGATGCCCTTTTCTGGTGTGTCTGAAGACAGCAACAGTGTACTCATACATAAAATAAATCTTTAAAAAAATTTTTTGCTTTTAACTTAGTTATTCTAAGAGAGAGATAATTATTCTAAGTAATGAAATGCATAGTTTGTAGAAAAAGATGCTTTGACAAAGGGTAAGAGACTTTTGAACTCTTTGTCTTCTAATCATTAATGTGAGGCATTATTTTGGTTACATGCTGGCCAGACCTACCATATATAAGTCAGTTTAAACTATTACAGTGAAAGAATTATTTAAAGTCTCCATTTTCAGTTGTCCATGGTGGTGCACGCCTTTAAATCCCAACACTCTGACAGATTGATCTGGTGATCAGCCTAGTCTACATAGTGACTTACAGGGCAGCCAGATATGCAGAGAGAAGGGACTGTCTCAAAAAGCAAAACAGCCGCAGCAAAATCTCCATTTTCTGTGTTGTACATGAGTAATTTGTTACTTTTTTTTTTAAGTTTGAGAACATTTTTCTAATGGAAGATAACATTTAATAAAGTAATTTTAAATCTTATGTTCAAAAGTATGATTAGTCCCTAGAACTAAACTGAATATTTATTTATTTATTTATTTATTTATTTATTTATTTATTTATTTATTTATTGGTCTGGTGTCTTTAAACCTAGTTCTTAGCCAGGCAGTGGTGGTGCAGGCCTTTAATCCCAGCACTTGGGAGGCAGAGGCAGGTGGATTTCTGAGTTCGAAGCCAGCCTGGTCTACAGAGTGAGTTCCAGGACAGCCAGGGCTACACAGAGAAACCCCGTCTCAAAAAAAAACAAAAACAAAAAACAAAAAAACCCAAAAACAAAAAAGCCTAGTTCTAATTTTCTGATTAGTGTGATAAGGTGGTTGAGTCAGGTGTTCATGACTTGACTTTTGAGAACAAGGCATGTGCTTTACCCACTGAGTTTTTGTTGCTTTGTTTTTTTGAAACAGGGATTCTCTTTGTAGTGCTGGCTGTCCTAGAAATTCTTTGTTTGTTTGTTTGTTTGTTTTGACGGGAGGTAGTATTAAGAATATAGAGTTTTAAAATACATTGAGGACTGGAGAGATGGCTCAGTAGCTAAGTGTACTGACTACTTTTTAAAAGGACACAGGTTCAATTCCCAGGACCCCTGTGGTGGCTCATAACTGTCTGTAACTCCAGTTTAGGGCATCTGACATCCTCTTCTGGTCACATAGTTCACAAGCTTACATGTAGGGAAAATACTCATACACATAAAATAAAACAATAAATAGAAATGCTTATATAAGGGATTTCTTTAGAATTTTCAAAATTAATGTTTTAATTTTTAATCAGTTCTGTTTTTTTCTACAGCTCCTAAAAGGCGAAGGCCAGCACGTTCAATATTTGATGGTTTCCGAGATTTTCAAACTGAAACTAGTAGGTATTTATGAACCAGTCTCTCAGCTCCCTCTTCCCCTTGCTTTGTGTTAAAAAGAAAAAAGATGATTACTATTATTCCTAAATACTTTAACCACTTCACAGTGTTTAAAAGTAAAATTAGAGACATCAAGATTTTGGGTTAAGATTACTGAGTATCAAGCCTGAATCTGACCCCAGGACCCACATGGTGAAAAGAGAGAACTGACTCCACATGAAACCTTGACATCCATGTATTTACACACACTGCCCTAGTTATGAGGAAACATGGCCAACAGCAAGTTGAGGAGGAAAGGGTTTATTTGTGTTATACTTCGATGTCATAGTCCATGATTGAAGGAAGTCAGTAAAGGAACTCAAACAGGGCAGGAACCTGGAGGCAGGAGCTGATGCAGACCATAGTGGGATGGGAGGGATGCTGCTTAACTGCTTTCTTAATAGAACTCAGGACCATCAGCACAGGATGGATGGCACCACCCATGATGGGCTGGACCCTCCCATCAGCCACTGGGGTTCAGCCTGTGAGTTACAACCCCCTTTCGTGGAGGCTCATATCAGATATCCTGCATATCAAATATTTGCATTATTATTCATAAAAGTAGCAAAATTACATTTACAAAATAGCAATGAAAACAGTTTATGGTTTGGAGTCACTGCAGCATGAGGATCTGTATTAAAGGGTGGCAGCATTAGGAAGGTTGAGAGTTACTGATCTACATTTTATCAATTGAGGCTCCTCCTCTCTGATGAGTAGTTTGTCAAGTCAACATAAAACTAATTATAATTAGCACAGCTCATACCTTTCTGTGGAATAGGTCAGAAGTATCTTGACTCATACTTGTAAAAGAATTCTAAAGAAATGTCAATGTATATTTTTTTATTTGTTCAGGATGGTGTACAGGCCATGATATGCACGCATCCTCTAATTGGAGGACAGCTTATTGGAGTTGGTCTTTTTCCTACCATATGGGCCCTGGGGATCAAATTGGGGCCATCAGTTTTGACAGCAAGTGCCTGGACTTACTGAGCCATCATCTAGTGGCCAAGAACAGTTATTTTATATATGAGAAATGTTTGGACTGTGTCTGGTTTTGTAACTTATAGAGCTGGTCAGGGCACAGATAGTTCCTGTAACTTTAGGAATGGTTGAAAGGGATGGCTTAAGTTATCAAAGAAATCTGTGCTCTTTTAGTAGATGGTGCCAGCAGTGTCCGTAACCTCTATTGAGAGTCTTTAAAACTTGGAGCTAGACGCAGTGAATGAGTTAGGATCACTCTGAGAACTAGAGAAATGGTTCTGAGATCTTTCTTCTGTTGCTGATGAATATGTGAAAAAATTTTGAGTTGGTAAGGTTATTGTGTGTATGCGCCATTAGGGACCAAATCTAGGCAGCACTCTACCACTCAGGTGAGTCCTCATCTCACCGTGAATTCATTTTTGTTTTTGTTTTTAATGATGTTGGAGACTAAACACAGGGAGGATCCTGTGTATACTGGATAGGTACTAGTAAGCTAGATCACCAACTAACTTTTCTTCTTATTGTGAGATAGTCTCTCAGTAAGTTGGCAGAGGTTGGTCTTGAACCTTTGATTTTCTTGTGTTAGCCTCCCAGGTAGCTTTGATTATAAGTCTGCACTATTAGGCCTAGCCCAATATGACTATTTGTAACTAATTTAATTTTCTCCTTTTCTCCTTTGGCCTAGAGAACTACCTTTTAAATCCTAATTTTTTTTTTCAGTCATCATTAGCTTTTTGTATTGAGGCTAAGCAGGCTGTGAAGTATTCTTCAGTCAATACAAGTTCTTTTGTTTAGTATGTAATTTAACACTTTCATTTTATGACTAATTAAAACTTTTCCATCTTTCTGTGTTGCAGTTAGGCAGGAACAGGAATTAAGAAATGGAGGAGCAATAGACAAGAAACTAACCACCCTTGCAGATCTATTCCGGCCCCCAATCGACTTGATGCACAAGGGCAGCTTTGAAACAGTAAGTTGTTGGAGATTCTGTGCTATAACTATGATTAATTTTTACCATCTCAGTGTCTTGTTTATTTGTTTGTTTGTTTTGTTTTTGAGACAGTGTCTTATCACAGGACCTGGACATATGGTGTAGATTAAGGTGGTCAAGATATCAGATATTGGCCTGCCTCTGCATCCTCTGTGTGCCATGTGCCTTTTATTTTCTAAGAGAAAAAAATCACATAAAGAATTGGTGTCTTAACTCTTTCTGCATAATATACTTAAGGGTGACTTCTGTTTCTACTGGCAATAAATGAAGTATATTTTTAACATAGTGTATGAGATTGGTGGGGTTTTGTTTGTTTGTTTGTTTTTTAGACATGATTTCTCTCTGTAGCCTTGGCTGTCCTAGAACTCACTCTGTAGACCAGGTTGGCCTTGAACTCACAGAGATCTACCTGCCTCCCAAGTGCTAAGATTAAAGCCAAGTGCTACCACTGCCTGGCTCAACTTGTAATATCTTTTTTTTTAAATCAGATAACTTGTAATATCTTAATGCTTGTGTTTAAGAAACTCATTTTTCTTAATTGTGTCCCAAAACTTAACTAGTGATATTGGTAATTTGGTATGTCAAAGGCAAGCTATAAAGTGTTTCTTTTAAGTAAAAAGGTGAAAGTTCTTGGTCTATAGTAAGAATGGGTTATGTATGAAATTATGAAGAAGGTAAAAGAATTTGTGCTAGTTTTGCTGTCATGCCTGATATTATAAAAGTTTGGTCTCAGTGTGGTAAAAGTTGGTAGTTCAGCGATAGCTATCCATATACTTGAGAAACAGAACACAGCAGCTGCTCGATCCAAGAAGCTATGTCTCAGATATTCCAGTCTGGTGCTGAAGGCTTACTAGGGAGCTGGAGTCTAATGATCCAGTGACCACATATATACATGGAGAAAGGAATGAGCTTACAGACATGTACACTCTTCTTCCTCCAGTTCCCATCCATCTAGTGGCTGGTGCCAACTAACTTCAGAATGGGCCTTTTTCCCCAGTCCACATGCCACAGGTCTGTGCTTTCTGAGGTATACTAGAGAGACAGGAACGTTTCACCAGTCCTGTATTTCTTCTAATCCAGTCATGTTGACAGCTATCATAAGATTTATGTGCAAAATAATACTGTATAATACTAAAAATTCTAGATATCATTTTAAAAGATGTATTTATGTGTATATATGTGTATAAACCTGCTATAGAAGTTGCCCTGAGGGCCAGCAGGGGGCATCAGATTCCCTGGAGCTGTGAGCCAGTGGATATGGGTTCTAGGAACCAAACTCCATTTCTCTATAAGTGCATCAACTACTTTTTAACTTAGAGACTACAGCCCAGCCTCTAGATACCATTTTTAAAACTATACTTACTAATCATTGATAATTTCTTTTGGCGGAGACAGCAGGATGTCTCTCTCTGTAGCCCTGGCTGTCCTGGAACTCAATGTGGCCTTGAACTCAAAGTTCTACATGTCTCTGCCTACCCGGTGCTGGAGTTTAAGGTGTACACTACCTATACCCTGTTAGAATTTGTTAGAATGTATTTTAATCATATTTATCCCCTATTTCTCTAATTCCCAGATTCACACCCAACCTGGGCATTCCTCTCAACTTTGTAGCCCCTGTCTCTGCCTTGTCTACAGCCATCAAGTCCAATTTGTGCAATTCTTACCCTGATGATCCAGGGACATCCACTGGAGCATGGTCACTCTACCAGGGATGATATTCTTAAAGAAAATTGGTTCTCCCTGCCCCAGAAGCCATCATCTATCAGTAGCTCTTCAGTTGGGGGTTCATATCTTCTCCTTCATACCCCATGCTAGGATGTTGAGTCCTGTCATGGTCCAGAAGATAACTGTTGCAGTCTGGTCCTCTCCAGTTTCTGGCTCTTAAAATTTTGACCCTCTCTTTCATGATGGTCCCCGAGCCTAGGGCTAGAAGAGACAGGAGTATAGCTGTCCCGTGTGGCTGAGCACTCCACTGAGACTTTTCTCTGCACTTGGACCAATTGTGAATATATGTATTAAGCACCACCTTGCGCACAAAGAAGTATTGAGTCTTTGATGTCATTTTTAAAAGAATGCTGAGTGTCTATATGGAAATTTTACTCTTATAGGCCAAAGAGTGTGGCCAGATGCAGAATAAGTGGCTGATGATAAACATTCAAAATGTACAAGACTTTGCATGCCAGTGCCTCAACCGTGATGTATGGAGCAATGAAGCAGTGAAGAATATTATCCGGGAACATTTCATTTTCTGGCAGGTAAGAACAACAGTTAATTAAAAATTTCTTAGTATTTGTTTTTATAGTATAAGATGTTGTAGAGGCAGAATGGGGCTATAAACTGGAAAAAAGTGTGTTCAATCATACTTCAGGAGCATCTCAACAAGTCTGTCTACAGCTCCACAGCTCAGTAGAAACATAGTATAAGCCAGTTTACGTTTCTCTAGAAGTACTATCTGAAAAGATTCAAGGGAAAAGGGAAATTAACTTTAATCATATGTTTTAAGTCAATATATGGTAGAATATTAACATTTAATGGCATCTGTTTCTGTTTGAGTGTGTGTGTTAAATTCTCAAGATAAGGTTTATATTTCATGTTTATAGCACGTCTCCTTAAATTAATCTATTTCATCTATTTAATAGCTATATAAGACTAATAAATGGCCATGTGTAAAAAGATCTTAGAGCATTGGAGAAATATTAAGACATGTCTTCTAGCTTGCGTTTGTTGTTACTCTTTCACTATTTGTTCTTAGCTTAGTATTCCTTAGTATTCCAGCCATAATAAATATTACAGCTTTTTGTGTAAATTATCTAGTTAAAACAGGTAGCCTACCAGTTTGGGTTTTATTTCTGTGATGAGACACCATAACCAAGGCAGCTCTTATAAAGGCAAACATTTAATTGGGACTGGCTTACAGTTTCAGAGGTTCAGTCCATTATCATCATGGTGGGAAGCATGGCACTGTGTAGGCAGATGTGGTCCTGGAGAAGAGCTGAGAGTTCTACATCTTGATCTGCAGCCAGAAGGAAGCATGCCCCTCCCCCCAACCCCCACCCCACCCCTGCACTGGGTGGAGCCTGAGCACTAGGAAACCTCAAAACCTGCCTGTACAATGGACACCTCCTAACAGTGCCACTGGGTCCAGCATATCCAGACCACCACTACTGCTAATTTCCTTTTTGTTTCATTATGTTTAGTTGGTTGGTTTTTGGAGAGGCTTGCTACTTGGGATTCAGCCTGGGGCCACCTACAAGCAAATCTTCATCCTCCTTAGTTTATTTATTATTTATTTATTTTTAGGTTTTTGAGACAGTGTTCCTTTGTATCCCTGGCTGTCCTGGAACTCACTATGTAAATCAAGATGGCCTCTCACTCACATAGATCCCTCTGGCCCAGCTCCTTTTTAGTGTTTCAAACCACCACAAGTAAGGCTTTGGACTCCCTCAGCCATCTGAGTAGCTGGGGATTATATCCTAGGCAGGTCCAGTTTCAATTTCTCGTTTTTAAAAAGTTACCAAAAACAACTAAGTAAACTTATCTAAGATGTACTACATTTTGTTTTTATTATAAATTTGTGTGTTTTATGTGTGTCAGTGTGTGGTATGGAGGTTTGAGGAAAACTTTTGGAATTGGTTTTCTTCTTCCACTATAGGTTGTCAGGCGTGTGCTGCAAGCACTGCTGTCTGATGAGTCAGTCCTTTGCTAGCTTCAATGGCAGAATTCCTTTTATTTTAGTCAAATATTGACTGAAGATCTCTGCCTAATAAAATATTGTGTTTTCAAGCTTATAATCTTAGTGTGTGTGACTTATTAGAATCCAAATACAGTGCTAGACATTGTGGCACACTTGGGAGACAGAGGCAGGCAGATCTCTGTGGGTTCAAGGATAACCTGGTTACATACATAGTGAGCTCCAGGACAGCTAGAGCTATATAGGGAGACCCTGACTCAGAAAAAAAAAAACAAAAAACCAAGAAAACAAAACATTCACAGATGGACTAACCCTTGAAAAGGAAGTACCTCTTTTGAACTGAGAAAGGAGGAGGTATGGGTTGGTGTTTTGTGATGTTTTCAAGAGTAGGATATTAAATCTGTACCTTATTACTTCTGCTTTAATATGGGGGTGAGACTTAACATGTTTGTCAAGGCTTATTTGGAGAGCCCATTGCCCTTAAAAAAAAGATAACAAGATTGTGATCAAACTGTTTTAAGAGGCTTTTTTAACATTTGATTGGCTTAACAGGTTTATCACGACAGCGAGGAAGGTCAGAGGTACATACAGTTCTATAAGCTAGGGGACTTCCCCTATGTTTCCATCTTAGACCCACGGACAGGTAAGTTATATCAGATTATAGCCTTTATTTTTCACATCTGATTAATTTTTGACTGGATCTGGTTTCAGCAATGTGATAGTTAAGAGAAATTTTCTTGTTTGTGTAAACAACTTTGGATGTGTTTATTTAGGGAATCTATTTCTGGAAACTTGAGGGGTAACAACATTTTGTATTTGTACAGTTCTTTCATAGAAAAGCTGATACAATCATCTTAATAGGGTCTCCTTCGGTTTTCTGTTATTAAATTGATGAGATTGTCTTAGGTACTCGTTGTATTCCTCTAGAGAACTAGAGAGTGAGCTGTTTTTATTATTGATTATATTCTATTTAGATTCTGCTATTTAGATTTTTGCTTTTTTGAATTTCTTCTTCCTACCTGGCAATAATGCAAAGAGATAATTTTCCTCTCATGAAGGATGAGAATCTTATCTGAGTTTTAATTGATGTTGTCAGTGGGTTATGAAGATACTATATGACTTCAGTGAGAGATGGGGATATGAATTTATAGCAAACTTTATGTATATGTCAATTATTTAATGACTGTGGTTAGAAAAATTATTTTATGTTTATATGTCTTGATTATTTATTTATTTATTTTTTAATCTTTAGGTCAGAAGTTAGTAGAGTGGCACCAATTGGATGTATCTTCTTTCTTGGACCAAGTAACAGGATTTCTGGGTGAACATGGGCAACTGGATGGCCTTTCTAGCAGCCCTCCCAAAAAATGTGCCCGATCAGTAAGTATAAGTGATAGGCAACTAAGTATACCTGTATGTTGGAATATTTTGTAAAATGTTTAATGTTAAAATGGTATTTATGATAAGGAGTGGAGCTGCCCTCTGGTAGCACACATCTTTAATCTAGCACTCGGGAGGCAGAGGCGAGCACAGGTGGATCTCTGTGAGTGTGAGGCCAGCCTGGTCTCCAAATTGAGTCCCAGGACAGAGAAAGCCTGTCTTGAAAAAAAAAAATAATAATGTAAGTAATGAACAGTTATGTTTTCTGGGTATACTACATCTTAGCTATCTTTATCTTTTGATAGTTTTCTACAGAAAATTTTCATCTTCTTAATGAAGTCATAATGTGTGTGTGTCCACATAATTGTGTGCATGTGTATATATGTACAGTTTTATGTTTTTATTCATTTTGTGACCTAAGCTTACTTATAGAAGCATAGGTGAGAAATTATTTATAGGAGCATTGACACCTTTCCAGTGGTTACACCACAAAAGAAAATGTCTTTCCTATTCCCAGCAACCATTAACTGCTTAATTTCAGGGATGGTTTGAGCCCTTGTGAGTCCCTTCTATGGCAGGAGGTTGATGGGTCCAATCTTGTGTAGGACTTAGGCAGGTGAGCATAGCCTAAGTTTAAGAGCTCCATATTTTGTCATGTCCAGAAGACACTGTTCCACATCCCTCCATCTCACCCTATTCCTCACATCTTACATTCTTTCTGCCCTCTCTTTCAAGATGTTCCCTGAATCCTGGAAAGGATGCTGTGGATGCTATAGTCCTATTTGTAGCTGAACATTCGACATGTATTTTCTGCATTTTAACACTTATGAGTCTTTGCAGAAGAAACTCCTGAAACTGCTGTTTCTGTCCACTACAGAAGGAAGCTTCTGTAACTGCAGCTGACAGCAGCACTAATCTGACTGCTGGAGGCTCTCAGTTTTCTACCCCAGCTCCTGGAGACTTATCCCACCACTAGGAGTTTCTAGGTCTGGTTATATATATTTCCTTTTTTAAACTCATGTCTGTGCGGTATGTTTGTATGTTTGCACATATGTTCCTCTGTGTGTGTGTGGGGGGGTGTATGAGCTCAAGGTTGACATCAGAATCCTTACTCATTTGCCTTCCTTGCTCTCCTTCTTAATCACTGAGGCAGGCAGGGTCTCAGTTGAACCCAAGGCTCATCAATATGGCTAGTCTGGTTAGACATTGTGTTATAGGGATCCCCTTTCTCTGCTTACTGAATGCTAGAATTATATGCTGCTACATCCACTGAGCATTTATAAGGGTTCTGGGGAACTGTGCAGGGATCTTCAAGCTTTTGAAGGAAGTGCTTTAACTACTGATTATCTCTCTTGTCCATGTTTCTTTTAGATGTACTTTATCAGGCTAATGAGGTTTTCTGGGAGCCAAGGTGGGCTCAGATTCACTCTGAAGCCAATGATATTCTTGAATTCCTGAAACTGCTGCCTCTGTCTCCTACCACCATTCCTGTATTCCTTTTCTTCTTAGTTTGAAGGGTGTCACATACCTGTGATCCCAGCACTTGGGTGACTGAGTCAGGAGAATTACTGCAAGTTTGAAGACAAAGCTATATAATGAATTCTGTGCTAGTTCAGGCTACGGAATGAAAACTGTCTCAAAACAAGTCATAGACAATAAGTAAATAAATAAAAACTATAGGGCAAATAATACATGGACTTTTTTAATTAGACGTATTTTTATTTAAATAATTTTTTTAGTTTTATTTGTATGAGTGTTTTGCCTGTATGTGTACCACATGGATGCACTACCCTCAGATACTACAAGAAAGTGTTGGATCCTCTGCAGCTGGAGTTATGGATGGTCATGAGCCACTATATGAGTCTTAGGAACTGAGTTCAGCTCTAAACACCCACATCAGGTGGCTCATAGCCAGCTCCAGGGGAATCATGACATCTCTGGTGTCTGTGGGCACTTGCACTTATATGTGCATATCCACAGACAGACAGATACACATACTCAACATTAAAATGATAAAAGTAAAAATTTAAAAAAAGATAATAGGTTCTGTTCATCTGAAACAACTCTCTAGCTCTAGATGGGCTAGAAAAGATCTGGAAAGATGGCTCAGTGGTTAAGAGCACTATCTGCTATCCCAGAGGTCCTGAGTTCAATTCCCAGTAATCACATGGTAGCTCACAACCATCTGTAATGGGATCTGATGTCCTTTTCTGGTATGTCTGAAGACAGCAACAGTGTACTCACATACAGTAAAAAGCAAAACAAAACAAAAAACCAGAAAAGAGTGAGTATTGTATAGTAACCTGTTGCTGTAGACAATTAACTACTCAAACCAACCTGGTGGCATTTGTGCATTCCTCACTTGCTCTAATGTTCTAGGTTCCCAAATAAAAGGCACACATACAAACAGCCTTATATTTTAATATGCCTTAAATAGCTCAATGGTTGGGCCACTTCATAACCTCCGTGCAGCTAACACACTCTCCTTTCCATTATTCCTGACTCATCTTTACTAAAGCCTATATTCCATCTTGGCTGCCCCAGACCCAGACCTACAGCTCTCCTTGGCCGTGATCCCCGACTCTTACGTGCTGGCTATGCTCTCTCTTCTGCGCCTCTCAGGCCTGGCCTTACTCCTTTCTCAGCATGGCCTCTCTCTCCCTTCCTGCTGCTTCCTCCGTCTTTTGCCCAGGGATCCTAAAGTCCCGCCTCTGTCTCCCTGCCCATCCATTGGCCACTGACAATTTTATTTACCAATCAAAACCAAATGGGGACGGGGCCCCTCAGCATCTTATGTGCAACATGCAGATACCTGTGTAATTTGGGTGACCAAATTAACATAAGTAGCATTAGACCCAATCCACAACAGTAACCTGGTGCTGCCTGCTGTACAGTGTTACTGCAAATCTAGTCACGTAAGCCATTGCATGTCCCATTAATAAATCTACCTGCATATGTGTGTGGTAAATTAGGCTTGTTTGTTTGTTTGTTTTGTTTTTTAAGACAGGTCTCTGTTACATAGCCTTAGCTGTCCTGTAATTCACTTTGTAGACCAAGCTGGCCTTAAACTCACAGATATCCCCCTACCTCTGCCTCTCAAGTGCTGGAATTAAAAGTGTGTGCCACTACACCCAGATACTTTTTAAAAAAATTATTATGGGGCAGTAGGAAGACGATTGACCCTTCTCTCCCCAGAAAAAGTATAGCCATTTTGTTCCATGCCTGCCAGCTCTTATATTGTTGCTCTAACATGCCTGCCAGTCATTGACACAGAGACAAGATTTGACTCAAGGACATGCTGACCTCATACCCTGTTCTGTTCTGTATGTTCTGAATATTCTGTGTGAGGTTTGCTAATCTCAAGAAACTCCACAGAGCTTTACATAGGACCCATCAAATCAAAGGTCAACATGAACTGTTATGTCTAAAATATTTTGAGTCAGAGCTGACCATTGGAATCATTTGAACTCACTATGGTTTTTGTGGCTGACTCTGAAGAATGTTACTAATAAGCCAAAAGTTATGATTATAATACTCATTCTCTCAGTGTTCTGAAATTCCCCTGTTCACGCCCATCCACCACCTTCCTTACTTTACTCAGGATCAGTCAGCTTAAAGATTAGCTAATAATACTTTGCCTAGTAAGCCAACTGCTCCCCTCCTTGCCCTTTAAACTTTTGAACCTGGTTTTTCCTATAAAAAGCCTACCCTGAGAGCAGACTAGTGCCGCAATTAGGTTTTTCCTTCTTGTGGAACTGGATATACAGTATTATGGTGTGCGTTCAATAAACTATTCTTGCTTAACTGAGAACGATGCATGTTAGGATTGTGTGACTATTTCCCAAATACCAACATTAAATAAATAAGTTCAATTCAGATGGTCCATATTTTGTGATTTTTAAAAATGAAATCTGTGTAGCTGGGCAGTGGTGGTGCACGCCTTTAATCCCAGCACTCTGGAGGCAGAGGCAAGAGAATTTCTGAGTTTGAGGCTAGTCTGGTATACAGAGCGAATTCCAGAACAGCCAGGGCTATACAGAGAAACCCTGTCTTGAAAATCCGAGGGGGGGGGAGATCTGTGATATTCAAAACTTTTACAAGAAAATATTAGAAATTTGCATTTCTATGGCTGTTAAGATGACTCAGTGGGTAAAGGCACTTCCTACCAAGCCTGATGACCTGAGTCTAATCTCTACAACCCATATGGTAAAAGGAGAGAATGGACTCCTGAACATTGTCCTTTGACTTACATGCATGTGTAAACACTTAACTGCACAGCCTTAAACATAAACACAATTTAAATAAATTTAAAAGAATTTGCATTTCTCGTTATTATAATGAAGTTTTTCATTATAATTATTAAGCTTTTGAGAATTTAGCTGGTTTAACCCCAAACATCCAAATGTATTTCCTTTGGGTTTTTCTTTTTTCTTTTTTTTCCCTGAGAAAGGTCTCACTGTATAGGGCATGCTAGGAGTCAAACTGACAAGCTTCCTCCCTCAGCCTCTCCCAAAGTGTTAAATCCTGGGATATAGCATGCATCATCATGTCATATTTTGGTAATGTTATTTTTCTTGTTTTGAATGTTAAGAATCATTGCATTTAATGAAAAGCACGGGAGATATGTTTCTCTGATGTTTAATCATTTTAAAGAATTGTAGTTTGGCTTTAAACGTTTTTTTTTTTTTAAACAAAAAATAATAGGCTATTTTCTTGGCTTTGCTCATCTTGATGCCAGAAATGCTGAGCTTAAAGTGTACTAGGTTCTATGAGAGCTTTGTGTTGTTTGTGGTTTAGACAGGGTCTTGCTGTGTAGTACAGGCAAGCCTAGGACTTCAAGCAGTCCCGCACCTCTGCTTCCTAAATGCTGCCATTATGTGCCACCACATTCAGATTAATGATAGTCTTTTAACTTTGCTTTTAACACATTCATTCCAATGTGTCTTTCTTGTACTAAGTTCTTGCCCTCACATGGTATAGAGACAGATTCCACTTTGGCAAAAATCATAATGACAAGTTGACTAGTTTGTTTTTTATACCCCGTTTGAGTGTTTCTTTGGTTTAACTATTCCAACTTTTGTTTTGGCTGTACCTCACAGGAGAGCCTCATAGACGCCAGTGAAGACAGCCAACTGGAAGCTGCCATCAGAGCCTCCTTGCAAGAGACTCATTTCGACTCAGCACAGGCAAAACAGGATAGCCGCTCAGATGAAGAATCTGAATCGGAACTTTTTTCTGGCAGTGAGGAATTCATATCGGTTTGTGGCTCTGATGAAGAAGAGGAGGTAGAGAATCTTGCTAAGTCCAGAAAGTCTCCTCATAAAGATTTGGGGCATAGAAAAGAGGAGAACAGAAGGCCACTGACAGAGCCCCCAGCCAGAACTGAGCCTGGCACAGCCACAAACCATCAAGGATTGCCAGCCATGGATTCTGAGGTCTTGGAGATGTCACCTGAAAAGTCAGATGGAATAGTGGAGGGGATAGATGTAAATGGTGGGTTATGGTATAGACCTGCTTTACCTACTAAACTCGAACGTACTGAATGACTTGCTTTAGTTAACCTCCCATATTAAACACCTATGTATGTATATAACTCTTCTTTAGGACCAAAAGCACAGCTGATGCTGCGTTACCCAGATGGAAAAAGGGAGCAGATCACTCTTCCAGAGCAAGCCAAATTACTGGTGAGTTTATCCCACCGAAACATTTGTTTAAGGCAGAGAAACTAATTGTGCTGCTAGGGGTCAAACCAATAAGCTATGCATTTTAGGCAAATCCCTGCTGTACTCCTTACCTCAGAAAAAGGAGGAAGCTGAAGTCAGATCCTTGACTCCTGACACTGAGAGAGTTTATCTGATACCTAACTGGAAACTCATCTTACAAGAGTCTTAGGTTTTTGGGGCTTTGTTGTTGTGGTTTGTTACTTGTTTTTCTGTTTAGGTTTTGAAGCAGGGCCTTACTGTGTAGCACTGGCTAGCCTGTAATTTACAGGTCTCTCTTCATAGCCCGGGTAGCCTAAAACTAAAGCAATCTTTCTGCTTAGCCTCCCAAGTGCAGCAGTTATAATCACGAGCTACCAGGCCCATCTCTTTTAGTTATTTTATTTCTTCCTAATTATTTTAGGCAAGTCACAGGCCAGCCAAAACTTTTCAGTTTTGTGTTTGTGTGGAATATGCTTAACATCTGGAAGTCCAGGGTTGGTTTTTTTGGTTTATTTGTTTTCAGACTTTTTTCTTTGTGTGTGTGGGTGTGTTTTGTTTTCGAGACAGGGTTTCCTTTTGCAGTCCTGGCTGTCCTGGAACTCAGTTTGTAGAACAG
Organism: Tokudaia tokunoshimensis; assembly: GCA_036184795.1. NCBI lineage: Eukaryota > Metazoa > Chordata > Mammalia > Rodentia > Muridae > Tokudaia > Tokudaia tokunoshimensis. The sequence continues at coordinate 18,794,391 of BTHU01000015.1, forward strand.
GCTGTCCTCAAACTCAAGAGATCTGCCTGCCTCTGTCTCCTGTGTGCTGGAACTCAAGCTGTGTGCACACCCGGTGGATCTAGGATTTCTTAGTTGCTGTTACTAAAACATAGTTAAGAGCCAAGGTGGTTGTTCTGTGTGTCTTCTGTAATCTGTTAGGCATTTTTTTGTTGTTTTTGTTTTGTTTTGTTTTTGTGCTTTTGACTTTATTCCATTCCCCTCTTTGTTTGCCTTTGAGTTTTATTTATTCCTTAATTTCTACATGACATCATCTATCATGGCCTATTTATTTAAAAATTACTGAGCAGTGACTCTTTTTGACTACTAGAAAAGAGAATTGATCTGACTAGCATAGCTTAACCTATGGATGGTCCTCACTCCTAACCCCACTTTGGTCAGTACCTGTACCTGGCCTGATACTGTGCCTGGGATTAGTCACTCTCCTTGTTTCTATAACAAAATACCTGATAGAAACAACTTAAGGGAAGAAACATTTCTTTTGGCTCGTGGTTTCAAAGAGATTTCAGCCCTCCAGAGCAGGATAGGCATGGCAGTGTGAGGGCCTGGCAGAGGCTCCTTGTCTTGTCATGGGGACTAGAGACTTGTTTGTGTGGCTGTGAGTTAGGAACAGAGAACCAGACCTTCAGAGTCCTGCCTGTGCTGACCTACTTAGGCCAGCCAGACCCTACCCCATCAAAGCTCAGAGGAACTTTGGAGCCATTTAAATGGAAATCATACAGCTAAAGGTACTTAGGCTGATTATTGAAGACTGACAAGTAGTAGTTTCTGGCTTGTGCCAAACACCAAACTACCACTGTTTGAAATGGGACAAAGGCAAGTGAAAGAGCAAGTATGGTAGGTACCCGTCTTTTTTTTTTTTTTTTTTTTTTTATGGTGAAAAGAAAAAGCGTATATTTTGAATTAGCCATGTGGACTTACTTTAGAAGATCCCAATCTTGTTGGCAACATCTAGAGTATCATAATCAGGAGCTAAGCAAACATACACCTTCTCTCCGTCAGGCCTTATCAGGGTATTGACTTTGGCCACATCAATGTCATAGAGAGTTTCTTTACGGCTGTTTGATCTGGTGCTTGTTGGCCTTGACATCCACAAGGAACACAACAAGGGTGGTGTTGTCCTCTGTCTTCTTCACGGCTGACTCGGTGGTCAGTGGAAGTTTGATGATAGCATAGTAGTCAAGCTTGTTTCTCCTGGGCACTCTTTCCAGGATACTTTGGCTGCCTCCAGAGCTGCAGGGTCTTGGGCCACCAGAAGGTGGGTGACATTTGGATCTTCTTTTTATGACTGTGGACGCCTTTCAACACTGCCTTCTTAGCTATGGCTTTGGCTTTGGGAGGGGCAGGAGCTTTCTTCTTCGCTTTCAGTTCCATCTTGGCCAGGCACCTGTCTTAGTTAGGGTTTTGCTGCTGTCAACAGACACCATGACCAAGGAAACTCTTATAAGGACAATATTTAATTGGGGCTAGCTTACAGGTTCAGTCCATTATCATCAAGGCAAGAGCATGGCAACATCCAGGCAGGCATGGTGCAGGAGCTGAGAGTTCTGTGTCTTCATCTGAAGGCCATTAGGAGAAAACTGGCTTCCAAGCAGCTAGGACAAAGGGCTTAAAAGCCCACACCCACAGTGACATACTTTGTCCAACAAGGACACACCTCCAAATAGTGTTATTCCCTGGGCCAAGCCTATTCAAACCACCACAGTGCCTTTCTCCACCTTCTAGTTCCGCTAGCAAACTTTGGTATAGAAGTGTTAAGTGGAATATTCCAGAATCAATTCATAAGTTTTAAATTACATAGTATTCTGAATAGTGCAATGAAACCTCCTATCATCCCATTCCATCACCTGGGATGTGAACCATTCCCTTTATCTAGGCTCACCCGGCTGTGTATACCTGAGAGTCAATAGCCATCTTAGTTTATCAAATGAATGTTATATAGTTACTGCCGGGTTTCTGGTCAGGTAACTTCAAGAAACTTTAAAAAAAAAGATTTATTTATTTATTATATGTAAGTACACTATAGAAGACACACCAGAATAGGGCATCAAATCTCACTACAGGTGAGTATATATTTTTTTTCTTAAGTTTATACATTTTAAAAGTTTCTTGAAGTGGCTGGAGAGATGGCTCAGCGGTTAAGAGCACTGGCTGCTCTACAGGAGGTCCTGAGTTCAAATCCCAGCAACCACATGGTGGCTCACAACCATCTGTAATGGGATCTGATGCCCTCTTCTGGTTCTGTCTGAAGGGAACAACATTATAATTACATATATAAAATAAATGTCAGTGTGAGTGTATGTTCTTGCAAGCTGTTCAGTAGCTTTTATTTTAGTGATGGTCCCAAAGCTTAAGAGAATTAATGCCAACGTTTTATTACAATATATTATATTGTATTTTATTATTAGTTGTTGTCAATATATAGAGGTCTATACTATTATTAGATATCTACCAGTGATCATGGTGTATATTTCCTAGGAACATGGGTTACTACTGAGTAGACCATTCTTTTGAGAAGTTTAGTTGGAAAACTGAGTAGAAGACTAGACAATAGGTGGAGGAAAAAAATGACTGTTTATCTGATGAGAAAGCATTTATAGAGAAGGAAGTGCTGAGGAAATTGTAATAGACAGTTGTAGGTCATGGTTGATTGTAGACAGAATGAAAGGACATACTTTCTGATGAAGGAAAAAAACTGGTTGCTATATTTTATAAATATTGCCTGTATTTGTTTATTGGGGAAATAGCAATGACTTTTTCAGTATCAATCACATTGTAATCTGAAGTTACTGGATATAGATTTATCTTACTATCCAAAGGGTTATATTGGCCTTCTGTAAGCTTTGATTATTTGAATTAAGTTACATTATCTAATGTGATAAAATACTCAAAATCATGCTGTTTATTTCCAGATAACAGTTTTGTCTTATTCTTGTTTTTTGTAGGCTTTGGTGAAGCATGTCCAGTCTAAAGGATATCCAAATGAACGTTTTGAACTTCTCACCAACTTCCCTCGGAGGAAGCTCTCTCATCTGGACTATGACATTACCTTACAAGAGGCTGGCCTCTGTCCTCAAGAGACTGTCTTTGTACAGGAAAGAAATTAACACCACGGCCTGACCTCTCTCGGCTCACCCCTTTTTCTCTTTCCCTGTGAGATACCATGTCACTAAGTATGCATTTGGTTCATAGGACTATGGAGCCGAAGCTAGGCGAGCAAGTCTCCTGCCTTTCCTTCATCCTTCTGTCACTTGTAGATCAGTCTCCTTCCTCCTCATCTGTCTTCTTTCTTCCTCCTTTTTCTCACTTTGTTCTTTCTTACCAGATGTGGTGACCAAATGGAAGTGTACGAATAAGAATAGCATCTCTCCTAGTACTGGCAGCACAAAATGTGTGTTCTAATGAGTGGTCTCTTGCATGACACCTTTTGGGGACCTAGTGATGTTACTACTTCTAGACTCTATTGACAAAAAATGGCTAGAATCAGAATTAAAAACAGCCCCCATTTTTGGTAGGAAAAAGAAACTTTTAACATGCATTTTGTTCATGATGTAGGAAAGTGTCATAATGAATAGCCAGGCTTTTGTTCATGGGAAAGCGTCCTTTGTATTGTCGGCCATCATATTTAAAATTCCCCTCAAGGATTCTCATCTTCTAATTACAAGCTGTTTCCATGATGTTTCCATGATGTGTGTTATTGGCAGAATCAGTGCTCAGTGTATTGTGTGTAGCACACGGTGGCTTTCACTGTCCTAGCCTGAGACAGTTTCCTTTTATTACTCTACCAATTATATTCCTTTTTCCAGTCCTAGGATGAAACTTTAGTAAGCATCTTGTGTCTTGGCTAGGAAGGTGCTTGCTGTTTTTGCCTGCACAGCAAATTAGTTCCTTTGGCTCCACTGTCTGAGTCTAATGTATTTTGTAGGAAGGCAGGTGTTCAATAATCATGTAGTGCAATGACTTTGTAATTGTAACCACTGTGGTTATTGATTGTCCTATGTGCTTAAGGCATACTTAAGTATGTCCCAGCGTTGGGTGGGGTGGGGGTGGGGACAAAAACCTACAGCTGAGAGTTGCTAACAATGTTCTTTTGGTTAGAAATACAGATCTTTTTTACCCCCAATTGGAATAATATCTAAAATGCTTTGGTAACTAATTGACCTTAATTCCTCATGCTGTTTTATTTTAGAAAATATCAAAACTGAAAGTCTCTGAGAGGAACACCTTCAAACTCGGTTCATACGACAACAGTCAGTAAGAGAGATTACTAGTAATCTTCAGATGTGAGTTTTTTCCTGCCAACAAAAGTCACATTCAAATTGTATTTGGTGAAAGCTTTTTTCAGTATTATTTAGAAGAGGCCACCTGAGTCTGTATAGTACTACTATTCATCAGCTTCACTGTATGCTCAGTTCTTTCCTTGAGCTTTGAGTAGAGTTCTCTAGCAGGGCAGGTAGTGATTTGGTGGGAAAACAAAAACTTTAAACTGCTTATAAAACCATTTCTATAGAATGACTGATCTTGTCAGTTGAAGATTTTGAGTGATTCTTGAAGCTGTATACAATCTAAATTGTGATTACTCAGAAACCTTTGGATTCCTGTGTCCTTGCAGATCTCTCTCTTGGCAACTAGGGGATTAAAAAGACAAGCTAAAGAGATATGGTATGTTGCTAGTATGCAATTATAGAATATGGTTGTTAATGGTTGGATTTTGAGGGACCTCCCTAAAGAATGGGTTATGTTTCTCCACAAGGAAATCATGGAAAATTTTGTTATTTTTCAGTGAGACCTTTTGAATTAATGTTCTTACATTTTTTTTCTAAGTCTGTGTAAGTGCTTATGTATAAGTATATAATTGTATAAATATTTATAAATATATTTATATAATTACAATTTCATTTATACCTTGAGTCAAAGTTCTCTCTTTTGATTGGTGACTGAATAATATCACTTTGGTGTTTTTCATAGTGCTTGAGGCTTAACCAACAGTTCGGATTTATTTAGTAAGCTTGTTAATTCCTCAGTTGTATCTCTGAACTTGAATAAAATCTGAACTGAATAAAAACTAGTAGTCAAGGTCAGCAGTCTAATGCTTCAGGAGCCACAGGGTAAAAAGTGAGGAAGTACCCAGCTACGCTGGCACCATCTCCCCTGCTGGCACAGGCCCAGCCAGCTAAAGCCCAAGTCAGTCAGAAATATGAAGTCAAGCATTTCCCTTAGAGGACTCTGCTGCACCCTCTTATTCTGTTAAGTTAGGTTCTCTTTATAAAGCCGATCTTGAGAACCTGAGGCAGGATGCTCAGAAGTGAGAGGGTCTATACAGTTCTCTTTTTATGTGCTTAGCACTGGCAAATCCATTTATGAGAAACCAAAGTAAGATGACCAAGTATATATGTGAGTTAAGAGAACATGGCATTATGCATCGTCTATCAAGCTTAGGATGTTCAGCTGTAAGGGACTTTAATGTTGACAAGGAGTATGATTATCAGGGTTGGCCCATGGGAGGAAAGGTTATGGATTATACAGGAGAGAAATAAGTGGGTATATTGCCTTGCTTAAGAATTTAGTCTGCATAAGGTAGTTTGCCTTAGTTCCTCTACAAGTTATTTGGCTTTCAAGGGAGAGCTCTCATTGAACAAACAGTCAGATGAGGTCTGTGAGGTTAGTTAAACCTAGTGATTCCCTGGATATAGTAGAAACAGCTCAGAAGTTGTTTTTAAGTAAGGAGGAAAGGGACAAGATAGACTTGAGTGATGTATAGAGGGTGTGGAAACTTGTAGGGAAGTGAAAGGGGTGTTGTGTGGACTTGGGGGGAGAGCAGTGCTGGGGAAGGGAGCAGCTAGCATGTGTGGTGTGTGTGCTCTGTGTACATTTATTTCCTCCTTCAGTCTTCATGAAGTCCCTACACAGTATATATGCCATCTACTCATTTATAAATGTGAAGAAAACTAGAATTCATACAGCGTGCTCAGTATGTCATTAATAGTAAGGGCCTAACTATGATTAGAACCCAGAGTCTGTCCTTTGCCTTGTGTGGTGTGTTGTCCTATGTCAGTTGGAGTCTAAGGTCACCTTATTATTATTACTCTAAAGTCATCTTACTATTATTTGGATTTATAAATTAAGGGTCTTTATTTAAAGACGGAAGTAGTAGTTGGGGTCAAGATTATGGGATTTGCACTACTCTATAAAAATCTTAATTATGCCGTTTTAAAGAGAAGATACGATTATTTTTTCTGCTAGATTATCCACGATAGATTATTAAACAACTCTTTGTTTTTATACCATTGTTTTATCTTGTATCCAAATGTACTGTATTAGTGCTCTATTGAGTCTGTAATCAAAAGTTAGAAATATTTTGAAAGCTAAGTTCTGGTTTGACTGTTTTACTTAGTTAGGGAGTGAGTCATCTATATACATGAATAACAACTAGAAGGTGAATTTCTCTCTTTCAGGATTAAACTGTTATTACAATAGGAACTTAGGAGAAAAGGGTAGTGTAAGTTGAGTTAAGGGTGTCTTCGCAGAGAAGAAATACAGACGTGGCAAGCACGGTAGCTCATTCTTTGACTCCGTCTCTTGTAAATACTAGATTTGAAGCATGAAGTATATCAGTAAGGCAAGACCTTTGCCCAGGTACTAAAGGATTTTGAGCTCCAGTACTGAAAAACCCTTTAATTAACAAGGATTTCCCTTAAGAAAAATGTCAGAGGGCTCCTGAGAAGTGAAGACGAATTCCTCCCCTTAGGTGCAGTGCCTGGTGTTTGGCACTGAGATGAAGAACCTGCTTGGAGGGGCCAGTGCACCCCGTCGGGAACAGCTCTTCCTCCTCTGAATCTTGGATTTCTTTTTGACAAACAGAATTGGACTAGATTAGTAGTTCTTTGTCTTTTCAAGTCAGAGGACTTTTGATATTTGAAGTTTTGACATGAGTGGGGAATGGTAGGGTCAGCTACTAACACAGTTAACCTCATGGAAGAAGGGCAAATGTCCACCTGGAGTCACAGCCCTGCGAAGAACTTATGTCCACCCCAGCGTTTTAAGCATCTAGTTATTTTACGACATCCTCAGACTAATTAAAAGTATAAAAACTATTCTTGTTAATCAGTTCCTTTGGGGCTTTTCCCTGTATTCAAGTATCTTTTGCCCAGTCTTTTACAGACCTCATTGTGATGACTGAAATCCCTCAATACAATAGTTACAGATCTAGTGATCTTTAAACAACCAATAATTTGTTTTTTAAAACTTAATACTGTAAGCCTATTGGATTTTAAAAATGACTTAAATGTAATGAATGCAGAACAGATAATGTCTCCAATACTGGAACTGTATTTGTGTGCTTTAAGCTGGCAGTTACAAAGCTGAATGTGTGAGTTGTGAAGTTCAGACTTGGTTTGGGCAGATGTGACCTTTTCAAGATTTCCATCAAGTTGATAATTAAAACTAGTTCTTATCCCATAGGATGGATATTTGTCTCAACTTTTAAAGATCTTTCATTTATTTACTTGATTGTAAGTTTCAGAGTACAAAATTATGAGTAATGCCTTGTGTAAAACTAAAACTTGAAAAGTAATGAGGGTAGGAAGAGCCAGCCCTGCGAGGGCTCACACTTCTCCAGCAGCTTGAGCCTTAATGAGCAGGCTGCTTATAGGCAATCACTCCACTACCCGAGGTACCCCCCAGTCATGAGCGGGTGGACACCTAAAGGCCCTGTGAGCGGGAGCAAATTCCAGCATCACTGGTTTGCCTTACTTAACATTTCGGTTCTTTACTGTGAAACTTAGAGTACCTAGTCCACAGTAGAGTAGGGCAAGAATGTTCTTCAGAACTCAAAATAACCAAAGAGTACCATTCTAATATATTGATTTCTCGTATAATACAGAGAGTTAAATGTTTCAGAAATGATTATTTGGATTTTAGACTCACCTTTGTGTCAGTTCTGATAATGAGACTGCTTAGAATTAAAGGTATTTGGCTTGTTTAATTAAGAACAGAGGTTATCATAGCTTTGGTCAGTTTCTTTGTTTTGTTTTGTTTTTAGAGACAGGGTTTCTCTATGTAATTGGCCGGGCTGTCCTGGACTCGCTTTGTGGACCAGGCAGGCTGACCTCAAACTCATAGAGATCTGCCTGCCAAGTGCTGTGACTAAAGGTGTGTGCCACCACACCTGGCTGGTTACTTTCTTTATTAAGGAACTCAGGTGGCCAGATTATTGGATATGATGAAACCCTGAAGTAGAACATCAGTTTAATCCTTTAGTCCATTGCGGGTAGAGTTGTCTTGTTTTCAAATGTTCTTACATAGTTCAAGCTAACCTCTCCTCCTCCTCCTCCTCCTCCTCCTCTTCTTTTTTTTTTTTTCCTTTGAGACAAGTTTTCTTTATGTAGTCCTGGTTGTCCTGAATCAGGCTGGCCTCTTAAGTGACTATGTAGTTAGTTGAACATGACCTTGAACCTCTGGGTCCTCCTTGGGTTAAAGTGAGCCACATGCCTGTCTCTTCTTCATTCTTTACTCACTTCCTCCAAAATTGGTCATGATATTTAAAATGATGTTTTTTTAAATTATATTTCTAAGCCTTAATGTATAATAGTTCTTTTTTTTATATAAGTTAATATAGAAGAGAATTATTTTGAGGCAAACATTGTTTTTTACAACTCATTTCTTCCCTAAGGAGAATTCTTGTTCCATGTAAGAGGATGGTTGGCTCTGAGATAAACCTCCAAGGTAGCTGGTTTAGTTGGTTGGTTACAGGCTTTTGGTTGCCCTAACTAAATCTCACCATTTTCATAAACATTTTGTTTTTTTAAAAAAACAACTCCTGAACCAGTACTTAGTTTAAAGCACACTCAGTAGCCCAGACTGGCCCGGAACTCACTAGCCCTAGGTTGACCTTGAGCTCTTCTGGGATTAGAGGGGCGAGCCACTACACCTGCTTAACCTGATTAATTTTGACTATGCTTTTAATATGGCCTGTATGCCATATAACCCCAAAATAAACTTGGATAATCCATATAAATTATTAAGAATAATGAAGAAGTTATTAAAATGTGCTTGTGGGGCTGGAGAGATAGCTTTTAGCTTAGCAGTTAAGAGCACTTGTTCTTGCAGAAGTCCTAGGTTTGAGCCCCAGCAACCAAATAGCAGCCCACAACTCTGTAACTCCAGTTTTAAGCAGTGCAACTCTTCTGAGTCTGAGGCCACCAGGCACACATACAGGAAGGAAGCTGAGGCAGGAGGATTGCTAGTTCCATGTCAACCTGAAGTTACATACCAAGACCTTAACTCAAAATCCTCTTTGCCTCCCCTGTTTTGAATACACCTGTGGTTTGCTGTGCCATGCATCTGTACATTGCATTGCTCTTCTAATTCTAATTAGATACCATTCTTTCAAGAATTACAATTGAAGCTATTATAATGCCTCATATAAGTGTCTACATGAACACAAGTCTCATTGCTCTGAAAGAAAATAGTGTGATAGAGAAGTATTGGCTTATATTTTGTTTATGTTTGGTTTTATAAGAAGCCAGGAAACTTGGGGCTGGTGAGATGGCTCAGCAGTTAAGAGCACTCTGCTGCTCTTGCAGAGGACCTTGGGTGGTTTTAGTTCCCAGTCCCCACACAGTGGGCCACCACCCTCCATAACTCCAGCCCCAGGGGATCTAATACTGTCTTCTGACCTCTGAAGACTTCTGACTTTTTATACCACTAGACATGCTTGTGGTACACATATATGTGTACAGGCAAAACAGTCATATATACAAAATAAATAAAAATAAAAATTTGTTTTAAAGATTTGCTCGCATATTAGAGATGTGAATACCAATGATAGTATTTTACTTAAGAACAGTCACATTAGTCTTATCTATAAGTATGGGAAATTACATTGCTGCGCTTAATTCTTTGGCAGTAAGCAGCAGACTTTTACTGTGTAATGGTACTTCTAGCAATTAAGATTTGATATGCCTTGTAAGGTCACATAGGTTTTCAAAAGAGAAAGAGAAGAGTCAAACTAAACTGGAATGATAGGTTGGTTATACCGAATGAACTGTCTTTACCAAAGGAGAAGCAATGGGCAGGTGTGTAGCTCGGGATCCTTGTTTGAATCCCCAGGATTACTAAGAAGAAAAGTTTTTAATCTAACTGGGATAGTGAGAGTCCTTTATTGGTCATCAAAAATTGGGAACTGTTTTAAATGAGATAAGTTCTGACCTGAAATTGAATTTTCCCTTTCTCAAAATCCTTTATATTTATTCTTATTCACGGTCTCATCTGGGAATCTTAACTAATAGGGAACCATTCACTACCTCCCTGGTTTCTTTCTTGCACCAAGATAGCTGGTGGTACAGTGTGTGTCACCAGGATGAATTTCAGGCTAATGACATTAGAATATTTATATTCAGCTGGAAATCTTGTTTTCAACAGAACGAGTTTATAGTATGCTTTTCTCAAAGCTGCTGTGTTCTCAATGAAAAATATCAATAAATACTAAGTGATATGACTCAAAATAGAAATAGGCTTATGAAACTAATCTTATGCTCTAAGCTGTGCTGACACTCTACCTGCCTCTAGAATCCCCCGAGTTACCAGCTAATTAGACAGTATCATGGGATCTCTAGCCTCAGACATCAGAAGTGAGTGCTATCTGATACTGACGTGCTGTAGACTTTGGAGGCTTCTGTCCAAGTTTTGGCATGAATATTTTAGACACAAGTTTTTCACTCCTGAGAATTCTTTTTTCCAGGCAATTTTTCTGTTGGTTATTAAGAAATTCTAAGCATCTAGATGTCTTTTTTTTTTCTCTTTAACTGTTAAGAAAGTTGTCTTTCCAGTAAGTGTTATTCTGTGTAAACTTCAGAACTGTTTGTGGGTTTTGCATGTTTTGTATTAGTTCAGTTTGAACAATGCATTTAAAATCATCTGGGATGTCCAATTCTGGCACGTCTTCACTGTTTGTGTTTTAAACATGTTTCATGTGTTTCCAAACCTCACTTTGTATCTTACTTGAGATAATTGAAGTTGCTTTAGGGTGTTTGCTTTACAAGTGTTTTGTTTTTTTTTTTAAGCAGTTCTTAACACAGTGTTTAGATATTTCCTGGGCTGTTTATATGCTCAGTTTGCCCTAGACAAAGTGGTGGTCTTAAATAATTTTTGAATTCTTAATACAAAACGGGTTCTACGTTTATAGTTCAGCTTGTTGCTGAATCCAAGACAATGGTAGACAGAGCTAATCCTTGTGGTGTGTTCCTGACCAGTGCCCTCTAGTATGCATGTGAGTTTCCAGGTTTCTGGCCATCAGTCCCACAGTGCTAGGAGATCAGTTACTGTTACAACACTTCTCCAAATTGGAGTGAAGGCTATGAGAGAAGCAAGGTGGGGAATCACATCATCCACTGCAGTTTTTGTTCAAGATGCATGAAAGACCCTCCCAAATATCTAGTGATTGTAAAGGTGCTAGGGGGAGCCTGAATCCAAAGGAAGACACAGAGGCAGGAGAGCTAAGACTCCCTGGACTCGACTGCTCTGTACCTAGAGTATGTTAGACACCTCCCTATTATGTTTCCCTGGACACACATAGGCTATTATAGGCACGTGCTTTCTGAAGTGGGGAATCTCTCTGTTGGAGATTTATTTCCTGGTTTGGGCTGTACCAAATTGTGAATACTGTGTTGTACCCAGTTGCTTTATATTAATACTGCAACTTGAATTGGGGCGGGCGGGTGGGGCAGCAGGGTGGGGGAGGGAGGGGAGCGGAATGAAGTCTTTTGAAGACATCAGCTCACTGTGCTGAGAGAGGGACCAAACTCAAGGAAACCTCTGATCTATAAATTCAACTGCTGCATTTTTTTATAAATACATGTAAATGTCCTGTTGTAATATTTGATCTTGGAAATAAAAAACAAAAACTTTTCAGTATTTTGAGTCATTGTTTTTGTCACCAGTGGGTATTGCCTTTCATGTAAATCCTACTCCAAAGGCTTGTCCTTATAGCCTTGTGTTTGAGACACTTAAAGAATTTTTTTTTTTTGTAGTTGTTGTTGGTTTTTTTTTTTTTTTTTTTTAAACTTGGTTTCCCAGAACTTTTAAGACAGAAGGATCAACTGTTGAAAGCCAGCCTTGGCTACATAGCAAGTTCAGGGTTAGCCAGGCCTACATGAAACTCTCTCAAAAAATAGCTAGGCATGGTTGGTAGTTTCAACACTGGGACGGCAGAGGCAAGCAGAATTCTTGTGAGTTCAGAGTTAACCTGATCTGCAGATCAGTTTCCAGGACTACCAGAGCTACATAGACCCTGTCTCAAAAAGAAAAACCAAACAAAAAACCAAGACATTTGGTTTATGTTGACAAAGGTTAGTTTGTATTTGCCAGATGTTGTTTGCTACTAATTTTTCCTTAAGTAATATTTGAACATTTTGACTGAAGTGTTATGAAAGTGTTAGTAAGTAAATTATATATTTAATAAATTTGGGCAATAAAGTGTTTAATCTTTCAGACCAATAATAATAGCACCAGAAGTCTACTAGATGAGCATAGTACTGTCTCCTTATAATCCTAGCACTTGGAGGTAGAGAGATCAATAGTCCAAGGTCATCGTGAGCTACATGGCAAGTAGATCTGCCTGGGCTACATGAAATCATATTTCAAAAAACCAAACCAAAAACTCCACTTAAACAAATAAGAGGAAATAATTACTAAATGGGCAAAAAACCCAGGATATATGATCAAGCTGTATAACTAGGCATTGTGGGTGCTGCCTAACTCACCAAGGTGTGCTTCTCCTTTATTTGAACTGTCAGTGTCCCTAAATGCCAGGCTTGGCATGTTCCAAAACACCTGTAATCCCTGCATTTGGAAGGCTGAAACAGAAGGATTGCTTTGAGTTGGAGGCCACCCTAGGCTACAGAATAAGATCTTGTCTCAGGAAGTGAACAGCAATAAAACGGTGTGAGAAGATGGTAAAGTAACACAGTCCCCGTCCCCGAGGAATGGATAAACCACACATTTGACTACGGTATGAAAACGAGCCAGCAAGAGTTTATTTTCAACTAGAATAGTGGGATAGGGATGATAACTGGTGGGGTGCTGTCTGCCTTGTTCAAGGTTCAGTCCCCAGTGTTGTGCCTTATAAAAAGGAGGCAAGAATATGTTTGTGGAGTGATGTGTGGTGAGCTGGGGGCGGGTATCTGGAGGCCCATGCTGAGGCATCCCTTCTCCCTGAGGGACCAGCCACAGGACGGATATAGAATATCCGTATAGAGTTTATTTAGGTCATGTGAAGGGGAGTTGAGAAGGGAGAGAGAAAGGGAGAAAGAGACAGAGAAGAGGCCGGCCAGGAACAGAGAGAGGGGGAGGGAGAGAGAGAGAGAGGATGAGGGAGAGATGAGTCAGAGAGTAAGAGGAAGATGGAGAAGAGGACAAACAGCCTCTTGTGAGCCAGGCCCACAGCCAAGGGTGGGCAGGGGGCGGGGCGCAAACAGGGTGCTGGGGAACGCATTTGCTTACTGAGGCCAAGTAATCTAAGAGCAAGAGAATATATGCAAAGGTATTTATTATGCAGAGAAAGGAGAGAGGAGTTGAGGTTCTAAAGGGGCCAGTTGTGTGACATGTGGTGTGTAGGGGTGTGTGGTGTGGAGGCACTGGGAGGAGGAAACTGGAGCTTTCAGTTTAATCTGGAATAATGAGAAAACATGAATGACTCAAGTTTCTGACATGTGGGCACCTTGTTGAGTGCATCAGACGTGATTGCCAAAGCAACCTTATTCTCCATGTTTTTACTTCTACAAGCCTAGCACAGGAAACTGACACCAGAAAGATGCTATGAGGGGAGGGGAACTTGGAATCAGATCTGAGAAATAGCAGTATAGGTGGAGCTCAGTGCCAAGAGGGAATCCAATTCCTTGAAAGGGCCAAAGCCCAGGATCACCTGTCATGGAGAGTCTGCTAGTGAGGGAGGAGACCACAGAGAGGTGCCAGGGAACCAGTGGAGGACGTTCAGGAATCAAGATTTAACCACATCTCATGCTGCAAGGGGCAAGTAAAAAGGGTCAGTTAAGTGTTTCCTAGAGTCGGTCACTAAAAACCAAAGGCAGTTTCAGTGCACTGGGATCAAAGCCTAGCTTGAGTAGGCTCAAGTTTGCAATATTTTTATACTAAGGAAATAAATAAATAAATAAATACACCCAGACTTCCTCTCAAGTGACTGATGGTGTCTCTTTCAACCTCCTAAAACTGCCTTTTTCCTCCTATTAAGGGAATGTGCTCTATTCTGTGAGCTATCAGTGGAGGAGGATTAGTCACTCTGAAGAAGACTGGAAAATAGCAGGCCTACTGAACCTGCCATTTTCCTTTTCCCTTCCTCCAAATTCTGTTATCTTAACTTCCTCTTCTGGCTCAGAGCCCAACTCTCAGTATCCCTAAGAATGGAACATCTGTCTTATTTTTCCTAGGCCTTTATCGTGAGGAAGCCTTCTGTGGCATTAACTTTACCCCAGCCCTATTCATAATCTGACCTCCAACATTCCTTTGCTCCTTCCTGCAAATGCACTGTGAGGTCTGGATCACATCTGGAAGAGCCAAATTCTGAGGCCAGCATGGATGAGAAAGGATGCTTACCAGTGCTCTGCTGCTCCCAAAAGCTGAGCAGGATGAGGAAGCTGACCAGATGCTGGCCATGTAAACCATGCAAGTATGCATGGATATTCTTTGTAAAAACTTAAAAGTTACATTAATTACTTATTGTGTGTGTGTGTACGTGTGTGTGTGTGCACAAGCGCATGTGCAAGTGTCACAGCATTTGTGTGGAGGTCAGAGGACAACTTGCAGGAGTGAATTCTCTTTGACCATGTGGGTCCCAGAGATCTTCACTCTTGAAGGCAAGTGCCTTTGCCCACTGAGCTATCTTGACAGCCTGCAAGTAGATTGTTTATTGTATTGTTTATAAGATTAATCATCGACTTGTCACAAATTGACCCTAAGGAGCAGTGACCCAGCTGCCACTACCAGTTCCCCACTAAGCTCTGCTCTTTATGCTTTAAAGCCAATTAAAGCCCTTTCCCTTATTACACAGGTAATATTCTCATAATATTCATACAAGCTGGGCAGTGGTGGCACACACCTTTAGTCCCAGCACTCTGGAGGCAGAGGCAACTGGATCTCTGTAGGTTCAAGGCCAGTCTGGTCTACAGAGCTAGTATTCTAGGACAGCAAAGGCTACAAAGAGAAACCCTATCTCATAAAACCAAAGATAATTAAATAATACCTGGGGTTGGAGAGATGGCTCAGCAGTTAAGAGCACTGTCTGCTCTTCCGAAGGTCCTGAATTCAATTCCCAGCAACCACATGGTGGCTCACAACCATCTGTAATGGGATCCGATGCCCTCTTTTGGGGTGTCTGAAGCTATAGTGTACTCATATACATAAATTAAGTAAATAGTTCTAATGAATAAATAAAACCTATACAAGATTGTCAGCCATTAAGTAAGTCTATGGGATGGAAACAGATACTAAGAAGCTGATTGATAACTGGTGATTGGCATTCCAATTATACTAATTGTATAAATATAAGATGTTTTAACAGAACCCACATATAAGATTCCTGTTGTTAGGCTGAGATCCAAGAATAGAAGGAAAAAGCTAAAAATGTGCATTTTACATCTTACTTAAATCTCAAAATTTATGAGGGGGTTATTTTATAACAGAAAAATGGGTCTGACACCCTTTTCTGGCCTACACAGGGACTGCATACTGTGATCCACATACTCAGGTACACACACAGGTTTTCCTAAGTCATTTTGGTTCATTTTGTTTCATTAACAGAAGTAAACTCTGCAGGTATTATGTGTGTTATTTTATCTGGTACAAGAATTAACTCATTAGTCAAATAATTCTTGAATTCCTGTCATGCTGGGTTCAGGGTATTCACTCTCTAGGACGGTGGTTCTCAACCTTCCTAATGCTGTGATCCTTTAAAACAGTACTTCATGTGGTAATGACCCCAACCATAAAATTATTCTTATCGCTACTTCATAACTGTACTTTTGCAACTGTCATGAGTCATTATTCAAATAGCTGTTTTCTCATGATCTTAGGCGACAACCCCTGTGAAACAGACATCCAACCCTCCACCCCAATGGGTCTTGACTCACAGATTAAGAACCACTGCTCAAGGACCAGCTGTGTGAACTGAAGTTCCCAGAAAACATTCTGCAAGACCATTTGAATAGCAGTTGTGGCTGGGAAGGTGATTCAGAGCAAAGGGCCTGGGTTTGATTCATGGTGTGCACGAGATGGCTCACAACCATCTGTAACTCCAATTTCAGAAGATCCAACACTCTCCCTGGTCTCAGCTGGTACCAGGCACACACATACGATTCCTATACACATTACAAGGATAATTTTAAAAGCGATTTGTGTCTCACTCCACTTCCAGAATTTGTGAACTTAATTCTATTTTCTATAAATTCTTTTTTCCCCCTCTTTTTGGTTTTTTGAGACAGTTTCTCTGTGAACTCTGGCTGTCCTGGAACTCGATCTGCAGATCAGGCTGGCTTCAAACTTAAGAGATCCACCTGCCTCTGCCTCCCAGGCGTTGGAATTAAAGGCGTGCGCCATCACTAGCCAGCTTATTTTCTATAAATTCTTATACTGGCAGCAACAACCAAGTACCAAATATAGTGCATTCTGTCTCTATAATTGTCCCTGTTAAGTATGAGAAAGGAAGTTAATTAAGGAGGAATGTTTTGCCTGGCTTCTTGAAAAACAAATACAGAAATTGTTGGGTATTACTTGTCATCTTTGCTGTCAATGTGACACAGAAGGATTTTAAGCTATTAGTTTTTGCTTTTGTTCTCTCTTGCTTTTGAGACATCGTTCCTGCTTCCACTTCATCTGGCGGCTGGGGCCTTGAATAGGAGCTTACCAAAGGCTGGTCTGGAGCCACCACAGTGCCACATACACTGTTGTGACTGTGACACTAGAGGATGATGCCCTGGACTTGAACATGAGAGGGAGAAGAAAGACAACGAGGCCAAGAAAGTGGGCTGAGAAGGAAGAAAGGGTAGGCTGTGCTCGGGGTTGCCCCCCGCAGAGGAGCCCAGATGGCACAGGGAAGGATGACACAGCTGGATGGAGCAGTTGGTGTGGGAAAGACACTGGTGGCAGAGGAGGCTGAGGGACTGACTGCTCCTGGGTGCCTCAGTGACTCATTAAGACCATTGAGCTTGTGAGTCCACGTTTCCTTCCTTGGAATCACATGAAAGTGAGCAGAGAATGGGTCATGAGCACAGGGTTCGCCTGGGACAATGATTTTACAGCAGAGGCCCGTGGGCAGCTGTGGACACACACACCCCCCACTCGAGTACACATGAATGCCCGGGCGACGGCTACATATGCAGAACCTTCCTGACCCTGCACGCAAGCCTGACCCTGCAGGAATCCTGGCTGGGGCTGCCAGAGCCAAGGCCCATTTTGAACAGAGTGTCTACTCCACTTTCCTGTTCTCCCACCCTGGTTCTTTCCATCAGAAACAGGTAAGTAGAGACGAAAGGGTCCGCTAAAATGATGTATCCTAGACCAGCAGGGCTTAGCCGTTAAGAGTCCCGGCTCTGCCGCTTAACCACTGGGACTCAAGGCTGTCTCTCAGTGAACCGTGTCTCGGTGAACTTCAGGCCTCTGTACCTGCCTAGAATACCTTTCCCATCCAGTGCCTCCTTAATAGTCAAGTTTTGCCATGACAGCGCTCCTTCCAGGAGGCCTTGTTTCACAGGCAAGGATCAAGCAGTCCTGTGAGAGCTTCTGCCCTTATCATACTTTATTCTCCTTGCCTTTTGCCTGTTACCCTAGCTTTAGAGTCCTCAGGAAAAGGACTGTATTTTTTCCCACCATTTTCTCCCTAGACTCTAGCACAGCTGTCCAGCAAAGACTGGACATTTGCTTACTATCCACTGAGGGATGCAGGGAAGGATGGGAGTGGGGAAAACGGACACAGAATTTGTGCTCTTCCTCCCAGGCAAGTGCTCCTGTGCCCAGACAGCGGCTGATGATTGGTTCACACAGCCTGCACCCCAGGTTCAAACGAGGGCCTCTCTACAGTCTAGTTTTAAGATTTGACCTTTCGGGGATAATGGTATATGTCTGAGGTCCTAGCACTTGGGAGGTGGAGGCAGAAAGTTCAGAAATTCAAGGCCAGCCTCTGCTATGAGAGACCCTGTCTCAAAAACAAACAAAACCAAATTTGACCTTCTGATCCTGCCTGCCTCTACCCACAAGAAGACAAGCCAAGCTCTTTGCTAATCTGACTCACGTGTTTACAAGGATATCTCAGGGTGTTGTGGTTTCTAAGGGAACAGTCATGGAGAGGAAGTGAAAGGCAAAGCAAGTCACAGCATCCTTTTTCTTTAGAGGGACTAGGGCCCCATGCTCTTCTCAGGCAGGCTAGCCAAGGGTTTCTAGTGACTAAGCAAGGACTCTTGTCTTAGTTTCCCTTCGAAAGCTGAGCATGCCCAGAGACATTTCCATCCATCGCTTCTACATATATGTAATTTAGTTTTTCATTTTTAGATAACAATTAATTTGAACTTGCTCCGAATGACTTCACTGAGCATGCGTATGTACGTACGCTTCCATACAGTGGGACCACCCTGGCATGACTATGAATTAAGCCCTCAGATAAAATCCTCTTGCTCTGTTTTCTCTCATGGACAGTATGTGTAAACACCCTTCCCCACTTCTTTACGTCTTGGACAAGCTGGTTCTGGCTTGGCCCTCATCAAGACATTGGGAGCCTGTTGTGTTCAGTTATGTGGTCTCTGAATTCCACTCACCCAAAAGACCAAACTCAGGTTTGCAGTTTTTCCTCTATTTGTTTAAATTTCCTCTAATTGTTTTGTTTTGTGAGGGGTTTTTTGTTTTTTGTTTGTTGTTGTTGTTTTTTGTCTAGGCTCGTGGAGCCTAGGCTGGCCTCAAATACACATTGTAGCCAAGGCTAAATCTCTTGGTTCCAACCCCATATGTGTGCTAGAATAGGAAGCACACACCACCACATCTGACTTCAAGAATTAATCATTTGTTGATTATCTAAAGCTCAGTAATAAATTTGAGTCTTTTCTTGTTGGTTTTTTGTTTATGTGTTTATTGAGGCAGGGTCTCTTGTAGTCGTGGTAGGCCTCAAACTCACTATGCAGAGAACAGCCTTGAACTCTTAATCTTGGCTCTACTTCCCAAATCTGGGATTATAGGTGTGTGCCGCCAGGCCTGGCACAGGCTCACTAATGTTCCAGTCCTTCCTTTGGTTTTCCTGAGAGAAAACAGCACAGGAGAGTTTGGTTTCAGTACTTGGTGGGGTCTCTAAATAGTCATGTAGTATGAGCAGGTGCTAAAGGCATTCCTGGCCAAAAGTAGTTCCTGGGCCAGGTTCAAAACACATTCCTGGATGGCCAGTAACCTATCAGTCTTTCAGTTGGTCCTTTCTGGGCCTGACAAAATCAATCTCCTGAGAGGCAGTGGGTTAAAGTCACAAGCGGAACACTGTCCTTAAATGGCAAAGTAATCTGAGGAGGGAAGACTGCCTAGATCACAAGATGATGAGGAACTCGGTAGGGGGTGGGGCGGAACCCCACAACCTCCAGCACTGCAGGAAGGAATATTTTCTAGAGGGCATAACCTCTCCATATGTGGACAAGGGTCAGATCCTCACAGATCTGGAGCAAAGAGGTGGGCTTCATCTTTCCTAGGTCCTCACCACTCCCTTCCCTCCAGGTCTCAGGTGACAGCTGTTCCTCACACCCACCCCAGCTCCGCTAGCAAGACCCAGCATCCCTTCACTTAGAACAAGCTGCTTTATTCTGTGTGAAAGGACTTGGTAAATTCCACTCACTACACAGAACAGGAAATTGCAGTGGGAAGTAGGTGACTGGGGGAAGCAGGGAGATCGTGGGCTGAGGGGAATCACAAGCCACCAAGGGCAGTGGGGACCAGCTGAGGAGAGAGCTGGCCTCTTCAGGGCTGTTTCTGGCAGCCATCTTCTTACCATAAACTGTTGCTTACACAAGTAGAAACGAGGCTAACTAAAGGTTTTTGGTTTGGGGTCTTTTTTTATTTGTGTTGTTTTTGAGACAGGGTCTCTCTTGGTAGTCTTGGCTGTTCTTAAACTCACCATGTAGCCCAGGCTGACCTCATTCTTATATTCTTTTCGCTTCATATGTCTAATTTTAGCTATTATGGATAAAGTTACTATGGACATTCAAATATCAGTGCTTGTGTGGGCAAGAATTTTCATAAAATAGTGGATTTGGCAAGTGAATATTTATTCACAAGACAAGGCCACACTATTTCCCAGACTGGTTTAACCATTCCATTCTTACCAACAACATAGAACCATTCCCGTTGTTCTTCATCCTCACTTACAATTTATTGAATGCTAACAAGGCTGAGTATAGTTGATAATGCATTCCCAAAGACAGAGGCAGGCTGGTCTCTGTGAGTTTGAGGCCAGGTTGGTTTACATAGTGAGGTCCTGATCAACTAGGCCAGATAGTGAGATCTTGTCTCAAATAAAACAAACCTCAAACAATTGCAGGGGGTATATAGTCTCTCTCTCTTTCTCTCTCTCTCTCTCTCCCTCCCTCCACCTCTCTCTCCCATTCCCTCCCTTCCTCCCTCCCTCTCCTCCCTCTCTCCCTTCCTCTCTCCCTCTCCTCCCTCCCTCTCTCCTCTCCTTTCTCCCTCCTTCCTCCCTCTCTCCCTCCCTTTCCTCCCTCCCTTCCTCTCCTCTCTCCCTTCCGCCCTCTCTCTCTCTTTCCCATTCCCTCCCTCCCCAGCCCCAGTTTAGCATTAAACTCCTGGGCTCATACTCATATAATCTGCCTTCTCCTACCTCACCTTCCCATGTAGGACTACAGGTATGCACAACCATGCTGGCTTTGGTCATTTATGTTTTCATTTTCTCCACAATGCTCTGTAATTCTTAGCGTACACATCCTGTACCCCTTGTTAAAGATATCCATGGATACTTTTGTTTCATGCTATTATAGATATCTTTTAAAGTAAACATTTCACCTTGCTATCACCTGTTTATAAGATACAATACAATATTAATATTTTGTTCTGGGACTGGAGAGATGGCTCAGAAGTTAAGAGCACTGACTGCTCTTCCAGAAGTCCTGAGTTCAATTCCCAGCAACCATATGATGTCTCACAATCATCTGTAATGGGATCTGACACCCTCTTCTGATGTGTCTGGAGACAGCAACAGTGTACTCATATACATAAAATAAATAAATTTTTAAAAAATATTTTGTTCTATATCCTTTGCTAAACCAACCTATTAGTTGAAGCAATTTTTAGTAGATTGCTTACGATATTCTACATATATAACCAGATTATCTTTGAATAATGTTACTTCCTGTTTATGGCTTTTTTCTTCTTATTACACCAGACAAGCAATAAGAACACTACTGACAACCAGGCTTAGTGGCCTTGGATCCCAGCACTTGGGAGGCAGACAGATCTCTTAAAGTTTGAGACAACTTACTCTACACACTTGACCAGCCAAGGTTACATAGTGAGACCCTGTATCAAAAAACAAAACAAACAACACAAACGACAACATCTAAATAAAACCACTGACAAGAAGCATGAAAAATGGGCATCTTAATGAAGATTTATTTAATGTATATGAGAACACTGTAGTTATCTTCAGACACACCAGAAGCATCAGATCCCATTATAGATGGTTGTGAGCCACCATGTGGTTGCTGGGAATTGAACTCAGGACCTCTGGAAGAACAGTCAATGCTCTTAATCACTGAGCCACATCTCTCCAGCACTTGATGACACCTTTAAAAGCTTTACTAAACAGAAATAATCACTGGGCTGTTGAGATGACCCAGCAGGTGCTTGCCACCAAGCCTGACAAGTTGAGTTCCAACCCTGGGACCCACATGATGGAAAGAGAGAACAGACTCTTAAAAACTGTCCTTTATGAGTTCCAGGACAGCCAGGGCTACACAGAGAAACCCTGTCTTGAAAAACCAAAACAAAAAAAAAAACCAAAACAAAAAAAACTGTCCTTTGGTGGCTGTAGAGATGGCCTGTGACTAAGAACACTGGATGCTCTTTCAGAGAATCAGTTCCCAACACCCACACGGTGGCTCACAACAATCTATAACTGTAGTCACATAGGATCAGATGACCTATTCTGGTATAAAGATCGATGTACATACAGACAAAACATTTACATACATAAAATAAATATTTTTTCTTAAAAGGAAGTTGAGTGGAGTGGTGGTAGCACATACCTTTATTCCCAGTAAGGCAAGGCAGAAGCAGGCAGATCTCTGTGAGTTGGAAGCCAGCCTAGTCTACAGAAGGAGTTCTAGGACAGCCTAGGCTACACAGAGAAACCCTTGTCTCAAAAAATTAAAGAAAGGAAAAAAAGAAAAGAAAGAAAGAAAGAAAGAAAGAAAGAAAGAAAGAAAGAAAGAAAGAAAGAAAGAAAGAAAGGAAGGAAAGGAATTTTCCTTTGACCTCTAAATCTGTGATGTATGCGCTCTCTCTCTCTCTCTCTCCTAAAGGAATAAAATGTCATACAATTTTAAAAGAAAATAGAGAAATAACCTTACTGGTTATAATAGGGCACACACACAAAATATGATGGACTGTGGAAACGTGTGTGGTCAAAGCTTGACAGAAAATGGAGGATATAACCCTTATATATTGGGGAAGGCTTAGAAAGGCAGCATGTTTAAAAAACTCTGCCTGCCAGGCGGTGGTGGCACATGCCTTTAATCCTAGCACTTGGGAGGCAGAGGCAGGCGGATTTCTTAGTTCGAGGTCAGCCTGGTCTACAGAGAGAGTTCCAGGACAGCCAGGGCTATACAGAGAAAACCTGTGTCGAAAAAACAAAAACAAAAAACAAAAAACAAAAAAAAAACCTCTGCCGCTGTCCTTGATATGACCTGTTGATAGAAGCCATCTCCACTCTTTCTCATACCACATCCTGTTGGGCATGCCTGCCCTGCTCTGCCGCCATGACCCTCTTTCATTGTTTCAGAATGCTGTCCTTTCCCCGCGTGGTGGCCTGCTCACGGACCTGTTCCCGCTTCCTGGGGCTGAGCCTGGGGACTGCATCCCTGTGTGCTGCCGGCGCCAACATCGCGCTCCTCTTTCCTAACTGGGATGTGACCTACCTGATGCGGGGCCTCATTGGCAAGCACGCTGTGCTGGGCTCTGGGCTCTGGGGAGGAGGCCTCATGGTATGTGTTTTGGGTTCAGTGAGGAGGAATTCCCAAAAGCCACTTTTAGGAATGGAGCTGAGAGGTGGTGTTGGGTCTATACAGTCCAAAGAGAATGGGGACTTGTTATGGGTTGCTGACTGTTTAGCTTGGATCCAAAAAGCCTAGATGGATGTTAGCACCTACGGAGTCAAATCAGGCTCAAATGGCCCTAAGGCCATTGCAACAGCTGTGTGTGGCACTAGAATTGCAAATCACCCAGTCTCTTTTAGATCTATTTATTTTTATGTGTGTGGGTGTTATGTGTGTGTGACTGTATGTGTGTATGTGAACCGTGTGGGTGCAGGAAATTTCAGAAGTCAGAAGACGGTGCTGAATTCCCTGGAACTGGAGTAACAGGTTGCAAGCCACTATGTGTGCTGGAAACCAAACCTGGGTCCTCTGAAAGAGCATCAGTGCTCTTAACCCGGGAGGCATCCCTCTGGCCCCACCTAGTCTCCTGGTGACACACTTCTCTGCTCTCCAGGTACTCCTGGCAGCCACTCTCATCTCCATGACAGGCAGCTTCAGGAAGAGTGCACCCTGCCTGCAGGTAAGCACCGGGCTTTCTGCTCTAGAGGCAGAGGGCTCCAGGGGCAGTTTTAGTTTTCAGACTAGAAGTCAGTTCCTAACTGTGCCGTTCAACAACTAAGAAGGGAGTTGCTCAGGGCAAAGGAGGAAGTGGCTAACAGACCCCAGATAGCCACAGAAATGTAATAAACTCCTATTTTCTCTGATATACTGATTAGTATGAATAGGATTAAGTATACTGTAATCATGTATCTTCTATAGAAAGTTTCCTGGCTGTTTTTTTATATATTTACTTAGGTTTGCTATTTTTTTTAAATTTTGTCATCTGATTTCATGTGTATCTGGTGTTTTGGCTGCTTGTATGTTTGTCTGCCACTTGTGTGCCTTCTGTCACTGGGGGCAGGAGAGGCTGTCGGGTCCTGTGGAACTGGAGTTCCAGATGGTTGTGAGCTGTTTTGTGGGCGCTGGGAATAAAACTCAGACCCTCTGGAAGAGCAAGCAAATCCTTAATGGCTGAGCCATTTTCCCAATCCCTATTTGGGTTTTCTTGAGATAGGTTTTCACTATGTAGCCTGGAGCTAGCTCTGAACTTGTCATCCTCCTGCCTCATCTCCCCAGTGAGGGCAGAGGTGTAACTCAGTGGTAAAGCATTTGTCTAACATGCATGAGGTAGTGGGGTGGGTTCTCAGCACTAAAACCAACACACAACCAAACCAGACAAACCACATACATGTGTCACATGTCTCTCTCTCTCTCATACACACACACACACACACACACACACACACACACACACACACACCCAGAGAAAGAGAGAGAGAGAGAGAGAGAGAGAGAGAGATACCTGTTTATATTTATGCCCACACACTGAGATTTTTTTCTTGCCATTAGAAATAGTCCAACCACCGATTTATATCTAATTTATATTTAATTCTTCTACCCTACAGATAATGATACAAGGACTAACTAGAATAAATTTACACTTTATTAATTACAGCTGCATGGGTATAGATTTTCAGATATCTCAAGCTGAGTGTGGTGGCTCACTCCTCTTAACATCAACTTTTGGAAGGCGGAGACAGGAGGATCAGGAGTTCAAGGTCATCCTGAGCTATATAGTTGTGATCAACATGGATTCTGTGTGTGTGTGTGTGTGTGTGTGTATGTGTGTGTACACATATATCTTTTTCTATTGTGCCTTCTATTGCTGTGAACAGCATGAACAAAGAAACTTAAAAAGAAAAAGGTTTATTTCATCTCACAACCTTTAGGTTGCAATCCACTTCTGAGGGAAATCAGGGCAGGAACTCAAGGTAGAAACCTAGAGGCAGGACCTGAAGAAGACACCATGGACAAATGCTGTTTATTGGCTTGCTTCCAGGCTAATGGTCAGCTACCTTTTTAATTCCTCTCAGGACCACCTGCCCATGGATGGCACCATGTACAGTGGGCTGAGCTGGGCCCTCCCACTTCAGTCAACAATTAAAATTCCATGCACACATGCCTATGGGCCAATCTGATGGAGGTAATTCCTCAGTTGAAGTTCCCATCTCCCAGGTGACTCTCTAGTCTGTGTCAAGTTGACAAATGTATAGGTTGCTTGTTCAGTCCCAGACATGAATCCATGCCTCAGAGCTGCCATGCCACATGCTATCTGCTGAGTCCCACAGCCCATGCACACACTGGGAAATCTCTCACTGAGTTCCATGCTACAACATTAAATATAAACACACATTTCATTCACTGCTCTCTGTTCTCTTATGCCTGAGCGAATGACGTTTAATCTTGAATGATTAACGATTATTAATTTTCTGAAGGATTTGCTAAAACACAAATTGGTCAGTCTCATCCTGGGTTTCTGACCCAAGAAATCAGGAATGGATTGGAGAGAGTCTGCATTTCAACATGCAATCTCAAGTGATGTTCCCTTGCTGTACTGGGAGAACCAAGATGCTGGCCTTCTCTCAGATTAATCAAATTTGAGTCCTCTCTAACCGGAGAGCCAACTCCTTGTTTGCTTCCTTCCTGCCTTTTGTACTTGATTTGAAAAGGAGAGATCAAGAGTGGGAATTCTGGAGCTTTAAAAGGTATAGCATGTCACTAGAGGAGAAAAGTGAACAGGCAATAAACAATTTGCTAGCTCAGAGCTGAGACTCTGCAGTAGAAGAGCAAGAGAGTATCAGTCTGCTCGAAGGTCCAAGGACCCTGTGCAGTGAGGAGATGCAGATCCATGTGTCTGTCTGTCTGTCTGTCTGTCCTTTCTCAACAATCTCATCTTGACTCCACCCAGCAACAGACACTGTATCAGCACACGTGGACATGGTTTTTTTTTTTTTTTGGCTTTGGAGTCAGGGTTTCTCTGTATAGCCCTGACTATCCTGGAACTCACTCTGTAGACCAGGCTGGCCTTGAACTCAGAAATCTGCCTGCCTCTGCCTCCCAAGTGCCGGGATTAAAGGCGTGCGCCACCACCGCCCGGCTCGTGGACATGTTTCAAGGGTGGGTTTCTGCCTCCTCTTCAGGTGCTTACTGCTCTGTTGTCAAGTGGCCTGGCTCTGCTTGGGGCTGTGATTTGCTTTGTCACTTCTGGAGTAGCCTTGAAAGATGGTCCCTTTTGCATGTTTGACATCTCATCCTTCAATCAGACACAAGCTTGGAAATTCGGCTATCCCTTTAAAGATCTGCGCAACAGGTAACAGTCACTCCTGAGCCCAGTCCTGGGATTTGAGCCGGGGAAGAGCCTGACCCTGGGTTTTCCATTGGAGTTCCTTGATTGTCTTTTCTTCTTTATCCCTGACCTCCTCGTGTCTAGGAATTATCTGTATGACCATTCACTCTGGACCTCCGTCTGCCTGGAGCCCTCTAAAGCTGTGGTTTGGCACGTGGCCTTCTTCTCCATCCTCCTGTGTATCAGCCTCCTCCAGCTTCTCCTGGTGGCCATCCATCTTGTCAATAGCGTTCTTGGCCTATTCTGCAGCTTCTGTGAGAAGCGCTAGGTAATGGATGACCTCTCGTGAATTGGCGCTCTCAGAGCAAGCTTCTTCCCCCTGCAAGAATAGGCTGTGAATCCTCCTTAGACCTTCCTATAGGATGACAGTGCTTCCTTGCTCAAAGGGGAGATGACATAAGAAACTGAAAGTCATGCTGTGTTCTTTAAGATGATAGGATAATACAGCCACAAAGTCATTGCTGGTGTATAAATAATCTCAGTTCAGCCTCTTAAAAACCTTATAAAAGGGCTCAGAGGTTGAGAGCACTGACTGCTCTTCCAGAGGTCCTGAGTTCAATTCCCAGCAACCTCATGGTGGCTCACAACCATCTGTAATGAGATCTGGTACCCTCTTCTGACATGCAGGCATATATGCAGGCACAACACTGTGTATATAATAAATAAATAAATCTTTTTAAAAAGCTCATAAAAATTGGCCACATGTTAAGACAGAGAAGCTGGGCCTCTCAGATGATGATGAGCTTTCTAATCCTAAACACACAGCTGGGTGACTCCCTAACTTCTTTTTCGTTGTTGTTTTTGTTTTTTTAAAGGCAGGGTTTCTCTGTAGCCCTGACTGTCCTGGAACTGGTTCATAGACCAGGCTGGCCTCAAACTCTGAGATGTGCCTGCCTCTGCCTCCTAAGTGCTGAGATTAAAGGTGTGTGCCACCACTGCCTGACCAACCTCCTAACTTCTAAATTCAAGTTTACTGTTATAACAGACCTGTGTTTCCTCAAAATCATAGGCTGAATGAAACCCTACTCACAAGCGTGACTGTATTGGAGAAAGGGCCTTACATGGTAATCAGGGGTATATTAGTCATAAAGGTGAGATCCTGATCCAGTAGGATCGGCAACCTTACAAGGAAAACAAGAGGCTGGTGGTGCATACCTATGATCTGAGAGCTGGAGCCAGGGGCATCATCATTGTAGGCCAACCTGGCTACAATACTGAGACCTGGTCTCAAACAAACAAAAAAGACTCGGGCATAGGGAGGTAGCGGGGTAAGGAGTTCTGGGAAATTGAGAGAGTAGTTTATTGGTACAATATAAGCAGATTTCTTGGGTCAGTCTCCAATACTGGAAAAGGTAAGGAAGAAAGAGAAATAATCCAAGAGAGTAATTACAGATGACCATGCTTGCTTACTAAGCCAGCAAAGAGTATTTGGTGGGGCCTTTATCAGCTAGTAGAGAGCAACTGTGCAAGGGCTCTTAAAGTCTAATGGCTGAAAGCTTACTGAAAGGTATAGGCTGAGGGCTGGTTTTTAAATAATAATGAGCCCTTTCCCAGCAGGGAGGGAGGAACCCTTTGATCTGTAAAACCTCAGACAAGTGTCATTTTTCAGATAGAGTGTTTTGGGTTTTTTGTTTTTGTTTTTTTACTTCTGCTGCTCTCCCAGCAGGGAAAGAAGGAACCTTTGACCTATAAAACATCTTACAAGCACTCTTCATCAGGAGAAGAGAAAAACCCTTTATTTACATTCAAGATGGGGCTCCTGAGATGGGGGAGTGTGGGGGAAGGGGGGCAACCTGACTTTCCTTAAGCCATCATTTCAAAAGAAAGAGAGACCAATGCTCTCTAGGTAAAGTATCCTGCTGCTAAACCCAAAGTTTTGGGGTTTAATCCCCAGAACCCATATTGTGGAAGGAAAGAACAGACTATTGTAAATTGTCCTCTGACCTCTACACACACACACACACACACACACACACACACACACACACTCTCTCTCTCTCTCTCTCTCTCTCTCTATCATGGTACATACACTGTTCCTACTCCCATACACAAATAAATAAATGCAATTTTTAGTTTAATTTTTAATTTTATTTGTGTATTTGGATGTTTTCCCTGTATACTTGCATACATCTACAGGGCCCAGAAGAGAGTGTGAGATTCCTTGAAATATGATTTACAGATGGTTGTGAGCTACCATGTGGGTGTTGAGAATTGACACTTGGGTCCTCTGGGTTGGGATCTCTTGTGCACTGTGTAAAGGTTATTTCTGCATCATTTAAATACTGATTTCTGTGCTGCGAAGGTGTGAGTACTGTCCTGACTCTTCTATTGTTATTTTTTTTTCTTTTGGTTTTTCGAGACAGGGTTTCTCTGTGTAGCCTTGGCTGTCCTGGAACTCACTTTGTAGACCAGGCTGGCCTCGAACTCAGAAATTCGCCTGCCTCAGCCTCCCAAGTGCTAGGATTAAAGGCGTGCGCCACCACCGCCCGGCCTATTGTTATTTTTATGAAGCATCACCCATCTTAGTGTTTTGTATCTTCTCCACCACCTTCTGATTAGTTTAATAAAGAGCTGAATGGCCTTTAGCCAAGCGGGAGAGGAAAGGCAGAACTTCTGAGTAGGGATAGGAACTCTGGGAAAGGGTCAGAAGCTGGAGGCTCCACAGCTTTTATAATTTGATGTACCTTTAATAGCTCAGTGTCTGGGCCACTTCCTAACCTCCGCATGGCTAATCCACCCCTGACTGGTAGTCTTGAATTATTACTAAAACCTATACTCCTTCTTGGTTGCCCCAGACCCAGATGTGCAACCCTCTCAAGCTTCGTTCCTCTGGCTCCTACATGTTCCACCCCTGTCAGGTGTGGTGTCTTGGCTCTCCTCCCAGCATGACAGATCTCTCTCTTCCTTCCTCTCTTCCTAGCCCGGGAATCCTAAAAGTCCTGCCTCTGTCTGCCCTGCCTAGCCATTAGCCGTCAGCATGTTTCTGTACCAATCAGAACCAACTTTGGGCAAAGTCCCTCAGTGTCTTATGTGTGGGACACTGCAAACAGGTTTTGGGGGGAACATAATTAGCATGAGAATACAAGTAGCTACAATGACCAAGGCAATCTATGAAATAACAGTTTATTGAGGCTTAAATTTACAGAGAGTGAGTCCACCATCACCATGGTCGAGAGCATGGCAGCAGGCAGGCAGGTGTGGCACTGGAGCAGAAGCTGAGAGCTTACAGTCCTTATCAGAAAGTTCAGAGGCAGAGAGGAAGAGGCTGTGCCTTGCACGGGCTTTTCAAACCTCAAAGCCCACCTCCAGTGACACACCTTCAACAGTGGTGGGCCTTCTAATCCTTCCTAAACAGTTTACCAACCTCGGACCAAGCACTCAAATATATGAGCCCATGAGTGTTAGCGTTTCCTCTAGGCTCTGCCCAAGTTACCTAGCAACAGCCAGAAGAGAGAAAGAAGGGAAAAGGCTGGCTGGGAACATGAGATTGGAAGGAGCCCTCCCCCACCAAGAGAGCAAGAGAGGGAGGCCAAATGGTCCTTTTACTGCAGGCCAGGCTCCTACCTGGCTGCTGCTAGGTAACTGTTGGGCAGAGCCAAGAAGATATGCTAACACTCTTAGTCCTGGCTGGCCTCCTACCCCAGCCTCTGACACTGGAATTATAGGAGTGTACCACCACACCATGGTTTGGTTTTTTTTTGTTTGTTTGACTTTACAATTATTTTAAAAACTGGCCAGGTAGTGGTAGTGACACACATCTTTAATCCCAGCACTTGGGAGGCCAAGGCAGGCAGATCTCTGAGAGTCTGAAGCCAGCCTTATCTAAACAGCTAGTTCCAGCTACACAAAGAAACCCTGTCTTAAAAAACAAATTATATATAGCCTGGGAGATATGGTGAGGCAATAGTGGCACAAGTGTTGTGGGAGTGATTAACCACTCTCTGGACTTAAGGCCCACGCTTGAGATAGAACCCATGCCTGATACTACTAGGATAGCCAAGAACCTGAGACCTGATAGGCTATGGGTCTAGGGGAAAGCCAAATGCTATTATTTTGCTAAAGGAACATTGCAATAAAATGATCCTTTAATGACATTCTGCTATCCTCATCGATCAGTGGTATCTTGCTCAGCCATCATCAGAGAAACTGTAAGGGTCCATGATTCACCAAAGAACAATACTCTGGACTCAAATAATATGCAAAAGCAAAGAGTCGTTTATTCTGAGAAGTCCAGCATGCTGGGGTCTTCTGGTTGTTGAAAGCCTTCTCACCTGTGGCTACTAACACAGTTGGTTGCTTACCCGCAAACCCGTCCTGGCATTGAAGCTTCTGACAGATGTCAGGGGCAGCTTGGTTAACAAAAGCCACGTATACAGCTGACTGGTGCTCTCTGGCTTCTGGGTCAAAAGACTTGTAGGCCCTATAGGCTTCAAAAAGTCTTTCTGCACATCCCCTGGGGCTCTTATTCTTTCCCTGAATCACCTGGCTCATCTTAGATACATTTGTGGGTTGTGTCTGCCAGTTTCTCAGAGGGCCCCATCAGAATCTGGCGGTAGACCCAACGCCTCTCCTTACCTTCAGCAGTGTTAAAATCCCAGTTGAGTCGAGTCAAAGGAAAGGCTGCATCCATATCAGCCTGGGCTTGGGTGGGCAGCAGCCCATTCGCTCCTGGAACCAATTTCCAGGGGCTCCCACGATCCCCTCTCTCTCCTCTGTCATGAAGAGGACCTGGAGCAGTTGCTGACAGTCGTCCCAGGTGGACAGGTGAGTCAGCATCATTGAGTCTAGAAGACCTGTGAGAGCTGAAGGTCTTTCTAACAACGGGGCTTCTGCAACTTCCAACTGTAAAGTCATTACTGACAAATGGCACATATGTGAACTATCTCCCTGAGCATCTGGGGGGTATTGTAGCTTGGGGGTAAGGCCATTGTAGAGTTGGCCCTCTGGGCAGTGTGGGCTGAGTGTGAGGTGGACTCCAAGTGGAGTCAGGGGAGTCAGGGGAGTCAGGAGCTGCTCCCCCTCTGCTTCGCTGGCTGGGCAGGGGCAGCGGCTGGAGCAGGAACATAAGGAGGGGGACAGAGATCTTCCTTGAGAGCAGAAGGGTGGAGCAAGGCAGGGCTCAAGGTTGACCCTACTATAGAGGAAGAAGGGTAGGAGTGGCAAGGCTGGTGACAAAAAGGTTCTCATCAAATAGGGAGCTTCTTCACCAGGTATATATGACCCTTGGTCCCAGTGGCCCCTGGCCTCATAAACTATAGCCTTCACCCTGTAAATGGTGGGGAGATGAAAAGTTGTCTCCTTGAGCCATCCTACTTTAAAGTGGGCCATTGGTTCCTGCAAAAGATGGCTAGTTTGGGGAAGGGGGTGCGGGGGGGGGGATCTAGACCTGAATCTTCTGTGTGTAATTTTAGAAATGGCACGCTTGCTCTGGCTAGGCTCTGGGACCAGCAGCTGTCTGCCTGCCACCTATTCAGCCCCCGATGCTAGCTAACATGTTTCCCCACAATTGCCCAGAGCAGCAATCTACACCCACCATCTACCTTCCTCTCCCCTTCCCCTTCCCCATTGCTGGCTCTGACAATTGCCAACAATCACCCCACACCCTCTCTTTTGCCCATCTGAATTGTTGCAAGTGGAAAACACCAGACAATCTTAATATTTTAAAATCAGCCAGATGACACAACTGCTGAGCTTGGAATCTATTGTCCTAAACTCACCAGCTACTCTATATTAGAATTCATCCAGTGGCAGAAGCCACCACAGGTTCTAATAGCCTACAGGCCTACATTGTCTGTCTTCTCTACTCCACAGCCTAGCCAAAAAAGCTCTTTCTCTATTTTATCTCCTCCCCTTCTTCCTGAGACCCAGAAAATCTGCCTTTATATCTTTACCCAGTGATTGGCTTCTGCCATCTTTATTTATCCAATCAAGAGACAATTAGGGAATCTCTACCTACATCTGTGACTTTGTAAAAGTCCTTAAAATGGTTCAGGAACAAGCCCAGTGAAGTGCTCTGTGCCTGTCCCATCCTAGGAATCAAAGAAAAATTTGTACAAGAGGACAAAAAGAACAAAAATAGAATATACACAGACAACACAAAAGTACATTCCCAGGAAAATGAAAACAAAACAAAAAGGCTATCTCAGATGGTCTTCCTCCTTGTGCACAGGAGGCTCACAGACCCTTAGCCAGTTCAGAAGTCAGATGAGAACTAGCAAGTTCTCCAGCTTCTGGTAAGGGGTCGGAATCATCCTCCATTGCTCCTGGGCAGATAACAAAATACGCATTGTCCCTCTCAGCCTCTAGATCAAACCTAAAACACAAACACAGAGATGGACAAGACAAAAGACAACTGGGTGCCCAGACTTAACAATCAGAAAAACACTCCACTATTTGAGGGGTGGTGGTGCTCCAGCCAATCCCAGACAAGTCCCCAAATATAAGAGTCCATGATTTGATGAAGAATGATACCCTAGACTTAAATAGTATGCAAAACCAAAGAGCATTTTATTCTGCAGAAGTCCAGCATGTTGAGGTCTATTATTTACCAAGATGGAGACACCCAGGTGAGCTTGCAGCCCAATTTAAAGTACATTATGGGAAATCTAGGGAAGAGTAGGTGGCCTTTATCTAGATTGGTTGGCTTGGTCTCTAGGGGTGTGGGGGTCTGTGAGATTGTCTAGGGGTCTGGGTATATTCCAGAACCCTTGCTTGGGAGGTACGGGGTGCTGGAAACTGTTGCTGACTCCTTGCTCTTGCCTCAGGCCAGGTGGCAGGCAGCTTCTGATTGGCTGCCTGCAGCCTATGGTTTTTCCAGTAACTGAGTTGCCTGAACTTGTCTAGTTCTGGGAAACAGATCTAGGTCTGGTCTCCTGGACTTCCAGTTTGAAGCCTGTCATGGAGTCAGACTCAGTCCTCTCAAAGCTTCCTCTTGTAGTAGATAAAAACTAAAACAGAGACTCACAATTGGACACTGTGCAGAGTGTGACTTTTAAAGACTAGTCCTAAATGGGATATCTTCATCAAACTTCTCCCTTCAGGGCTCAGGGATGTATTACAAAGAGGTTGTAGAAAGACTAAGAGGCAAAAGGGATGGATAGCTCCAATGAAACAGTGTCTTCCAAATAGGACAGGTATGAAACACATATGGACTCCCAGAGACCATGGCAGCATACACAAGACCTGTAGGTTCAAGCCAGACAGGTCCCAGCACTGAAGGGTAAAAATGGACACAGACTGCTAACCCTAACAAAGAGGCTGTCTGCAATTGATACCCTCTGCAAAGGAAAAATTACTTTCCTCCAGTGATTCTCACTGGGTATATAACCATACTTCAGGGTAGACTTCATGCCTAGGAGCAGTTGGTCAACACAAAATGAACTTGTCAGGTCTAAAGGAAACTCTAATTCCCCAACTCTAAAAGTCAGTCCAAATATCTACTAATGAGCTTAACCTGAACTATAGAGGATTTCTGGCGATTTGATAAAAGTTAGCATTCCTCAGGTACTTATGAAACCGGGTTTTATCTGCCTAAAGGAATCTGCCAAAGGGTTTTATTGTAGATTTGAGGAAAAGAACAGTCATTGCCTTTGACAGAAGGGACATAATGGCTACCTGTGGCACCACCTTTCTGCCTCCCAGGGGTCCCTCAGCATCACAAGTACCTGTTACACATTGCAAAGTCCAGTGCAGCATTGTAGCCCTTCTCCCTCCCCTCCCCTAAACAGGCTTTCTCTGTGTAACCCCGGCTGTTTTGCAGCCTGAATGAAGAGGAAGACATAACCACTGCTAGGTATGGTTGAGGAGAAAGATCTTATTATAGATATGAGGGAGAGAACAGCCAGAGGCATCTCAGAGTTCAGCCTGACCATGGCCGGCAGAATAGACTGGGCTATGAGAGGAAAGGGAGCAGGGAGAGGAAGAGAGGAACAGAAGAGAGAGGAGAGAGAGGCAGAGGACTAAGAGAGTGCATGGGAACAAAGAGGACATGTAGCCAAAATGGCGGCTATATGGGTATCAAGCAGGGGGTGGGGTGGGATGTTGGTCGGGGAATAGAAATGAAGCCCAGCCCCTGGGTTGGAGAGGTTTAGGGTAGGGGCTCAGGTGAGAGTGATAGAAGGAGCCACAGATACTGAGGGAGATTTGTCTGGATTTTCTTTGGGCCCTAACAAAACTCCCTCAATAGAATAGGCAGACCTCGTTCCAGGACAGCCAGGGCTACACACAGAGATCCTGTCTCTTGGGACACACACACACATACACGAAGAACTATCTGGTCTCGGACTTCTAAATCTGCCTGCCCCTGCCTACAGAGTGCTGGAGTTAAAGGCATGTGCTACCATGCCTGGCTCCTCCTCCCCCCTCGCCCCCCCGCCCCCCTTGAGTATTCAAGGGGGCACAATAGACTGCCCACGTGATATGATTCTGGTTTTTATTGTAGATATGAGAGAACAGGCATCTGAAATAGTCCAGAGTAGACAGGGAAAGAAGTAGACTTAGAACATAGACAGGAGACCGGATGTGGCCAGGGCTATTTTCCAGGGAGCCCAGAAGCCATCATGCATTTTGGTATGCCCACATAAGCCTGGGTAGACTTGTCTCTTCTACCAGAGGTAAGAGAACTGGTCTCACAATTTCCTGAGTAATGCGGGCTTTTATCTCACAGCTAGAAGTACTATAATCCACTTTGAGCTCATATCTGGATATTTGGACTGTCTTTCGGTGTTTAGAGACTTTCCTTTGAACCTCACGAGGGGGTGGGGATGGAAAGCGTGATAATATTTTGTATGACAAAAATGTAAACTAAAAACAAGTAAACAAAAATGTGTGCTGGGCTTGGTGGCCAACACCTTTAATCCCAGCATTTAGGAGCCAGAGGCAAGTGCATCTCTGGGCGTTTGAAACCAGTATGGTCTACAGAGTCAGTTCCAAGACAGCCAAGACGATGTAGAGAAACCCTGTCTACAAAATTACATAAGTTCTACTTGTCTCCTACTTTTAACTCACAAGTTGTCCAAACCCAGAAGAGACGGTGTGCAGATGTGACCTAGTACGTTCTAGTTAACAGCACCCATAAAACTTGGCACGGATAACTCATGTTAACCCAAACCCGGGGAGATGGAGGCAGGAATTAAGAGGCCAGTCTGAGCTAATTGCATCCTGTCTGGAAAAATAGGAAGAGAAACAAAAGGAAGTTAGGCTGGGTTTGGTCCTGCCTTTCACTGGCAGGTGTTCGGTTGCCTAACTTCTCTTAAAAAGTCCTGGTCTCCGTTTGGTACTCATTTCCCAGCGGGCTCCAGGCCTCCAGCCAGTACGCAGGCGCAGCGGTGGCAGCCACATGTCACGTGAGCGACCCGTTACCCTGGCGACGCGCCCCTGGATCTTCAGCCGCCGCCACCAGCCGGTCCTCCTTCTAGATTGCTGCAGGATCCAGACGCCAGCATATGGCTGTGTCCTTCCGCAGCCAGTCCCTAATTGCCGGCCCCTCCGAGGGCATGTGCGAGGTCGACAAGAGCTCAGGGGAGCCTGAGAACACCTATATTCTGAGGCCCATTTTCCAGCAAAGGCGCGTAGCAGACCGGGCACGGAGGGCGATGTGGGGAGTGGGGCCGGGGCTTTTGGGAATCCGAGCGTCCCTAAGGGGACACGAGAGGGACTGGACTGGAGAAGGGATTGGGCGGGTTTTGGCATTCCGACGTGGCGATTTCTCCACTACCCAACTCTGCAGTTGGACTAGCAGGTCTTACCGGGAGCCTAAACTGGCGCTGTGGAAGTGGTTGACTTCTCGGAGGCTTTAGGGGGTGCGCGCGCAGGACAGGAAAACTAGAAGCTGGAAACAGCAGCGTACAAGCAGTACTCCTAGGGTTACTACTGTGTGCATACCTGTGCCAGGATACGCTTATTTCTGGCAACCGACTTGGGTCTTTTACAAAGCCCTTTTCATATAGTGTCGATCGCCACCTCAACATGTTGCTAGAAGAGGGCGGTCAGTTTGGACTGTAGGATAGATGCATCACTAACTTCATCTTACAAAAGAAAAAAAAAGGTGCGTGTGCTTGTGCATGTGGTTGAGTGTTTGGGTGCACGAATGCTACTTATGATCAGGGGACAACTTTTGGGAATTGTTTCTCTTCTTGAACTATGTAGATCCTGGAGATTGAACTCAGGTATCAGGCTTGGGTGCAAGAGCCTTTACCAGCCAGCCATCTTACTGGACCCAAGAGAGGATCCCCCCCACCCCCACCCCTTAAGGCGTGTACCTAGTTGGTGAAGAACTGTAGAGATAGCTCAATCTGTCATGTGCTTGCTATGAAGGCATGAAGACCTGAGTTCAATTCCTGCACCACTGTAAAAGTCATTGTACATTGTGATCCCAGTGATGGAAATTTGATCTCAGTAATAGAGAAATAAGACTCTAGGACTCCCCCCTGGCTAGCCAACCTGGCTTCTTCTGCAAATCCCAGTGAGATACCCTGTCTCAAAATCATGATGGAGGGCTGGAGATAAATCTCAGTGGTTAAGAGCACTGGCTACTCTTCCAGAGGACTGGGGTTCAGTTCCCAGCACCCACATGAAGATCAGATGCTGTCTTCTGCCCTCGGTGGGCAGAAGTTGCATGTGGTGCTTAGTCACACATGCAAACAAAATACCCATAAACATAAAATAAGTAAATCCTTAAAAAGAGAGGTAGAGGATTTGGCTATATTTCCATAGCAACTTCACGAAGCAGTTTCTCCATGAATATAGAAAAATGTATGTTCTGTTACCTCAGTAAATGTTCTAAATATATAGAATGGTATTGAGCTGTATTTCTCTTGTAAACAGTGAAGAATGATGTTAGTAACAAATGTGCCAGTGATCCTATGAGTTCATATGTGATTTGACTGAAGAGAGACTTAGCCTTTTATGAAAGACTGAACAAAATTTAAGCAGGGGCTGGAGAGATTTGCTGCTCTTGCAGAGTACCAGCGTTGCAGCTCACAATTGTTTGTAACTCCAAGGGCTGCAGGAGTTACACACACACATAAAAATAAAATGATAAAAAAAAAAAAAAGGAAAAAGCGTAAGCAGACCAGTAAGATGGCTCAGCTGCTAAAGGCACTTGTTTTCAAATATGATGGCCGGAAGACTTAGGTAGTGAAAGGAAAGAACCAATTCCCACACATATGCCTTGACACAACACAAAATAAATGTTAAGAAACAGCCTAAGGGAAGAAGTAGATAATAATATTGGGCTGGGTCAGTGCTGAGGACTTAAAACAACCTCATGCAAGGGTGAGCTACATTCCAGACCCTTAGATACAGTGTTTTAATATGGCCACATTTTGAACAGGTCAAGTTGAGACAAGATTATATGCACCTCAGATTGGTTTCAAACTTCCAGTACAGAGAGGATGAGCTTGAATTCCTGGTCCTGTTGCCTATAGCACCCAAGCTAGGATTACAGGTTTGAACCACTACTGTGTGCGTGCATGCTGGGGACTGAATCTAAGATTTGAACTTCCTCAGGAGCCACCCTTAACATAATAACACTGAGAGCTACAGCCCAGACCTAAACCCTAGAAATCTAATGAAAGCCAGACAATGGTGGTGAATGCCTTTAACCCCAGCACTTGAGAGGCAGAGGAAGGTGGATCTGAGGTCAAAGCCAACCTGGTCTACTGCCTTTGCAGAGAACCTGTCTGTCTCATCACCCTCACCCCCACCCTCACCCTCCAGCACCTACATGTTACTTACAAACATCCCTATATGTAGTTCCAAGGGCTCTGTACATACCTGTGGATAAAACACTTATACACAAGAGATAAAAATAAGTAAATCTTAAATAAAAGAAAGCACAGGGGCTCAGTCCATCTAGGCTATAATGGAGACTGGGAGTAGTGGGCATGGTAGCTTAGTAAGAATGAGTATTTTGAAGGTAGAACAGATAGAATTTACTCACCAACAAAACTAATTCCCAGGTTTTTGGCTTGAGACCCTGGAAAACTGAGCTGAGAGGACTCTATAAAGACCTAGCCTAGGCTAGACAAAACTATTAGAAGCTAAATATGGAATGTCTAATTTTATGTGTGGCACTGCTGAAAGAACCCAGAGTCTCAACATGTCAGGCAAATGCTTAACCAGCTGAGCTACATTGTTCTAGGATGTTCATCTTGGGTTGAATATTAGACATGGAACGTATTTCGGTCTGAAGTTTGTGAAGGCCATAGATGTAGATGTGGGACATGAATTGTTTGCTTATTTATATTTCCTTTATAATAAAAGTGCAAGATAAAAACAAAAAACAAAAACCATTAAGGCTACTGATCAAAAAGGCTGAAGTGTGAAGGCAAGTCAGGGTTCTGAGCTGACCTATAGATATTCTTGGACTTAGGTTTAGACCCTCTGTGGTTAAAGACTGCATCCATGCTGTGCTCAAGGAAGAATTGGCAAGCGCTGAATATTCTCCAGATGAAGTGCCTCAACTCACCAAACGTCTATCAGAAATGATTAAAGATAAGCTAAAAGGTAACATGGGTTATAAGTAGAAATGATGTTCCCTCTAAACACCAAGTTCTACCCATTTGTTCTTGCTCGCCCCCTTTTTTGTTTGTTGGTTTGTTTGGATTGAGACAGGGCTTCTCTGTGCAGTGCTGGCTGTCCTGGAACTCACTCTGTAGACCAGGCTGGCCTCAAACCCAAAGATTCTCTGCCTCTGCCTCCTGAGTGCTGGGATTAAAGGTATTCACTGCCCTGCCCCATCTTTAAACCCAGGATGCAAACTCTGCACTTTTTAAAAGACATTATTCTTCAGTGTCTAGAATTCTATAATTATTTGGTGGCTTTTACTCAGGTGGCATTTTGCAGATGGTGGGAAAGAGTAAAGATTTACACTAAAGCATTATAGGGAACCACACTGTCCAACAAATCCAAGTATTCAGAAAGGCCTCCTTTCCCTTCTAATTGTCGATTGTTTTTCTCTCCAACCTTTTGACAGTTTAGTCAGATTAGTACCTTCCCAGGCTGTCCTAGGCCCACCTCTTGTTGAATCCTTAACTCCTTTTCTTCTTTAGCCCTCCATTCTTGTCAAACTCAACATCTACATAATACAGTTTGTGCTTTTGTCTCTTGCTAACAAAACCTTTTTTTGTTTGGTGTGGTGGCTATTCCTGGTTGTCAACTTGACTGGAATATCTGGAATGAACTACAATTCAGAATTGGAAGGCTCACCTGTGATCCTGATCTTGAGGCATAGTAGCTATGAAAAGTTTAGGCCCAGGCAAGGTAGTATAGGCCTTTAATCCCAGGAGACTAAGGCAAGTCCCAGATCCGGGCATGTTGGTACACACCTTTAATCTGGGTCACACCTTCTGCTAGAGACCTACATAAGGACATTGGAAGAAGGACTGGAAGAAGGCTCACTCTTCTTCGCCTGCTTGCCTTGTAGGACTGAGCAACTGCTAGATCCTTGGACTTCCATTCATAGCTGTTGCTGAAAATTGTTGGGGAGATGGACTACAGACTCATCAACAAACCTTTACTATACTGTGACTCTAGAGAACCCTAACTAATACAGAAGTTGGTACCAGAAGTGGGGTATTCCTATGACAACATGACCATGTTTTGGGGAGGATTTTGGAACTTTTTGCTAGAAGAGCCATTGGGATGTTAAAAACTCTGTGGAATGTTCTGTAGGAGCTTGGAAGATAATGTTGAGAACAGTGCAGAAGATGGAGGCCTAGTTTGTGAAATTTCAGAGGGAAGATTATTAAAGACTCTTATCAGTGCCGTTGCTATTTTGATTGTGAAGATTCTGTGGTTTTGGTTAGCTGGGGCTGACGAGATACCAGAACTACTAAAGCGAAACCTTTGCATTACTGGGACTATTGATGCTGGTTAGCTGGAGCTAAGAAATTAGCGGTGATTAAAAAGAGACCAGCATCACTGAGGTGAAATCTTCTGGGAAGTGTTTTCTGAGAGCACACAGAGGCTGTTTTCCAGAGATAGCCAAGGTTGTACCTTGTACTGTGGCTGGACTTGTTAATATGTAAGAGTCACCCAGGTGGTACTGGTTTTGAAGGCATGAAGGGGTCATGAAGAGCAGCTGAGGCTCAGCACTGTGAGGCCATGGAAGGCCCTTGGTGAAGGTGTAACCTCAGTTACAATTGATGGCCCAGGACTGAAGAGGTCATGCAAAGGAGTTGAGGCTTGGCACCGTGAAGAGAGCCTATGAGAGGCTATTGGTGAAACCTAGTTGAAGCGGAAGACAGCAGTATTTTGGAGATGCCAGTGTCATGAGATGACCACCAAGAACAGCAGCAGCAGAGGAGTACAGGCAGCTGGAGCCTAGAAGACAAGCTGTGTGCTACAAAGGGCAGAGCTGGTGAAGTGTCCCAAGCCCTTGAAGGAGCCCAGAAGATCGTAAGTGGATCCCAGACATTGGATGGTTGGAGTTTGATTTCGCTTTTGATTGTGACTGTGCCCTGGTATTTTTCCCTCTTGAAGTAAGAAGGTATTTTAGTGGAGCCCACAGTTAAGAGACTTTGGATTTTTTAAAAGACTTTAAATTTTAAAAGATATTGGTTATTTTAAAGGGACTGAACTTTTAATATGTAAAGACTGTGGGACTTTTAAAGTTTATTTAGATCTTGGGGGATGAATAAGAACGTAAGGGTTGAGGCTTAATACTGATGTGTTTGTGTGTCAAGTTGACAAGGGGTCAATTGTACTGACTGGTTTTGTGTCAAGTTGACACAGGCTGGAGTTATCAGAGAAAGGAGCTTCAGATGAGGAAATGCCTCCATGAGATCCAGCTGTAAGGCATTTTCTCAATTAGTGATCAAGGGGAGAGGGCCCCTTGTGGGTGGTGCCATCCCTGGGCTGGTAGTCTTGCGTTCTATAAGAGAGCATGCTGAGTAAGCCAGGGGAAGCAAGCCAGTAAGTAACATCCCTCCATGGCCTCTGCATCAGTTCCTGCTTCCTGACCTGCTTGAGTTACAGTCCTGACTTCCTTTGGTGATGAACAGCAATGTGGAAAGTGTAAGCTGAATAAACCCTTTCCTCTCCAACTTGCTTCTTGGTCATGATATTTTGTGCAGGATTAGAAACCCTAAGACATCTGGTTAGTTTTTTGGGTTTTTTTGTTTGTTTGTTTGTTTTGAGACGGGGTTTTATTGTGTTTATCTGCTGGCTTGGACTTGCTATGTAGACCAGGCTGGCCTGGAATTCATATAGATCTGTCTCTGCTTCCTGAGTGATGGGATTAAAGGAGTGTGCCACCATGCCTACCCCCAAAATACGATTTTTAATATTGTGCCATCAGAAAAGTTCTTTTTTTAATCTGTGCCATCCCCCTTCTGGTGTTAGGGATGGAGCTCCAGGCCTTCTGCATGCCGGGCAAGTGTCCTACCACACATTCAGTCACACATTGAGCCCTGCCCTCCTCTGGATTTTTTTCCTTTCTCTTCATTTATTTGGAAATATGCCACAGTTTTTATTCCATCTAGGCCACTCTGCAAGAGTGGAGGATTTGTTCTCAAAACAGTGTTCCATTTTCGTCTAATACATAAAAATGACAGATATTCATAGTATCTTTAGTATGGTAAGACTCACATAATAAATATAAAGTTACATTTCTTCTGTAGTCTACACTCAATGGAAAATGAAGCATTATTAGCAACAGCAGTTTAAGAAGGTATACATGTCATTCATGGTAATAAAGACTGGAGTACCATGATAAATTGACACAGTTAATGAATATTAATTGACATTTCTTTGAAGGAATTAAATTTACTACAAAAAATTATGTTAGGCACACTTTATAATGTCTGTGCTACTATGTAAGAAAACTAGTCATGCTAAGCCAGCTGAAATGAGTGCTCTAGAGCCTCACAGAACCAAGTGCAACTATAACACTGAGAAAG
Source organism: Tokudaia tokunoshimensis (assembly GCA_036184795.1). Taxonomy (NCBI): domain Eukaryota; kingdom Metazoa; phylum Chordata; class Mammalia; order Rodentia; family Muridae; genus Tokudaia; species Tokudaia tokunoshimensis. The sequence continues at coordinate 18,836,837 of BTHU01000015.1, forward strand.
AAGCTCACCGGTAGGCCAGAAGGTAATACTCTGAAAGAGCTTACCCTTTGCAGTGTTTGGTGTGTTTATGCGTGGTTTCTATTTGTTTTGTTTGACATGCGGTTTCTCTGTGCAGCCTTTGGTGTCCTGGAACTCACTCTGTACACCAGGCTGGCCTTGAACTCAGATATCTGCCTTCCTCTGACTCTGAGTGCTGGGATTAAAGGTGTGTCTGGATAGTCTGACAATTTATTGTATGTGTGTGTGTGTGTGTGTGTATACACACACACACACATATAGAGAGAGAGAACGCTTTAGCTGTATTGATGTGGTTTCTGGGAATTTGAATTCTGCTCGCTCCAGTCCATCTGGCTCATTCTGATCTAAAGCTGTCTTCCACGCACCAGAAGAGGGCGTCAGATCTCATTACGAATGGTTGTGAGTCACCATGTGGTTGCTGGGATTTGAACTCAGGACCTTTGGAAGAGCACTCAGGGCTCTTAACTGCTGAGTCATCTCTCCAGCCCAAATATGTATTATTTATGTGCATTGCTGTTCTGCCTGCATGTATATGTGAGTAGATTTTGGAGTTACAGTTGTGAGCAGCCATGTGGTTGCTGGGAATTGAACTCAGGACCTCTGGAAGAGCAGTTAGTGCTCTTAACCACTGAGCCATCTCTCCAGCCCCCCCCCCCCCCGACAATTCTTAATATCACCCACCCAGGCTGTTACTTGCCACTCATGTTTAATATCTATGTTTATTTTTTCTTTATCCTCGCCCCCCCCCAAAATAAATCTTCTTTTGCTCAGGCTGGCCTCAAACAGACTAAAGAAATTTAAAGACAAAATTAGGCTCTAAGGTTTTACTGCAGGTAACTTTATAGTTAGGGTTTATCTCCAGGTCTCAGATCCCTAACCTCACCATCATATTCCTTAAGTACCTTCGGACTGAGTGCTTATGTCTATTGTGGAAGAATTTATATTCAGTAAGTAATTTTACTATGTACTTGAATATAACTAACCTTCTTTTCCTGTCTAGAATTGGGATATGACCGGTATAAAATAGTGGTGCAAGTGGTGATTGGAGAGCAGCGGGGTGAAGGAGTATTGTGAGTAGCTGTTTTTTCTTGACTGTGTTCTCGGGAGTTATCCATTGTGTGAATAGATAGTTCAGTAAGCATATGTCTTTGCAAAAATGAGGATGGTTTAACAGATGCAACTGTAAACTGAAGCGCTTCCAGCAACTGAATAGTAAAGCTAATAGGAAGTCTGGGTGGGTTCCAAGGCTGGTCCTTAAAGTCATCTCTTACTTAGTGTGACACTGGTTACATGCTCTGCTTGGATGCCAGCATTACTTGTCAGCCCCTTGTCAGCAGGGCCTGACTCTGACCTCCTGACAATCCAGAGTATTTGGCTTGCAGTGTATTTTTAAAGTGGCAGTGTTTCTCTTTATCCCTAGCTAGGTCTCAAGTGAATGATACTACGAGTATTTAAACAAGATTTATTTAAACAAACTTTACCTCACAATACCTGGCAGTCATTGATCAATTCTAAACATCTAAACTAATCTGGCTACCTCCCAGCCAAAATCCTGTGATACTTGCAATTTCGTACTGGCTGGCACTCTAAGGCTTCATGTGTGTTCTTCCATGATGTCTCTGGGACCCCTTCCTATGGTGAATCCCCTCTTACTGCCCCCCTTCTATCCCCTGGATGGTGGAAGTCCTACCCTATTCTCTCTTCTGCTCAGCCACTGGCTGATCAGCTTTTATTGAGAAGTCAAGAGAATAAATGGGGAGTAATGTTTACACAAATCTGAAGCAGGAGAGTCTCCACATGATTACAGTGCTGTGTCAGATTGAAACCAGGTAGCAGGATGGAGGAATCAGCATTTGGATAATGCAAAGATAATCTTTATACAGTGCACAAAAACATTATGCCTATAGAGGTATTTTGAAATTCTACTTTTTTTTTTCTGAGACAGGGTCTCATTGTAGCCTAAGCTGTCCTCAAGTACATTTATGTGGCTGAGGATGACCCTGAACTCTAGATCTCCTGCCTCCCATTCCCAGGTGCTGGGATTACAGTCTTTCAGAACTTTAACTAGATTTAGCTTGTTTCTGGAACAGGGCCTCTCTATAGCCCAGGTCTTCCCAGTAGCCACCTTCTCCAGCCTCAAAAACATTGATTTTACTGGTCTGAGCCTCCTAATGCAAGTCCAGTTAGAGGACTTCATTCTAGCTCAGTTGCCTCTTTCTTGTATAGGTTTCTACAAATTACTAGGTTGGATGAAGTATTCTGTTGGGTCCTTTGTAAGACCTCTTTTCCTATTATTCTTCAAGAACTGAGCCCTTTGAAAGACACATACATAATGTACAGTGAAGTTCCACTCCAAGAACCAGAGAGACTCAGCGAGATTGAGCCCTGAAGTTTTCAGGCAGCTGTCTGGGTTGCTGAGATGGCTAGAGGCTCTGGGCCCTCACCTCTAGTTGCAAATAGTCACCTCTGACTCCCGTACTTCCTGGTTGTTCAACCAGCACACATTGCTTTACAAATAGAATTCTCTCCACGTACCATGGAAAGGTTTGGAAGCATGGGCCTGTCACAACGTAAGAAGTGGATTCACCTGGGCAGGTGAGTAGAGAGGCAGACCGCTGACCGTTCTCCATTGGCATTTTAGCATGGCTGCTCGCTGTTTCTGGGATGCAGACACGGACAACTACACTCACCATGTTTTCATGAACGTAAGTCCTTGGGAAACTCCTTTCTCCTTTCCGGAGACATCTGGCCATTGCACACCCGACTAGCCCAAAAATTTGAGAAAACTAGTATTTTTGAGACATCTCTTAGGCTTCTGGATAAGGTGTGCTTTTGGGGAAGGGTATGGGGGGGTGGAGACAGTGTTTCTCTGGATAACCCTAGCTGTCCTGGAACTATAAATCACTCTGGCCTTGAAATTAGAGATCTACCTGTCTCTGCCTCCCTAGTGCTGGTATTAAAGTCATGTGCCACCACTGCCCAACATCAGTGGTTTTATTTTAAAATTTACTATTTTATTTGTGAAAAACTACAAACAGAATTCATAGACATTTCTACTTAAAGCAGGAAAATTATAAAGTGGCTTCTAATAACATAGCTGTGTACATGTTATAAATTACCTTTAGTAGCCAGGTATGGTGGTGCATGCCTTTGATCCCAGCACTCTGGAGCATTCACCACTCTGGAATCTCTGAGCTCAAGGCCAGCCTGCTCTACCATGTGAGTTCCTGACAACCAGGACTACACAGAGAAACCCTGCCTGGAAAAACAAAACCAAACAACCAACCAAAAACACAAAACGAAACCTAGGAAAGGTTGAGAAGGCCTTCCAGTTCAGGCTGTAGAGTCTGCTCTTGTGAGGAAAGCAGGTGCTTTGTAGCTGTGGCCGTGGGAAGTTGCCTGTGTTCAGGGCAGGTCTTTCCTCCTCAGTTAAACCTCTCCAGATATACTCCCACAGACTTGCCGGGCAGTGTCTCTGAGGTGAATCTAAACCTAGTCAAGTTGACAATGAAGATTAACCATCATAACCACCCCCTATAAATCACTGTGTTCCAAAATCCAGTCTGACAGTCCTTGTAAGAGTAATAATTAACTTAGTTTAGAACTATCTGTTCATTGGAACATAGCTCAATTCAGTGAGCTACAAAAGAATCTGGAGAAGATTCAATAAACAAAGAAAACTCTCAATAATAAAATCATCTGCTTTACCTTAAAGCCACTTCTCAAAACTAAAGAAAACTACAAGTAATTATAAAATCAAAGGTTAAGTAACTGGAAATGCAGAGCTCCTTCTGCCTGGCTGCTTACAGCTGCCAGTGAAAGCAGACAGGAACCGAATCTGTGTGGTTTATTCAGACAGCTGGAGATCTTTCTTCAAAAGGCTGCTGCATCGCCTCTCCAGGCAGCAGACACAGGGAGAAGCAGGGCTGGGAAGGAGACCAAGACATCACTGTGGAGCTCAGCCTTATTTGCGGGCCTGTGCTGTCTATGTGTGTCTCAATAACAGCGCCCCGTGCTTCGTCCATTCAGTTATGTATGGGTCAGGAAGTGATTCAAACCCTAAAGTAAGTAGGCAGGAGGCAGAGGGTCACACCTGCAGTCCCTGGACTTGGGAGGCGGAGGCAGAAAGACCATTCCAAGCTTGAAGCCTTTTGTGTTACTAGCTAGAGTCTCCGAAGACAAAAGGGGAAAAATTGACAAGGATCTAGTACAGTGTCGATTTCAATCGCCAGCTTGACCTACTTTTTCATTAGCACTAACACCATGGATTCTGTTTTCTGTCTTTTTATTTTTAGGACAGCTTATTCTGTGTGGTGGCAGCATTTGGTTGTTTCTACTATTGAATCTTTGGAAAGTGACTGTGACTTCAAGGAAAGCTTAACTTTTTATTGTTAAATTTCCTGACCAAATAAAAATAAGTTGGCACTCTGGTACCTAAAATCTGTTAAGTTGTGTATGTTTAAATGGTTTGATTTTATTATGCTATCTGTGCCCTTTCTACATTTGGAAAATATAGAGAAAAAGGAAGAGAAAATTCATTTTAGTATTTCAGATACTAGATACTTGGGTGTATTTTCTATTCATTGTTCCTTATAAAATGTAAAAAAAAAATCATTTAAAAATAAATTGTGTATTTCACCCCTTATGTCATGAATAGTTTTTACTGCTGTTACAATTTTTATGACTTTCATAATAGTTGCATTTATACCATTAGGTTATAACATTTTAACTTTGACCATTCCTTATCGAGAGACTAATTTCAAAATTTGTATCATTATAAAAACTCAGGGATGAATTTGTGTATTACTTTCTTTGTATTGTTGCTTTTGTTTCTTCTGGCCTGTTATTTTTACTCAGCTATTGGCTGACTACCCTATGGTTTACACAGCTCATTAGCTTAAAGGTATATCCCCTTTGTTTAGTGACAGGGTCTTTGACATTTCAAGTGTACATGAAAGTGGAGCCCCTTTATCTTAGGAGTTTCACCAAGGTAGTGATGTCACATGCCTTTAATCCCAGCACCCAAGAGGCAGATGCAGGTGGATCTCTGTGAGTTATACGTCAGCCTGCTCTATACAGAGACACCCCGTCTAGAAAAAACAACCATCATAAAAAGATTCCTAGGTTTCTGTTAGGGAAAATCTAAACTATCTTTGTGATGCCCATCTTCCCCAGACAGTCCTTTTTTGGGTCACTTTATCTGCCATATCTGAACTTAAAAGTGTGTGTTAGATTTTAATCATTTTCCTCCTTGGAAGCACCTCAGCAAATGCACAAGTTTACCCATCCTCTTTCCTCTCAGTTTATCTTCAAGTAAAAAATGCAAACAAATACATTAAAGTCCCCCACACCCATCTTTCTCCTGTAAAGTTTTGTACCCACTTGCCTTACAGCTACAAAATCACACAAGGTGTGGTGGCTAATGTCCGCATGCATTCTGGAGGCTGAGGCAGGAGGTCCACTGCAAATTCAAGGCCGGCATGGGACAAATTTTAAGTTCCAGGCCAGTCTGGGCAACAGCAAAGACCATGTCTAATAGTTACTTTTAATTCCCCTCAAAAAGTCTGACGAGATAGTTTCGCAGTTAACAGCACTTACTGTTCAATTAAGAAGACTAGAGTTCAGGTCCCAGCACCCAGGTATTCACAAAGGCCCGTTAACTCCAGCTCCCAGACATGTCACCCGGCTTATGACCTGCGTGGACACCCACAAATAAAATCTTAAAAGTGGGGGAAAATAACCTCCGCAAAACAAAATCACCTCCCCCCCACCCCCCGCCCCGCAAGCTCACCGTAGGAAGTTCGTTCTCTAGACCACACCCTCCTCATCCGTGCGTTTTTGCCCTCGCCTCTACTCCTGCTAAACTACTTCCCCGGTCGATTCCTAAGGATCGCTTTTCTGGTGAGTCAACCTAGGTCAAAATAACTGGCAGAGAGAGGGTGAGCTCAGAGTCCGCCTGACGGAGCTAGCGGGCTCGAATTCCTCGGCGAGGTCGGACGTCGGAGCCAGCCCTGGGGAGAGGGCGAGGGGCGGCGGGCGCAGGGAACGCCGGGAGGCCACAGGCTGAGCGCGCGCCCCGGCGGCAGGAGGCGCCACACATCCGGAATTCTGGGCCCGCTGACCCCACGCCTGCCTCCAAGCGCTTCAGCTCCGTCACTCCACGCGCCCGGCCCGGCTGGAAGCGGAACTACTATGTCAGGCTGTGGTTTTCAGGACTGCGGAGGTGGAATTGACAAGAGGGCGGGCGGTAGGCGGGACTTCCGGTCCGCAGTCCGGTCAGATGTTTCCCGGGCGTCTCCCCGCAACCTATTTGACTTCGCTAGTCGGTGACGCGGCGCCGGGAAGGAATCCGAGGGGACCGGAGCCTAGAGGAGTTGAGGTAATGAAACCCGGGGTAGTGGGTGCTTGCGAGGACAAAGGCGGGCTGGGACTGTGAGGGGGCTGGGACTGAAGAGTGGGTCAGTGACAGCTAGGGAAGGGTGAAGCAGGAGGCTACTGTGACCGAGGTACAATGACAGTCAAGAGGACTGTGACCCAGGGGTGGCCGCTTGTGAGGGGTCTGCGATCCCCGGAGCAGTAAATGCGAGGGACTCTGACCTCGGAGAGCCCGAGGCAGAGGCTGCGACGAGACCATGACCGAGTAAGTATGCAGCCGTGTCTACCCGGGGACTGACTGAGCGATGGATAGTGACTGAGGGGATTGACCCGAGGGACCATGAAGCAGCGGCTGCGAGGGCGCGCTCACCAACAAGCAGTGACTTTGAGGGCTGACTTGGAGAAGAATGTAAGATCAGGAACTGGGGATGGCGCTCTGAGGTTGTGTTTGTGTACAAAGTGTGAGTGAGTGAGTGACCCGGCACACGTCTTAAGTAGAAACCGCACTGGTGTGAGATCGGACAAGAGTTTGAATTTTACCGGCAAGCTTCCGTGGGTGAGAAGCTTACTTCACCACTGAAGTTAGTTTCTTCGTTAGTAAGTGGGAAGTTCAGAGTTGGATTATGCCTCCCGACTATGAATCCCAGTTTGCTGTTCGGTTGTGAAGCCAGTTTAGTTGGATGGCAACTGAATAAATACAGACAACTGGTCTAGAATAGAAATTCCCACTGTGTTCACATAGTAAGGGTTTATGAATTGCATTTCAGATGTGTTTGCTGTAAATGATACTGTAAAGTTAGTTTCCTACATCTTACAATGTATGCAGTAAAACGAGCTAAAGTTTGAAGACTGGGTGTGGTTTATACACAACTAGAATTCAGACACTCAGGAGGCTGAAACATATTTTGAGTTGGGCTTAAATTTTTGGTGAGTTTATGGTGTTTTGTTTTTGTTTCTTTGCTTTTGCTTGTGGGTTTGTTTGTTTTTTCAAGTCAAGGTTTCTCTGTGTAGCCCCGGTTATCCTGGAACTCACTCTGTTGACCAGACTAGCCTTGAACTCAGAGATCTGCCTGTCTCTGCCTCAGCAGTGCTGACTCTGAGGCAATGATACAGGATCTCACCATGTATCTCCACTGGTCTGGAACCATCCAGACCAGGGTGGTCTTGACCTCACAGAGCTCCCACAGCCTCTGCCTCTAGATTAAAGGTGCATGCCATCATGTCTAGCTTTTTGCTGTTGTTGCTTTTTTAGTTTGAGAAACAGTGGATTGGATTATTTGAGTTTTTCTTTTTGTAATGATTCTATGATTAAGGAACTGCAGGGAAGTAAGTATGGAGATGAGTTAAAACTGGGACCTGTGCCGGCCACAGGCTCCAACAGATGGCCTTACCTGAAGAAAGCTATTTGAATGTAATTGAGATGGCTAGTTATGATTGAGGACTAAAGCACAGTCTTTGCTGGGAGAAGCTAAAGCTATGTTGAAATAGGGATGGTGATAGTTATAGAAGCAATAAGGATATAGGAGTTTGTGGTGGAGAAACTGCCAGGAACAAGCATTGAGGAAGGAGAAACTTTGAGGATAAGAACAAAGTTTGAGAGCAGAACTGCAAACACAGAAAACAGTCTGCTAAGAATAAAACAGAAGTAGGGAGAGATAGAATCTTCATATTCTATTCAGTCTTTATGCTAGGAGAGTCTATAAGTAAATTGAATTGCTATTAAAAAAGTATTGGACCAGGTGTGGTACCAAATGTCTTTTATTCCAGCACTTGGGGTGTACAGATAGGGAGATCTCTGATTTCAAGGCCAGTTTCAACTGCATATGGAGTGTACCAGGACAGCCAGGATTACATAGAGAGACTTTGTCTCAAAAAAAAAAAAAGATATAAAGATACTAGTACTGGGAATGGTAGAGCATACCTTTAATCTCAGCACTTGAGAAGCAAAGACAGGAGGATCTCTATGAGTTCAAGACCAGCTCTCCATAGTAAGCTTCTGGACAGGAGAGAGAGAGAGAGAGAGAGAGAGAGAGAGAGAGAGAGAGAGAGAGAGAGAGAGAGAGAGAGGGAGAGGGAGAGGGAGAGGGAGAAGAAGCAGGAGGAGGAGAAGGAGGGAGGGAGAGAGAGAGAATATGAATGAATATGAATCTCAAAACAAAACAATCTTAACAGGAATTTGAAAGCCACCTGTGGTTGTGTATATGCTGTCATTTGGGAAGTTGAGGCTGGAGGATGTGAATCCTATGTTAGCCTGGACTGTGTTTTTGACTTCACACACTGTATTAATCTGGTTACCTACCTAATAGCCACCCTTCTCACTGTACACTTTGCAAGAGGGAAAGATGAGTCATAAAGGTTCTTAAGTGAAAATTTCTTAGGGTTTGGGGGAATATTTTGGTCTGACTAATTACACATTTTTATGGATTAATGCATATGTACTTGATATATATTCTATATAACCAGAAGGAACTAGAAGAGAATATGCTTCAACTTCACTTCTCTAGGGAATTGATTGGTTTTTGCTTTTGTTTGTTTGTTTTTGTTTTTAAATTGGTGTTTAAACCAAGGCTGATTTGCAGATTTCCTTCAAAACAAGCTAACAAAATGGCTAGGTATAATGGTACCAGCCTGTACATTCAGCATCCATCTACCATCCATCCTGGGTGGTAGAGGCAGAAGGACCAGAAGTTCAAGGTCATCCTCGGCTGCATAGAGAGTTCAGGGTCAGCCTTAGTGAAACTCAATATGGTGACTTGATTGAGAGAGAATAAGCTTATGATTTTTCCTTGTATAAATATGGAGAGTTTGTTTTTCTTGGGGTCCTCCTCACAAGGAACATGGTCTCACTGGGTGGAGCCTTGGATTCTGAAGTTCCAGGCTACTTTCCCTGATGTTAACACTAACTCACTCTGATTATGGGAAGGATTATTTCTTTTCTTTTCCAACATATTTTTATTTATTAGTTGGGAGTTTCATATAATGAACGCCATCATGTACACATCTCAGTCTTCCCAGTCCAGCTGCTATCTTTGTGACCTCCCTGGAAAAAAAGGACAGAAAAAAGGTCAGCTTTGTGTTGCCCATAGACTCACTGGAGCATGGTCAAACTACCAGTGGGGTCATTTCTTATACTTATTTTAGGTTTAGATTTCCTAAATAATTGAATTATCGTTGTTTGTTTTGAAATGCAGTTTCCAGGTAGTAGTACAGCAGGGCATCCTTCCACCCCGCCCCACCCTCTCTGGTTAACTGCCTGAACCACAAGTTGAAAACTAGATTAGTTTGAGACTTTCTTTGTTTGAACTAGGATGAGTGCCAGTGAACTAGGGGAACCCTCTCCTTCTGGTCTGCAAAGCTGTTACATCACATTCACAGTTGTTTACAAACTGCTCTTGACATGAGGGCTGCTAAAAATAGTGACATGGGTCCTGCTCTATACTTGAGAAATGAGTGTATGGCTCTTAAGAAAGGAGTGGGTTTGGTTTTGTATTTGAGATCTACCTTGGATGTGATTATTTACTTACTTTATGGTCACAGAACAGGGTTCTTTTCGGGGGGTATGATGAAACCTCGTGAAGTCTGTTTTCAGAGTAATGTTTCCCTTTTTTTTTTTCAATTTTTGAGTCGAAGTTTCTTTTTTTTTTTTTTTTTTTTTTTTTTGGTTTTTTTTCGAGACAGGGTTTCTCTGTGTAGCCCTGGCTGTCCTGGAACTTACTTTGTAGACCAGGCTGGCCTAGAATTCAGAAATCCTCCTGCCTCTGCCTCCCAAGTGCTGGAATTAAAGGCGTGGGCCACCACTGCCCAGCCCTTTTTTTTTTGAAGCAGGATTTCATATAGCCTAGGCTGTCTTCCAACTTGCTGTGTAACTGGTAATAACCTTGAACTCCCGAGTCTCCTGTCTCTACCTCCCAAATGCTGATACCACAGATACAAACCACCACACTTAGCTTAAAGTAATTTTCTTTTCTTTTTTGTTTTTGTGAGAATGAGTCTTAGTGTATAGCCCTGGCTGGCCTGGAACTCACTATGTAGACCAGGCTGATCTCAGACACATAGAGATCTACCTGCTCCTACTTCCTAAATGCGGAGCCAGAAGAGAGCATTGGATCTCTTAGAACTAGAATTGCAGAGAGTTTTGAGGTGTCACATGGGGTCTAGGAGTTGAACCCAGGTCCTCTGTAAGAGCAGCCAGTGCTCTTAGCAGCTGAGCCTGTACCGCATCAGTGGAATATTTTCTTACATGCAAAATTAAAATACATTATAAAAAAACCTCAATTATATTGCAGTACATTTAACAAAATATTTTAAATGTATACTGTAATAGTCTAGCACTGGCTGTTCTGGAACTCCCTAGGTAGACCAGGCTGACCTCAAACTCAGAGGTCTGCCTGCCTCTGCCTCCAGGAGTGTGCCCCCACAGCCTGGCCAAGGATTTATTTTTTATTTATTAATTTAAAAAATTTACTATATGTGTATAGGTATTTTGCTTGCATATGTGTTTGGGCACCAGATGTGTGTTTGATGACCTACAAGGCCAGAATAGAGCATTAAATCTCCTGGAACTAGAATTGCAGATAGTTGTGAACTGTCATGCAGGTAATGAGAATTGAACCCAAGTCCTCTAGAAGAGCAGCCAGTGCTCTTAACTTCTGAGCCATCTCTCAAACCCCTATTTTTATTTTTAAGAATTATGTTTATATGTATATCTGAATAGGGGTATGTGCACATGAGTGCAGTGCCCATGGAAGCCAAAAGAGGGTGTCAGATCCCCTGGACCTGTGATTGTGAGCTGCCAGACTCTTGAGTGCTGGAAACCAAACGTGGGTCTTCTGTAAGAGTGGTACTTGCTCTTAACAGCTGAGCCACCTCTCCAGCTCCAGTAAGTGCTCTTTATTATCATAGTAAGTAAAGTTCATCTATAGGTCTTATTACTTTAATAATTTAAATATAGTTATGGGTTTAAACAATATTTCAAGAGAGCTTTAATGAGTATGACTTGACATAGAAATCCCCATGATTTCTGTTGGTACAAAATCTGTTTTTCTACTACATGGCCATTACTGTTGTGGCTCATGTTCCTCACACTGGCAACAATGGTGACTGTTAGTAAAAACAAATGGATAAAATGGATAAAAGGCTCAGATTCTGAATCCTGTCATATACCCGCCATAGAGGAATTTTATAGCCCACTTAGGAAGGCCATGAGTTAAACAGTATTTACTTACTGAGTCGTCTCAGGCTACTTTGTTTGTTTGGCTGTTTTCCGGGGAGAGGGTAGAGTCAGTGTTTGACTTGTCAGCCTAGACTGATCTGGAACTCACAAAAATTCTTCTACCTCAGCCTCCTAAGTATTGACATTACAAATATGGGCCACTCATCACACACAGCTTAACACTTTTGAAGAATAGGACAAAATAAAATTGTTTATCTGGAGCTGGTCATGACCTAGCAATGAGCTTGCCTAGCGTGCCTGAGGTCTGAGTCCATCAAAAAGTTCAGATGTAAGAACTACTATTAGTGGGGGCTAGAGAGAGACCTCAGTGGTTAAGAGTGCTCACTGTTCTTTCGGCAGACATAGGTTTCAGGTCGACTCACAACCACATAAGTCCAGTTCCAGGGCATGTAAGGCATCCTCTGGTTTTCTCAGGCACCAGACCCACACATGGCGCACAGACATATAATGCAGACAAAACACTCATACACGTAAGATAAAAATGTAAAAGCCTTTAAAAAAAAAAGAAACTAAAGAAAGAAGAAAGAACTAATGTTAATGTCCATTGTGGGTTTCGAGTGAGTCTTTCCTGTAACACCTTACTGTTTCCTGACCCAAACAGATGCTTTCTTTTACTCCAGTCACTAACTCAGGCTTTACACAGAAGTGATATCTACTTCATGTTTGTTGAATATGGGTGTCCTTAAATAAATTAGAGGGAGAAGGAGGGCAAATTCAAAGCCAGTGTTTTAGGTGGGGCAATTTTCAGACCTCGGATATATATGTATGTAGCATTGACCTCCAGCTTGAAACTAATGTGGGTTGCAAGTTATGTTTTGAAATTCACTTTTACATTTAGAAGTGTAATTAAAATTAGAAATTTAGATGTTTTTAACTTTTTAGTCTCTATAACATGATGCATATAAGGGAGTTATATAAATTGCACTAACCCTATATTAGAAAGTTATGGCACATTTCTTAAAAACATGTTGTTATTTATTGGTGTGTGTGTGTGTGTGTGTGTGTGTATGTATACATGTATATACCCATGTCACAGTAGAGGTGTGGAGGTCAGGACAACTCTGGAGATTTTTCTTCTTCCACTTTTATGTAGGAATAAAACTCAGATTGCCAGTTTTCTTGGCAATATCTTTATCTACTCAGCATTTTACTAATTTGCTAGCCCTATAGTATAATTTATTGAAATAATTATATTTCTAGTACTGTCTTCTACCTTAGATTGTATAGTTCTAGGCAACAGATGTGTAGTTCTTGGCAATAGATGATTTGTTAAAACTGATTCTAATGCTGGCCATCAGGATACTTGCCTTTGATCCCAGCACTCAAAAGCTAAGGTAGGAGGATCACTGTGAGTTCAAGACCAGCCTGGTTTACACAGCAAGTTCCAGGACAGTCAGGTTACATGCAGATACCTTGTCTCAAAGCAAAACAAACGGTGTTCTGTCTTCATCTACAAATCCAAGATGTCAAACTTGTATGTCAGTAAATATTTTGGATTTGCAGGTCACAAGTCTCTTTTGCAACTATTTACCTCTGCTGTGCTGCATTAAAACTTACAGAAGCAGGCAGTGAGCCATCATGGGCCTGTCAAAAAGTCTGTTCACTCCCAATCTGGGAGTTCTGGTTTTTGTTTTTAAATTTATTTATTTATTTATTTATTTATTTCATGTATATGAGTACACTGTAGCTGTCTTCAGACACACCAGAAGAGGGCATTGGATCCCATTACAGATGGTTGTGAGCCACCATGTGGTTGCTGGGAATTGAACCGAGAACCTCTGGAAGAGCAGTCAGTGCTCTTAACCACTGATCCAGCTCTCCAACCTCAGAGTTCTAGTTCTTACATAAAGTTCTTCTTCCTCATTTTGGGTTAGTCCCATCTTCTCTTAAACTTCAAAAGACTTTACAGAAGCAGTAATGCTGCTGCTGAAAGGCCTGAGTGCATGCACAGTAAATGACATGATTAACGAATATCCAGAGTGTTAGGTGCACTCCTTTGAATTCACAGAACTTATTAAGGTCCAGCATGGTAGAAACAGGTAAATGTCCCACATACAGAATAAGCCTGCTCACTCAGATGACAGAAGCTTCAACAAACTCCAGAGGGAAGGTCCATCTCTCCTGTTCTGCAGATAGTTCCCTCTGGTAATCTTCTAATTGCTGAAGTTCAGAAGGGTATGTGTAGTTTCAGTTTGGAACTAATTAGGTTGTCACATACTTTTGGAACCACTTCCTTTTTTGCCCTGGGGTGCTTGCTAAGTCTAATAGCAGTAAGTATAATAGAAGGGTTGGGTGAGAGTCCCTAAAACTGTACTTATTGGGGCCTTCCATCTTGAAGACACAACCATGTGCATGCCTGAACTAAGTAAGGTTTTGTCTCTTTTAGGACATTTGTCTTGAAAAAGTGCTTGGTAAGACAAGTTCAGTGGACAAAAATAATTCAGTAGATAAAGGTAGTGTTACAAAACCTGTGGTCTCATTTCCATCTGTGGAGCCCACATTGGAAGGAGAGAACCAACCCCTGCAAATTGTCCTCCGACCTCCTCACATTTGCAGTGGTGCATGCACACCAATACACATGCTCACACGCTTGCTTGTGCACAATGTTAAAAAAAAAACTTCTAAAAATAAACTTTTTAAATTAAATAAAGATAAAAACACTTGAGGAAGAAGGTCATTCCTTAATATCTCCTCTCTGCTGCCCCACCCCCGCATACACATTTGTACATCTTTAGCTGAGTTCGTGTGTTCGAGCAGGCGTGCATTGGAACAGCGAAGAACAGGGCGGTCCGTGTGTCCTGGGAGGGAGTTGCAGAAGCACTGCCGGGTGTGTGCTTCTGAGTAGATAGACAGTAGACACAGATACTGCCTGGGGAGTCTTGAGAGCACTTGGGAGACACTGATGCAGCTAGTAGACTGGGTGGGAGGAGGTGACGTTGGTGTCCACATTTAGAATGTGTGACTAAGAAGGTGACAGGCAGGGGAGCCCCTGTATCTTTGTTACAGCTGTTTGGGAAAACTTTTCTGAAGGATAAAACACTAAGAAGGAGAAAGGAAAGGAAGTATTTGCCTGCCTTCATACAGCTAATGAGGGAGTTCTATATTGTCTGCAGCTTATTTCTTTCCTGGCTCTTCCCTGTTGAATTAACTAAGAACTGAATGGGCACTAGAGAGCATTACGAGACACTGCATTATGAGTTCTGAGTCATTTTTTTTTTTTGCAAGTGGTAAACAAACAAATCGCTATTAGCTGACTAGGCAAAAGAGTGTATTGGTTGTCATAATGAATAGTTCTGGGTCTGGCTTCTCACCCTCAGGTCCTCTTATCTATGCTGACTTTCTAGCCTTTCCTTCCAGTTTTAAGATGGCCACTAAGTTGGTCCCAGAGTGTTTCTTAAAGTCATACTCCCAGGGTCAAATCCATAAAATAAGGAGTGATAACGTTTGCCCAAGTGTTTTCATCTCTACAGTCCTATTTCTTTGGTGTGTACTGGTTTAGGTCATGTACCACTGTCCCCCACTTTCCCAACAGCTTGTAGCTGGGGGGGCTTGATTGCTGATTGGTTTAGATTTGCAACATGGGATGAGTTGCTAGGCCCTCGAGGGAGAAGGCACATGGAGGAAATGAACCTCCAAATGTAAAGGAGGTTTTTAGGTCAGGGAGGTTGAATGCTTGGAAAGGCAAACAACAAATATCTGTATGATCAGGATTTATAGTCTGATTTCTTATTTGATCTTTACCATGACTCTGGAATTACGTATATTTTATTACAGCCTTTCTTAATCACAGGAAGAAACTCCCAGCCTCCTAGAGTTAAGGAGCTTGGCGGACCTAGAATTAAATCTCAATTTAATTGGGATCCTGGGTACTTGTGGGAAGGGAGCCTAGTGTTTATGGAAAGTGAAGTTAAACCTGCCTGACACTGGAGTATACAAAAGCAATTCGGTGTTCTGATTGAGCACACGGACTGTAGAGGCAGAATTCCTGAGTTCAGATCTTTTTGAGGGGGATCCAGTACATCTTACGAACTGGCCACCTATGCCTTTAAAAAAAAAATGTTGTATGGAACCCAGAAAGGAAAATCCTGCTTCTCCCTGTTTTAGATGGGCGAGCTCAGTGAGGTCATCTAACCTCACGGAGCTTCAGTCTCCTCACACACCAGCGCTGTTGTGGGATTGTGAGGATGGTTACATTATCTAATAAGCATAGTGGGCTTGTAACTTCCTGACACACAGAAATACTCTATTTGCTATGATTATTGTCATCACTGTTTTAACATTATAATCTTTAGGGCTGCCATGTAGGAATGTGGATTTTTTTGTTAGAACAATAAAATAGATTTACATTTGTTTGAACATACTCATTAAGAATTCCAAATATATTCTATATTTTATCTATTTATTTATTTTGGTTTTTCAAGACAGATTTTTCTGTGTAGCAGCCCCGGCTGTCCTGGAACTTGGAGACCAGGCTGGGCTTGAACTCAGAGATCTACTTGCCTCTGCCTTCTGAGTGCTAGGATTAATGGTGTATACCACCAAGCCTTGCTGATAAAACTCTTTTATAGTATTTTACCTAAGGAATATTAGGGTGATTTTTGGAAAGGAGGGCTCTCGTGATGTATCACATTGTTATATGAGGATATCCATTTATCCTGATCAACATTTTCAGTAGTGCCTTATCTATTAAAATCATAAAACCAAGCTTTTTGACAGATGTGGTAGCTTGTACCTATAATCTCTATACCTGAAAAGCTGAGGCAGGAGGATTGCTGTTGACTTTTAAGGCTAACCTGGACAACATAGTGAGTTCCAAGCCAGTGTGAGACCCTGTAATGGCTATTTTTTGGTTGTCAACTTATCTTTATCTGGAATGAACTACAATCCAGACTTGGAAGGCTCACCTGTGATCCAGATCTTGAGGCTGGAAGATACAAGTTTCTGACCTGGATCTTGGCATGGAGATCTTGATGCATAGTGGCTATGAATCCCAGGAGATTAAGGCAAGGAGGTCTCTTCTTCTCCTGCTCGCATTTACTGCCAGCACATCTGTTGGAATCTACTAGCCTTGTGGAACTGAGTAACTACTAGATCCTTGGACTTCCCATTCACAGCTGACCATGGTTGGGAAGTTGGACTACAGACTGTAAGTCATCATAACAAATTCCCTTACTATATAGAGACTATCCATAAGTTCTGTGACTCTAAAGAATTCTGCAAATACAGACCCTGTCTCAAAAAAAGAAGCTGGGCAGTAGTGGTGTGTTCCTTTAATCCCAGTACACGTGAGGCAGAAACAGGCAGATCTCTGAATCTGAGGACAGCCAGGGCTACACTGAGAAACTGTGTCTCAAAAAACCAAAAAGAAGAAGAGGAGGAGAAGGAGGAGGAGGTAGAGGAGGAGGAGGAGGAAGAGGAGGAACAGCAGCAGCAGCAGCAGAAGTTGCTTTTTTATATGAAAGTACAATGTAGCTGTCTTTCAGACACACCAGAAGAGGGCGTTAGATCTGATTGCAGATGGTTGTGAGCCACCATGTGGTTGCTGGGATTTGAACTCAGGACCTTCAGGAGATCAGTCAGTGTTCTTAACCGCTGAGCCATCTCACCAGCCCTGAAGTTGCTTTTTTAATTTACTGAATATGTGAAGTTGTGGTAAGGAACTCACACAGTAGATGGAATTCAGATTAAGTTATCTCAACAGATTAGAACAAAGAACAGCATATGAACCTTTTTAGAATTATGATTAAAATTAACTTTAAAAGGAGTAAGTCATTGTAATCTTTTAGATGTAAAGTTCAGTTGACATTTCTGTATCTCTACAGATAATGGCTGTGAGTCTCTGTTCTAGGTAGAGGTGTTTCTCCTTGCACATCTGACCTTTCTTTGTACTACAGTAGTATCTCTAGTGAAAATCTATTCTGAAATGCCTTGTGTGACCAGTGCCCAGTCCATTGGCAGATAATTCCTGCAAAAAGTCATTATGTTCAGTTAAAACCTGTGTCTCAGTTGGAAGGTGGTGGTGAACACCTTTCATTCCAGCACTTGGGAGGCAGAGGCAGACCCACCTGGTCTAAGCCAACCTGGTGTACAGAGTGAGGAGACCCCATCTTACAAATGTGTCTAGAACCTTCCAGTAAGCTTTCTACTTTTTGTTGCCTGGCCCTTCAGAGAGTAAGTCTCTGCCCTGTCCAGTGTGACACATTGAAGTAGAAACTTGAGGGTTCTGTGGAGAGTCAGTTGTATTGGATGGTGTGTTGCCAGAGCAAGCACGTGAAAGGGTGTTTCATTGAAGTGGACACAGGTGAAGGGCTAAGGCAGACTTGTGAAGGAAGGTTTTACTGAAGCAGACGCAGGAGAGAGGATGTTCTGCTAAAGCAAGCATGTGAAAGGACATGTGATGAAAGATTCTTCATTAATGACATGCATATATTGATCTGCCTTACATTCTTGGGACTCCATAGAGAGAAAATGCACCAAAAAACTTCTGGTGATGTGCTGCAGTTTCTTGTTGCTTCTGTGGACTCAGTTTGATTGGCAGAGTGATGTCAGCTAAGACAGAGTCAGGTGCTGAGACAAGACCCACGGTGACGCAAGACCCATGGAGAACACATGATGTTTGAGGGTATAAATAGGACTCAACGAGCAGTAAACAGAAGCTGAGCTTGGCTTGCTTATAGAGCTAGCTGTACAATACTTGTTGGTTTTGAGTCTTCTGCCAATCTTCACTTTGCTGAGAGAGACACTGCAGAGAACTTTTCCTTGTTTTCATATTGGCCCTGGTCCCTTCTGCAGACTTGTGCCGAGGCTGAAGCCTGGCTGTCTCTGCTAGGTAGTACCAGGCTGCTGATTCCTGTTCGCTCTCCTGACTCTACCAAACTAGACTGCTGATATATCTGTGAATTGTTTGAATTGTTTGCAAGAGGATTGAGATGCCATTGTTGACCTGTGAACTCAACTACTGACAACACAAATGGGGATTGCTCCAAAAGAACCATTTCTAAACAGGTCCACTTCCCCCGTATCCTATCTTTTCCACTACCTCTGGTGGGTGGTGAGCTAAAAGGGAGATTAAAGCATTTAAAAACCATCATTAAAAATAAAATTAAAAAATTAAGTTACACATATGCATATATGTAAGGATAATTATTCAGTACCTTCTTATATGGTTGAGGATTGCATTAATAAATTGTCTACTAGTATTTTCTGATACCAATTGATTGAATTTTATTTTTCCTTTTCACTTATTTACTTATTTGTTTGTTGGTCAAGATCTTTCTATGTAGCCCTAGCTATCATGGAATTCACTGTGTAGACTAAGTTGGTCTTTAACTCACAGAGATCTATCTACCTGCCTCTATCTCTTCAATACTTGGATTAAAGGTGTTAATAGGACTGGGCATGGTGTTGTGCCCCTTTAATCCCAGCACTTGGGAGGCAGAAGCAGATCTATGTGAGTTCCAGGCCAGCCTGGTCTAAAAATCAAGTCCAGGCCAGACAGGGCACTGTAACAGAGAAAAACTTTATTTCAAAAGGGGTTGGGGTGGTGGTGTGGATAAGTCAAAGGGTTGTAAACACTATGAGTTTTAATAATTTTAAAGTGCCTTTGGCAGGTAAGTGTTACATAAATGCTCAGCATTAGTAAAGGTGTTCTTTGGTTTTAGAGACAGGGTTTCTCTGTGGAGCCCTGGTTGTCCTGAAATTCACTCTGTAGACCAGACTGGCATTGAATTCACAGAGATCTGCCTGCCTCTGTCTCCCAAATGGTGAGATTAAAGATGTGCACCACCACTATCACCCAGCCATAAATAAATCTTAACAAGAAAAAGGGGCTATTATTAGATTGTCCTTTGAACCTTCAAACTGTGAACTAGCATCTTTATAAGTTAATGGGTCTCAGGTATTTTGTTATAGTAAGGCAAAATGGACTAATACAGAAAATTGGTATGAAGGAGTGAGCTTGCTAATATTAGACCTCAGAATCTCCCTCTGGAAAGGGATCAGCCGTGTGTTTTATATACTGTCCCTGAGCTGCCTAGTGTAACAACCACTTCAAAGGAACACCAGGATTAGCTTCCCAAGCCTTGTATTCTACCTTCACTAATTTGCTGAACTCACCTTGTCCTTCCAAAAGTAAGAAATTTCCTTTGTTCAATGGGTTGTTTGGGTCTCTACCTCAGTATCCCCCACTGCACGTAGGAATCATTACTACAGGATATTTCACCTGGGATCTATCTCAGTGTATCCCTACATCAGAAAAGAAATGTGTTTTTAAAGTTTATTCCCTCTTCCTCTCCCTATCCCTCTTCCTCGTGTGTGTGTGTGTGTGTGTGTGTGTGTGTGTGTCACTGGCCCAGGAATGATTTTCTGTTGGAAATTGGATGAAAGGCCACTCTTGTCACACTGTGGCAAAGAAGTTACCGATTGGGTGCTTCAATTTGACTATGGAAAGCTAAAATTAAGAACGATAGACAAGCTGAGAACACCGCCATGTGCACACCTTTAATCTCAGCGCTTGGGAGGCAAAGGCAGGTGCATCTCTCTGAGTTCAAAGCCAGAATAAGTTCTGCAGAATAAGTTCTACCAAGGCTACACAGAGAAACTCTCTCCCAAAAAACAAAGACAATTAAAAGATTAATTTATTTGGTAAAAGGGATTCTATCTTCCTTCCTTCCTTCCTTCCTTCCTTCCTTCCTTCCTTCCTTCCTTCCTTCCTTCCCTCTTCTGTATCCCTTTTTTATCCTGTGCATGTTCTGCAAACACTCTTATTACTGAGCTGTACCCCCAGCTCTCTTTTACTTTATTTTGAGACACTGTCTTACTAGTTATCTACTCTGGTCTTGAACTCATTTTGTGGCTGAGATTGGCCTTGACTTTTCAATTTTCCTATCTCATTCTCCCAAGTAGCTGAGACTACAGAAGATATTTTTTAAATTATTTTATTTTATTTTATGTGTATGGTTGTTTTACCTGCATGTATACTTGTGCGCCATGCATATGCAGTGCCTGAAAGAGGCCAGAAGAGGGTATCATATCACTTGAACTGGAGTTACGATTGTGGGACACCATGTGGGTACTGGGAACTGAACCCCAGTTTCCCAGAAGAAACAGCCAGTGGCTTAACCACTGTTGTGGTTTGAATGAGAATGGCCTATAGGTTCATATGTTTAAACATTTAGTCCCCAGATAGTAGAACTGTTTGGAAAGGATTAGAAGGTGTGACCTTGTTGGAGGAGGTGTACCACTGAGTGGGCTTTGAAGTTTCAAAAGCCGATGCGAGGCCTAGTTTCTCTTTCTCTGCCCTATGCCCTGTGGATCAGTATGTAAAGCTTTCAGCTATTGCTCGGCACAGTGCCTATCCACTTCTTCATGATAATTTGAACTCACCTTCGAAAACTTTAAGCAAGCCCCAATTCAATGCTTTCTTTTACAAGAGTTGCCTTGGTCATGGTGTCTCTTCACAGCAAAAGAACAGTAATTAAGATGCTGGGTGGAGGTAGCATATACCTTTAATCCCAGCACTCGGGGCAGAGGCAGGCAGATCTCTGAGTTGGAGGCTAGCCTGGTCTACAGAGCAAGTTTTAGGACAGCCAGGGCTACACAGAGAAATTTATTTCTAAAAAACAAAGAAAGAGGAACAGTAAATAAGACACAACTACCAAGCTGTCTCTCCAGCCCTGGTAGAAGGGATTTTAAAACAAGTAAGTATCCAGGCTGAGAAACAGGAATTATTAATTATTTTTACCCAGATTTCAGTGAGGCTAAGGAGCAAAGGAGGTAAGGTGGAGAGATTTGGAAAATATGCAAAGAAGGAGCAAAGAAAAATGATGAAAGGATGTGTCCAAGAAGCTAGAGAATGATGCTTAGCACTGGGACAACTGGAAAAGGCTAATAGTGTAGCTCAGAAATCAGGCTATTCCTCCATCACAGGCCCCGGGGACAGGCAGAACAGAATTATTGCAGCAAGTGCCTTGGGGAGGAAGTGCCTTAGATTCATTTTCCTGTTTCAGACTGTCCGAGCACTTGGTGTCTGAGACATGAATCACATGGGCCTAGGTACAGCTTGTACTTTGGTGTCTATGTGCTGAGTATGCAGGTAGGCAGAATGCAAGGGTTATGGGGTCATGGTAGCACCCACCCAGATTTCAAAGGAAGCCTAGGTAGGAGGCCAGGCAGAAGTTTCTCACAGGATAGGAACTTCCTCAGAGAGCCCAGATAAACCTTTTCTGGTGTAGTCAGGCTTGTTGAGCAGCAGTTGGGACCCCAGAAAGGTACAGCTATCGGCAGTGGGCCTGGCAGGCAGAGCCTCTGGCAGCATGGAAAACCAGCCCCAGCAGCAAAGTCTTGGGGATTCGATCCTCAGCAAAGTGTGGAAGATGTAGCCTTGGGCTTCATCGATTAGTGTCTTCCTAATGCCTCTTCAGACTGGCTTTGGACGGCTTGTTTCTTTCTACTTATGGCTAGCTTTCTTTTAATTCTATCCCTATCTCACCATTTTTTTTTTCAAGACAGGGTTTCTTGGTGTAGCCCTGACTGTCCTGGAACTTACTGTGTAGACCAGGCTGGCCTCAAACTCAGAAATTCACTTGCCTCTGCCTCCCAAGTGCTGGGATTAAAGGTGTGCGCCACCACTGCCCGACCCTATCCCACCATTTTTTCTTGGGTATATGTAACTTGCTTATTGTTTTAGAGGGAATCACATATAGACATGTTTGCTATAACTGTAATTTTGGCTACTTTATTGAGTTCTTTTACCTACCACCCTTCTCCACCCCATCCCTTACACACACAGACACATACACACACACACACACACACACACAGACACACACACACACACCAACACTAGGTAGGAGTAAAGGAAGGTTAGTGGGGAAAGGAGGTATGGATCTCATTAGACTACTTCCTGCTGATGAGGAACATAGAGTTCCTTGGGGCAGTGTTGATCTTAGCCGTTGTATCTTTGCTCACAACCACTTGATAAACTGCAGCAGCAGCAGCAGCAGCAGCCGCCTCTTGGAGCTCTGGCATTTTTACACCCTCTCAAGAGTCCCCAGAATGCCAGATGTATCTTCAGCTGGCAGAATCATGCCCCTGCCAGAGCATGAGACAAATCACAGTTAGCTTCTGTGCAAATCCCACATACTCACAGAACATAATTGTGTGTGTGTGTGTGTGTGTTTTTTTTTTTTTAAGAAACCAAAATTCTCACTACAGGTTGCCTTGAGTTTCAGATGAGACTTTGGACATTTACTTGTCACTGGAGCTTGTTATGACTTTTGTGGGTAGGAATGAAAATTTTGCACTGTGAGGTGATAAGGATATGGATTCACATGACTACAGCCTTGAGTTGTAGCCATCATGTCTGCTTCTAAGTAACCACACTTTGCACACTTTCCCAGCAAATCATAAATCATAAATGGATGAAAATCACTAGAGTCACATGTATCAATTTATCACAGGATCCTTGATCCAGGGACACTCCTGACTCTTTATTATTACCTTAAGATAAAGCAGGTACATTCCAGCCATGATCAAGTCATTTTTGTCCTGACCCATAAATAACAACACTCCCATTTGACCCAACTTGCAGGTTCTAACTGGTCTCAATGCTGCTTATGACCATACTTCTGTCAGTAAGTCATTCTCCAATAAGCTATGTTCTATACAGCCTACGTCTCTTTGCTTCTTTTGTCAGTCTCTTGGTACCTTGGGGGCTGCACTGGGTTGTTTCAGAACAAATAGATGTGAACTTTTGGGGCAACAGGCAGAATGCTGTTATAGATTTTGAGTGGATCCCTTCGGGGTTCATTTGTGGGGGCATGGTCCTTGGTGTAAGAGTGTGATGAATGAACCTTTAAGAGATGGAGCCTAATGGGAAGTTTCTGGGGGCTCTGCCTCCTGGTAGGTATTAATGTAGGTCTATGGAACCCAGAGTCTCTTCAGAAACTTGTATAGATAAGGCAGCCTCTCCCTGTGATTTCTGCCTTTAGAATGTGTTTCCATCATTGTGATGCCATCTGCCATTAGCTCTCAGCAGAACATGACTAAATCAGTGTTAAACCTGAGGTATAAGGAAACGTGAAGGTGTTAGATGTGCTGGTGTTCTTTAAGTCTGATTTCACAGGTGTATTAATGCGCAGTGTGTGTGTGTGCGTGTGCGTGTGCGTGTGCGTGCGTGCGTGCGTGTGTGTGTGTGTGTGTGTGTGTGTGTGAGTTTTTTTGAGACAAAGTCTATGTAGCCCTGGCTCTCCTGGAGCTCTTTATAGACCAGGCTGGCCTCAAACTCACAGAGATTGCCTCCCAGGTGGTGGGATTAAAGGCATGTATCAGCACACAGTTATTTGTTGCCTGGTGTGAGTCCTGGGCACTGAACTGGGGTTCTCTGGAAGAACAGTCTGCTGTCTTAATCCCTTGTGCAGTTTAATATATGTCAATTATACTTCAACAGAGTTGTATACATCATGCATTATATAGCACATGCTATGTATATGTATATGTATGTATGTATGTATGTTATATAGTACATGAATATGTGTTATGTAGCACATGTTAGGATTCAACACATTGGGACTGAGAAGGAACTAGTTTCTTGAGACTCCAGAGATGATCTCATATAAGGACTAGTCTGTGTAGGAAATTGTAGAGATGTTTAAGATAAAACCTTTTATTTTGCAAAGACAGTAAAATTGCAGGAATACTGAGATAGTCTTCTCTGTGCTCCATCTAAGGTCATATTTTAATATTTTCTCACTTTGGGGTCTAGCACAGGACCTTGTGGCTGATAGGCAAGTGCTTGCAACTGAGTCACACTTTAGCTCTACTTCTATATATATATTACACATTTTCCTTGTTTTCCCTTCCTCTGTTTGTGTTGGGGGGGGATGTATAAAAAGAGAAGCCTGTCATGAAGTTGAGGAATGTTAAATAAACTCCATATGCCCCTCTGAGATTCATATGTTGCAAACATTTGTCATTGTCAAATACGATATTTTCTTTCTTCTGCTTCTCTTTCTCCTTGTACCTGGAGTAAGCTGTAGATCGTGCTTTTCTGTTTCAAGACACTTCAGTGTATGGCTCCTAAAAGCAAGTAGCAGGAGACAGTGTAATTCCCAAGTTCTGGAGGATTAGTGTATCTGCCTTCCATGGCTTTTCATGACTAGCAGTTTCGAAGACTCCAGGCTCCTGTGAAATGTCCTTCAGTTGGGGTTGTTTGTTTCTTCCTGACACACTCTGTATAGGTGGTGTGTCTTTAACACCTCAGAACAGGAGGGATTGTGGATGGTTTTGTGGAATGATTTTTCGCCCCCCTACTATCAAGGTAACCCTTTCCCCTTTGTAATTAATAATCTATGGAGAAATGTTTTGACATTGTGTGAATATCTTGTTCTTTAGGAAACTGTCACATGATAGGTTTGGGATCCTTTATCAAACATTCTAAAGGTACACCCCTGCATGTGCCTTCTGTGTAGCAATTGAAGCCTCCTTAAAATAGTTGCTACCTGCATTTAATTTTAGTACACTTACTCATTTTTTTACTTCTTCATTACCTATGGGAGGTGCATGTGTGGAGGTCAAAGGACAACATGCAGGCGTTGGTTGCCTCCTTCCACCACGTGGGACCTGGACATTGAACCTAGGCCATCAGCTTGGCAGTGGATACTTTTACTCACTGAGCCATCTCTACCATGATTATGAGACAAGGTCTTGGTGTGTAACTCGGACTGCCATGGAACTTGCTGTATAGACCAAGCTGGCTTTGAACTCATTCTTCAGTGTTTGACACTCAAGAATTAAGATTACAGGCCTGTATCACTATCTAGTATACTGTGATGTTTTAAATATGTGCTGGTTAGTTGTTATCAACTTGATGCACACACACAAAAATATAACCACCTGGGAAGAAGGAAGCCTCGGTTCAGGAATTGAACAGATGCTTATAGAAGAGGCCTGCAGTAAACGAGTTAGAAACTGGACTGACTTCATTCTTACCAAGCTTCTCAGATTAGCACACATTTGGAAGAACAGTTGTTAACTGGAAGAACTCAGTCTGTTGAGACACTGCACTTTGTTCCATGCCAGTTTGCATTTGTAATGAAAGGCAGTTTCTGGGTGTGTTCCCCTGTCATTCTAGACTGATATCTCTCTAGGTCAGGCTCCTACTTGGCCATGACTCTCGGGGCGTTACCTTCAGCCTCTTAAGAATCTGGCCAGGTTTCTTGTAGATCTTGCCACATTTCCACGTGGACTTGAACTGCAGGATAGGAAGGGAAGCAGAGCTGCAGCTGCTCCAAGGAATGGCTTGTCCTGGAGGGTTACAGGAGGCACAGAGGCAAGGGATGGCCTCATTCTGTCTGCCTTTTGTTTCCCTGTCATTCATTACCTTAGGTGGAAATGACAGTTAATTGTAGAGCTTCCCCCCCCTCTCTCTCTCTGTTCTGGGGGAGCCTAACAATCCATCATTAAAAGAAATCAGTTCCTCCATGCAGATTGTATTACCCAAGAAAAATGCAAATTTGGGGCTAACTGGGTGGTTCTTTGGGTAAAGACACTTGTTACCTGACAACTTGAGTCTAGTCCCCAGTACTTGTGTGGTAGGAAGAAGGAACTAGCTCCCATTGTTTATCCTCTGACCTTCTCCACATATATGTGTACACACACACACACATATACGCACACATTAATAAATGTAGTAAAAAAAGTTTTTTTAATGCAAATATTTCCACTAGGGTTGGCAAGGTAGCATAAGCCTACATCTAAACAGGAACATTGGTGGTTCTCACTCTCATGAAAGGTAGGTGCCAAAATCTCTGCCAAGTTAGACAGAAAAGTGGGTTTTTCTTTTAGAGAAAGAGATTTGATGTGTTTTATTAGCTGGAAATTCTGAACTAGTTTAAGGTAGTGACCCTGAAAGAAGAGGAAATGGCATGGTGACTCAGCGGTAATCCCAGCACTAGAAGGCTGAGTCAAGAGCGTTTTACCAAAGACGACTTCTCACATTGTACCTCTGTATTTCTATAGATACAAAGAGTATGAGCCAGAAGTGGGGCGTATTACTGGAATTGTAGCATTTGGAAGGTAGAGGCAGGAGAAGCATCACAAGTCTGAGGCCACCCTGGTCTTTCTATAGGTTGAGTTTTAGGCCAGTGCTACATAATGAGACCCTGTTTCAACCTCCCAATACATACAAAACGCGCACACACACACACACACACACACACACACACACACACACAGAGTCTGTATAAGTAGAATATCCTCAGTGCACTAAAAATAATTCAGATTTAACAGTGTTTTGTGTTTCATGTTTTCAGGTTAGGAATTTGTAATCAGTAGTCTAAGGATAAATATTCCCAAATCTAAAAAACTTTAAAGTCTACAGTTCTGGTCACAAGCATTTTAGCTAAGTCAGTCTGAATTGGTATCTTTCTCAGCCCAGTTATTACAGTCCTCTGCACACAGCCGAGACCTAAAATGGGCTATGTGTAGGCTGCACTATTGGGAGGAGTTTCAGGGTCAGGAGATTAACTGTGGCCATTGTTCCACGGTGGTGTTTTATGAATCCTTGTTTTTGCCATTGGTTCATCTTGGCAAAATGTATGCTTTATAATTAATGTCATGCTGAATGTAGTTGTGTCTCTGAAATACTAGTTCAGACATTTTTTTCCCATACACACACCCCCTTTTTTTTGAGCAGTTAAAAGAAGATGGATGCACAGAGTTCAGCTAAAGTCAATTCAAGGAAGAGGAGGAAAGAGGTACCTGGCCCTAATGGAGCAACAGAGGAAGATGGAATTCCTTCCAAAGTGCAGCGCTGCGCAGTTGTAAGTGAAGAGCTGTGACTGGCAACACCTGGTGGTGGAGGGAGAGAGCGATAGGACATTGTGATGACATCAGCGTTAGTGTTCTTAAGTGATGGGCAGAGCAAACTGTGAGTGGGAAGGCTGTTAGTTTTCTTGCCATGTGAACTACAACTCAGTTATAGGAGCTGTACATGGGAATTGAGAAAAATGGTGGGAAAATTTGGACAATGTGCACGTGTTAGGCTAAAGTCAAATCTGTGGTAACAAAGTCAAGGAGTGGCAGTTCTGCTAGTGATTTGGGATGTGTCCTTCCTGTGTCATTCCTTCTGCTGGGTACAGCCACCACTGTCTCCTATATACCTCCATCTCTGGGACATTATTGACATACTTCCGAGACTACTGTGAGCCTTAGATGAAGGACACCATTGCAAACTTCCTATCTTGTCTCAGCTTGGTACCTTTCTAAAGCTTCCCCTAAAAACACACTAAAAGACACTTGGAGATCACTGGAGTTAATATTAAACCCTAGGTGGATTATGTTCTAGAGAGTAGAGGTCTGAAATGGTGTTGGGGCTAAAAGCAGTGTCGGCAGAGACAGGAATGCCAGGCGAAGTCGTTTCCTTTGTTTTCCTCCAGCTTCCAGAGGCTGTTCATTGTGTGGCACTCGGTGCTGGCACAGTGACGCTCTTCTGTCATAACATTGCCTCTGACTTGCAATTCCCTGCCTTCTCTTTCTAGTTACAAAAACTTTTTGTGATTGCATTTGCCATATCCACATTACCCAGAATAATTTTCTTGCCCTGGTAGCCATATTTATAAACCCCTTATGTAACCCCTTAGGTAACATTTTCATAGATTCCATAGAATTAAAGCATGGACATTTTAGGGAGTGTGATTCTACATGTCAAAGAAGACTCAGAAGATGGCTTAGTAGCCAACAAACCTGTGTTCATTCCCAGCACACCAGTACTCCTGCACTGGGCAGGCAGGCCTGATTTCAAGACCAGCCTGGTTTACATCTAGAGTGGAGGGCAGCAAACACTACAAGTGGGACACTGTATTCAAAAAAAAAAACCAAACAAACAAAAAAGTAGTATATTATTAATTTCTGAAAGTTTCTGAGAGATTCCAGACTACAGAAGCAGTTGCTGAAGCCCAGCTGTCCATCTGGAGTGAGGACAGCTAATGACCACACAGCTGCGGGCTCCGGACTGCGGCACAGTCTGCAGGGGGAAATGAGCTTTGGTCCTTAGAACCGGAGAATTTCATGGCTTTAAATTACTTTGCTTCATAGATTCCTGTAAAATATTTACGTGGATTCACCGACTTGCTATCCCATCTCCTGGGTATACGCCAGCTGTTTAGCCTTGGCCAATGACCCAGACCCCGTCACCCAGCACCTGACTGACCCTAGAGGAAAGAGCGCCTGCCATTGTTTGTTATCGCCACTGTACACCTGTACTTTCAGCTCCTTTTGAGCTCGGTAGAAAAGGCAAACAAAGCTGTTCTTCTCTTGGAACAGCTACCCTGAACTGTAATTGATCTATTTTGTAACCTATCTCACAGCCCAGCAAGTTAGTCGTTTTCTGTATATTACAGATTGTTTTTTTCAGTCATCATCCTGTAACCAATTTTAGAGTGTATTTACCACCCGGCAGAAGCCTTGTATCTACTAGCAAATCAATAATGTCTGTTCAGCTTTTGGAAACCACTAATGTTTCTGTCTCTTTGGTGTTGGTTTGTGCAGACATATGTAAATGAAAACCTACATTGTGTGGCTGGCTTTTTTCACTGAATATGTTTTCAGGATTAACTCATGCTGTGGTATATGGCACTGCTTAATCTCTCATTGCTAAGTGACACCTGTATCTTGTATCGTACCACATCTATTTCTGCACTTACCTGTTGATGTTTGAGTTGAGCATTATTACATAGTTATAATATGCTATCATGGCAGTAAACACTAGAACAGTGGTTCTCAATCTTTGTTCTGAGCAGAAATGCTGCAACCCTTTAATACAGCTCCTCATGTTGTGGTGACCCTCAATCATACATTTTTACATTGCTACTTCATAACTGTAATTTTGCTACTGATATGAATTATAATGTAACTATCTGATATGTAGGATGTTTGATAGATGCATTCCCCAAAGGGGTCAAGACCCACAGGTTGAAAACCACTGCTTCAGCCTAGTTTAAAATAAAAAAGTTAGGCCAAAAAGCCTACAACTCATATCATATATAACAGCAAAAGATTCACAATTTCCCTGCTACAAGACTAGGAATGAGGCAAGGATATTTATCTCCTCCCTTATGCTCAGTGTTGTACTAGACATTCTAATGGCAATATGGCATGCTAAAAAGAAATAAACCATCCAGATTGAAGAGAGCTGCATTAAATTGTACTTGTTCACAGATGACAGTATTTCATGTATAGAGAATCCTAAGGCATCAACAAAACATAACCACTAAACCAATAGGTAAAGCCAGGCATGGTGGCACACGCTTGTAATCCCAGCTCTTAAGAGATAGAGGCAGAGGATCAGGAGTCCAGAGACCCTTTCTCAAACAAAATAAACCTGGTAGTTGAGTTATGCAATTACGGGACCAAGGAGATAGACAGAAGTCCATTGTAGTCCCACAAACACAATCAGTTGCATCTCTGTATACTAATAAGAAACAACCAAAGTGCTTTTTTAAAAAGTCCCATTAATTATAGTATCTGATAGAAATAAAATTTTAGGAATAAATTAAACAAAACCTCCCAAGCGAAGCCATGTACAGAGAGACAAGCACACCCACATTCTGGTTTCAGCTTTGATTTTTAGCACATATGGTTCTCATAACGCCTCTGACCCTTGTTTCCTCTGTAAATGAATGTGCCCTGTAGTGGCCTGGCTTCCTAGGGAGTATTTGAGCATAATCACAGTAGGCAGTAAGCGGCCAGGGTCACCGAGGAGCTGCTCGCCTTGCCTTCCTGTTCTCTAGATGAAGCAGTGCAGAAGTTTTGTCACAAGGTCAAGGTTTGCCTTTCCACTGCTGGAGGGGAGCCATCTTTCCAGCACCAGTCAGACTGCTCCGGTTAACCCTGAAATCGCCAGAAAGGTGTTTCTTCTTCATGCCACAGTTAACTCAGTGTGACGAAGGCTGCAACTTTCACTCTTCACCTTGGAAGACTTTTCTTTCCATCTCAGTTTTGCAAAGTTTTAATCACATGGTCGAATAACTGACTTCTTTAAAGCTATGTTGAGTACTTCAGTGTACATTATTGAGTTTAACTTAATTTTTTCTTGTTCAGGGTTTACGGCAGCCAGCTCCTTTTTCTGATGAAATTGAAGTTGACTTTAGTAAGCCCTATGTCAGGGTGACTATGGAAGAAGCCTGCAGGGGAACTCCTTGTAAGTAACTGCTTAACTGTTTTATTTGGTATAGTGTTTAGCATACTATTCTGCCTCAGTGTTCTGTTGGAGAGGATAACTTCTTCACTCTATAAAACTGTTAATTGTTTTCCTTGTTATTTATTTGTTTACTGGATTTATGGCATAGTGATTATGAAACAGAAAAACAAAACCAAAAATGGCAGGCAACAAAAACATCACAACTATTAGCCTGATTGTTGAGAATGTCGCTTATTGGTAGGTTGCCTGCCTAGCATATTCAAGGACCTGGGTTTGATCCCCATGATAGCAGAAAAGAAAAGACAAGAATCTTGCTAGCTCGAGCCGGATTATGACTTGTTTGCTTGCTTGTTTTTCTGTTTTTTTTTTTTTTTTGTGGTGCAGAGAAATCAAACCTAGAGCCTGGCTCATGGTAGGCAAATATTCTATATTCAGCTGTATTTCTTGCCCTATGATTGTGTCTATATTTGCAGATATCCAAATAATTAATATGCTGTCATATACTTTACCTAGCCTCAGAATCTTCTCCACAGTTCTTTTTCATGTTGTCAGTCAACTATCATATTGGTGTCTGATAGAAGACAAATATTGCAAGTTGGGAGAGACTCATCACTTAATTTTACCTTTAATGATAATTTATGCTTTTTCATTTATTTATTTATTTACTTATTTACCCACACCTTTTTGTTTTGTTTTTTGTTTGTTTATTTTGTTTTTATTTCTTTAAGGCAGGGTTTCTTTTTTGTATACTTGGCTGTTTGTAGTTGTCTGGGAGGCTCACTGATATCTGCTAACCTAGGCCTAGTCTTGGAAGCTTCTAGCCTCCATACAATCTTACCTAGGCCTAGTATGTTTTCAGCCTCTGAGACTTGATGCTGAATAAGCTCACCCCTTCTTAGTTCTTTCTGAACTCTGGCTGGGTGGTTCAACTCAGCTGTTCTGGCTCAAACTCCTCTCCCAACTGGGTTATTCAGTCTGGTTTTCTCTTGGTCTCTGAGTCAATGTCTTTAAAACTCTCCTGGTAAAGCTGCCTCCCTCTCCCTTTCTGCTGCTCTACTCTCCTTCTCTCCTGTCCTATTCTCTACAAACTCTACTCCTGTACTATATTCTCTTCTTCCTGTAACTGTCTCTCTCTCTCCCTTAAGTAGCTTCCCTTTCCTCTCTCTCTCCTGAGAGTTGGGCATATCCTATTCTGTCAAATCTTTCTTGTCTCGGAGTCGTCACTTTTTCTGCTAGTCAATTAGACATGACTTTTAAACATAAGTGTTTCGTTCTACAAACTAACTTTACCTTCATTGTTTGGGATTAAAGGTGTGTAGTGAGGACTTGTCTATATTCCATCCAGAGAGATTAAAAGTGTGTGCTAGGGGGCTGGAGAGATGGCTCAGTGGTTAAGAGCACTGACTGCTCTTCCAGAGGTCCTGAGTTCAATTCCCAGCAACCACATGGTGGCTCACAACCATCTATAATGGGATCTGATGCCCTCTTCTGGTGTGTCTGAGGACAGCTACAATATACTCACATAAAGTAAGTAAATAAATCTTTTGAAAAAAGAAAGAAAGACCAAAAAAATTAATAATAATTTTTTTAAAAAGTGTGTGCTAAGGGCTCAGCCACATCCTAACTAAACAGGTTCAAATATCCTGTAATAGTTGAACTGGAACTTGATCTGTAGACCAGCTAGCCTTGGATCCTCTGCCTCTGCCTCCTGAGTGCTGGGATTAAAGGCATGGGCCACCACTCAAGGCTTAATTGTATGCTTTTTAAAAAGACTTGTTTTTATTATTTTGAAAGTCCATTTTTTTATTTATAGAATTAATTTATATCATTAGTTAACAATTTTGCCCAAGTAATTTTTTAGTGAACGTGTGTGTGTGTGTGTGTGTGTGTGTGTGTGCATTCTGTATATGTGGGTACATATGTGTGTATACTGTATATATGTGGGCATGTGCACCTCATAAGACATGTGTGGAAATCAGGAAACTGTGGAGTGAGTTCTTTCCTTCTATCTTCTCATGGGTTCTGAAGATCAAATTCCTGTCATCAGGCTCTTGGACAGTTGGCTTTGAAGATCACCCTAAATGGAAGCACACCTGTAATCTCAACTGGAAGGTAGAGGCAGGAGGATCGTTTCAGATTATCTTTGGCTACCACATAGCAAATTTGAGGCCAGACTGAAGTTGAGACACTGTCTCAAAAAGCCACCCACTCTGGCAGAAAAAAAAAAAGACTCACCCATTGTCTTAGTTAGGGTCTCACTGACGTGAGTAGACACCATGACCAAGGCAAGTCTTATAAAGGACAGCATTTAATTGAGTCTGGCTTACAGATTCAGAGGTTCAGTCCATCATCATCAAGGTAGGAGCAGGGCAGCATCTAGACAGGCATGGTGCAGGCAGAGCTAAGAGTTCTACATCTTCATCTGAAGGCTGCTAGTGGAAGACTGGCTTCCAGGCAGCCTGGACAAGGATATTAAAGCCCACACCTCCTAATAGTGCTACTCCCTTGCTCAAGCATATTCAAACCATTACACCCATTAACTCCATTTCCAGGGACTTGACACCCTTTCTGGCCTCTGTGGGCAGTGCATGCACAAGATATACAGACATAGCTGGGTGTGGTGGTGCACACTTTTAATCCCAGTACTCAGGAGGTAGAGGCAAGCAGATCTCTGAATTCAAGTATAGTCTGGTCTACAAAGTGAGTACCAGGGGAGCCAGGGATAAATAGTGAGACCCTGTCTTGAAAAAAAAAACTAAAATCAACCAATTAATCACCAAACAAACAAACAAACAAAAATCCCCCAAAGACATATATGCAGGTAAAACACAAAAAAACAAATAAAAGGAACAAAATAGACTACCTACCCACACAAATGAAACATCTCATAAGCATTTGTTGTAAATGCTAAGTCATACAGGCATCCAGGCAGCTGTTCTTTCTTTTTTATAAATCTCCCATTCATTCTTTACTTCTTTCTAATCTTTTTTTCTGTTCTGATTAAGTATTCTATCTATTCTACAAATATAGGGCTGAACTTAACTCCAGGCAAGCACAAAGAGGTCATTATAGCCACACCACATTCTCACACATATGCAATGAGTTTATGAACCTTACCTCTTATCCTTGTTCCTGGTTGGAACTCTGTAGACATGACCATGCTGACCTGGAACTCAAAGATCCACCTGCCTCTGTCCCTTGACCCCTACTCCTGCATTGGGATTAAAAGTGATTGTGGTTTATTTTGGTTTTGACAGTGTCTCTCTGTGTAGCCCTGGCTATCTTGGAACTCCCACTGTAGACTGTGCTGGACTCAAACTCACAGAGATCCCCTCCTGCTCTGCCTCCCAAATGCTGGGATCAAAATTGTACACTGTGATTACTTCTTAGTTGTATTTATGTTTGTTTTTTTCTAAGTAATGAATAGTAAAATATGACTGGAAATGGTGCTAGACAATGTCATTCTGGCTAGGGGATCCCAAGACCCATTGTCTGTATTTATTATTGTTGGCTGTGTAATTATTATATTACCTAGAGTCCTAAAACAACAACAAAAAACTAGTCCCTGAGATTATTCTCTTTCTGCAAAAAGTATTTAGATATGTCTCATATTGTATTACCTTCTTATTCATGAAGTGAATTTAATTAATTTATTATTTAGTGGGGCAAGTTTCCACTATGTAGCCTCTTAAATATTTTAAAAATTACATTTATCTACTTACTTTGTACGCATGTCTATGGTGTACGTGCCACAGTACACACGTTGAGATCAGGGACAGCTTTCGGAAGTTGGTTCTCTCCTTCTACCATGGGAACTGAACTCAAGTTAGCAGGTGTGGTGGCAAGTACCTTTAACCACTGAGTCATCTCACTGGCCAGATTTCAGAATGCCAACAGACAGTTCATGCTCACATTCATCCACGGTATCAAACTTGTTGGAAACAAGAACTTTTTAAATAGAGCACAATGACACACATTCAGAATTCATACCTTACTCAGATTTGCTCATAGTTAACCAGAGTGGTGTTAGTTTATCCATAGATCATCTTGGTAATTTCAAAAACTGAAAATATGTGTGGTAGTAGGCTGAGGGTGTGACACTGAGGAAGATCATGGGCTTAGCTCTCCTCAGACTGTGCGTTCAGTGTCTAGTGACTGACTGATGTTTGACAGAATATCTCAGTAGACAGTGAATTGAAACTGGGTTTGGCCTGGCTGGGGAAAGGCATCTGCTTACTTAGCAAGAGTAATGCATCCACCTTATTATAACCCAGAGAGTGACAGGAGGTGGCTCTTAACAAGATGAGACAGTGGCCAATCAGGGTGTGGTTTATTGGTGCTTGCTTCCCCCAAGACCTGTGCAACAGTGGCCCCTTCTGACCATTTGGTTAACATACCGGCATGTGTACCAGAGACTGGATGTGAAGCCTTCCTTAGGACACTGCTGTCAAGAAGCACTTGGATGGGCCTCTGGAAGGGGCACTGCAGAAGTGTAGGAGTAAGTTGGTTGGGGAAAGGTTTGGCCATGTTTTATTGTGCTGGCAGATAGCCTTCCTCAGGAACATTCTGCTTCCCTCTCCTAGACAGTGAGTACTTTGCCAGACTACTCCTTGCTCTGCCGAGGCTATTCTACAGTATGTTCATAGCTTTTACAGTCTAGTCTTTGCTTTTTAGGATGAAGTAAAAGGGTGTCATAGCCCCTCAAGCTTTGCTTCAGAAAACCCAGTGTTAGTTTCTTCATGAATTCTCAGATTTAAAAAAATGATAAATTAGATAAAAAAAAAAAACTCATGGTTGGTCTTGTTGTTTGTTTGTTTGTTTTGTTTTTGAGACAGGATTTCCTCTGTGTAACCTGGGCTATTCTGAGACTTACTCTGTAAACCCAGGCTAACCTTAAACTCAGGCGATCCTCCTGCCTTTGCCTCCGAAGTGCTGGGATTAAAGGCATGCACTACCATTGCTCAGCTGATTCTACAACTCATGTTTTATTTCCCTTTATCCTATGGATAAATAGACCAAGCTTAAAGAGGAAGGAAGCTGGTTGACAACTTGAGCTAATCTTTATATTATAGCATAATAGTAAATATATATCCTTTAACTTCAATAGGACAAAGGTATAGCTCAGTGGGAAAGCAGGTTTAATTCTTAGCATCAAAAGAAAAAAGCAGCAGCACAAGCCTTTTATCCCAGCACTCTGGTGGCAGAGGCTGGAGGATCTTTCTGAGTTTGAGGCCAGCCTGGTCTACAGAGTGAGTTCCAGGATAGCCAGAGCTCCACAAAGAAAAACTGTCTCAAAGGAAGAAAGAAACACATTTATTATTTTTCATTATATTGGTCTATTTTACTTTATCCTAAAATTTTGGACCAGCAAGATTGATTCAATAGATAAAGGAGCTTACTGTAAAGCCTGACAACCTGAATTCAGTCCCCTGAACCCACATGGTGGCTCCTGCAAGTTGTCCTCTGTTCTCTACGTGTCACCATGGTGTGCTTGCATATGCTTGCTCTCTGTCTCTCTTTCTTTTATACACATACATACATACTAGATAAAAGCAAACATTTCAGTAAAAATGTATTTCCTGTATTAAACATGATGTGGCATCCACAGAGCACTGAAAGAACGCAGAGTGAGAAGTCTTCCTCTCAGCCTGTCTCCTGGCCACTCATGTCTCTCTTGACAGCAACCAGGACGATCTGCTTCTTGTGGATATCTAAGTACTTAGCTTATGGCTCCTGCACCATATCATGGGTTCAGTTTTCTACTTAAGCATTGTCTCCACACCTTTGCTATTGCAAACAACGCCACAGTGAAAGTCTATCTGAAAGACAGTGTCCTGGAGTGACAATGGCCAGCTCAAAGGAGCCAAGTATTTGCCATTTGTCTTTGATAACGGTTGCTGAATTATGTTCCTATTGGCAATTTATGGTTTCTCAGTTTACATTACATGTTTATGGATAAAGCTATTTTTAAAATCCAAACCTCTTGACAACCATTTTCCTCTTCCTGATCCTCTTTTTTGATTTGTTTTGTTTTAGTTTTGATTTTTTGAGACAGGTTTCCTCTATGTAGCCTTGGCAGTCTTAGAACTTACTCTAGACCAGGCTGACCTCAAACTCACAGAAATATGCCTGCCTCTGCCTTCTTAGTCTGGGATTAAAGGCATGTGCAACCACCCCCAGGCAGGAGGTTTTAATTGGCAATAATAATGCCCCAGATAAACGTCTTTGGCTGAGATACTACTGTGCAAAGCTTGCAGCCCTGTGACAAGGGGCAGAAGTATGTCCATCAGATGGACGACTCTGGCCCTTCTTTCCTTAAGAGGTGGCCGTGTTCCTATTGCTGCCTCTGCTGCCACGGCGAAATAGTTCCTCCTTCAGTGTCCTTAGGATCCTGGAATTACTCATTTGAAACACAGTGAGCAATAGGTCAGTGTTTATTTGACCTTGGAAATGTTCTCATACACCTGGAGATAATTTCCTGGTTTTTCTTTTCATAGACCACTACACTAAAAATAACAGTTCTTTTTTATTCTAATTAATGGAAAAGGGGAAAGTCCTAAAATATTTATATTTTATTTTCAAGTACTTTATGTATCTGAGAAATGTTTTCCCATGCTTCCTTACTAGGAGAGAGAAATTCTTACAGAGATCCTGTTATCTGCTCTGATTATATTCATCCTCCCTCTTCTCCAGCCAAAGCCTCTGGACATTTATTACTTTCAGGCCGCAGTGGGCATATTTCCTTTGTTTGGGTTTTTGTTTTCTTTTGTTTTTGAGACAGGGTCTCACTATGTAGCCCTGATTGGCCTGGAAGTTATGTAGACCAGGCTGACTTGAACTCAGAGATCTGCTTGTCTCTGCCTTCCAAGTGCTGGTATTAAATATATGCTTCACTATGCCTGGCTAGGATTTATTTTCAAAGCAAGTGTTACTTACTAGTAATCAAGGCAAACTGAAAATGAGCATGCTAGCAGTCAGAGTAGAGTTTTATTATATTCTGTTTAAACAAGCCTGAAATGTCATAAATTACAGGGGAGGGTTTGGGAGCTGGAGAGATGGTACTGTAGTGGTTAAAAGACCCCAGTTCAGTTCCCAGCACCCATGGTGGGCAGCTCACAGTCGCCTATGAGTCTGACTTCGGGCAGTCAGATGTCTCTGGGATAGGTACTTGCATTTACATGCATACACCTCCTCCATTCGTTAGAAGTTCATCTTTTTTTTTAAAGATTTATTTATTTTATGTATATGAGTACACTGTAGCTGTCCAGATGGTTATGAGCCATCATGTGGTTGCTGGGAGTTGAATTTAGGACCTCTGTTTACTCTGATCAGCCCCCCTCGCTCCGGTCAACCCCGCTTGCTCCGGCCAAAGATTTTATTTATTGTTATATGTAAGTACACTGTTTTCAGATGCACCAGAAGAGGGCATCAGATCTCATTATGGATGGTTGTGAGCCACCATGTGGTTGCTGGGATTTGAACTCAGGACCTTCAGAAGAGCAGTCAGTGCTCTTAACCACTGAGCCATCTCTCCATCCTGAGTTCATCTTTTTTTAAGGTGAGGATTTTGAAGTTCAGGATATGTATTCATTGACTATATATTTAATATATTAAAGGTAGCATTAAGGAAGAAGTACTCAGTCCATATAAAAACATAGACCGCAGTCTAAAGTCCAGATACCAGGAATAGAAATTGCCACTTTTACTAAGAGAATAATACCTCCGTCTTTGAGCCTTTCTTGTGTTTGGTTCAGGTAATCCTCTGTACAGTTTGTTGGACTATAAGACAATTAGTAAAATAGCTTATGTTTGTATTTATTTTTTATAGACGTAGGCACTGAACTTAAAGCCTTATTTAAGGCCTCTACTATATATACATATATGAGATGTATATTGAGATATACATATGTATATGTACATGTATATGAGTATACATATACATATGTGTATGTATATCTCAATAGGGTTATATACAAAACTCACTTTTTACTTTTATTTTGAGATAGAATCTTACTACATTGTCCAGACTGGCCTTGACTTACTCTGTAGTCCATGCTGGCCTTGAATTTGGTAATCTTCCTGCCTCTGCTTCCAAACTGGCTGGAGTTACAAGTCTGTGTCACCAGGCCTGTCCCTAGAGAACATCTAACAAGAGAGGCTCTGTTAGAATGAAAGTCACACAGTGCTGTTTGAATTTGTCAGATGTGAGGAATTGAGTAAATATGTTTTTGTAATGAGTTCTTTCGTTTGGATTTAGGTGAGCGACCTGTGAGAGTTTATGCGGATGGAATATTTGACTTATTTCACTCTGGTCATGCCCGGGCTCTGATGCAAGCGAAGAACCTTTTCCCTAATACATATCTAATTGTGGGAGGTAAGAAACCATCTACTGGCTTTAGGTGTTATCCAGAAAAAGAGTCTCTCCCTCCTGTTTGTGTGATGTGAGTGCTTCGGCCCAGGTCTCCTTTACTAAAGGAGTGGAGTGTCAGAGGTCAGTCTGTTTGGGACAGCTCAGCAGCAGGCTCTCTAGGAGAGGTTCTGGATTATCTTGCTCTTCATAGCTGAGGCTCTCCAGTTATATACAGTTATAGAGCAGCATTCATCCAGTTGTCCTCTTAAAACCCTAGTTCTGGACTTGGCCTTATCAGTTTTGAATCAACAGAAGAAAAGTCTGCCAAGTTATATGGTCAATTCCAATCTTATAAGATGAAAGTAGGAAAAAAACATTAAAATTCTTATTTTATGTATATGGGTGGGCTTTTTGTTTGTTTTTGGTCTTCATGTGTGTGTCTGTACCACATGTGTGCCTGGTACCCAAGGAAACTAGAAAAGGTATCAGATCCCATTGGACTGGAGTTACAGACAGTTGTAAGCCACCATGTGGGTGCTGAGAATCAAGCTCAGGTAGTTTATAAGAGCAGCCAGTGCTCTTAGCTGCTGAGAGATCTTTCCAGCTCCAATACAACATTTTAAAAAAAACTTCACCGGTATAGAAATACATAGCAGGTTCATTTCAAAGTCAAGATCTGAGTTCCATATTTTACCCTTTTCAAAAGTGTGAGCCTTACTGTAGCAGGTGTTACTCCTGAAGGCTAGGTTTAGGAAGAACATTGTTACCCAGCCTGAAATACATGCAGAAGATCCTTCTTAATATTGGATAGGGGTGGGGAGGGCATTGTCACAGGCCTAGAAAGTAGGAGAAGATGAAAGGGTTGGTGGCGAGGAGGGTTAGACAGGACCTTGACTTACAACTGTGTGATGCTGTGACGCAGTCTGCAGTGATGAGCTGACGCACAACTTCAAGGGCTTCACTGTGATGAACGAGAATGAGCGCTATGACGCAGTGCAGCACTGCCGCTACGTGGACGAGGTGGTGCGGAACGCCCCCTGGACTCTGACTCCTGAGTTCCTGGCGGAGCACAGGGTAAGACTGGCCACAAGAACTCATTCCTCATTCCAACATCCTCTCAGTGCTTCGGAAGAAGGGCTAGTTTTCCGTTTGTCATGCTTTTTTTTTTTTTAAAGATTTATTTATTGTTATATGTAAATACACTGTAAGAGAGCATCAGATCTCATTAAGGATGGTTGTGAGCCACCATGTGGTTGCTGGGATTTGAACTTAGGACCTTCGGAAGAGCGGTCAATGCTCTTAACTGCTGAGCCATCTCTCCAGCACATTGTCATGCTTTATTTATGCCTTCTATGTAAGTTTCATATAGAGATGATGACTGCATTATTACTTATTTTTTTGGTTTTTTCGAGACAGGGTTTCTCTGTGTAGCCCTGGCTGTCCTGGAACTCACTTTGTAGACCAGGCTGGCCTCGAACTCAGAAATCCTCCTGCCTCTGCCTCCCAAGTGCTGGGATTAAAGGCGTGCGCCACCACCGCCCGGCTTGCATTATTACTTATAATAGTGGCCGTCACTGACGTTTTTATGAGGTCTGATGGTTTACAAGCACCTTTATGTTCTAGTTGCTCTCCACAGCTGCCCTGTGGGGATAGTTATTATTTCCATTTTCACACAGAGAACAAGGTGCAGAGAGACTGAACAGTGTGCTCCAGGTTACTCTGTTACAAGACTTAAATGAACTGTCTAACTACATGACGCTTTTCCCACTCGATAGGTGTGTCCTCCCTTTATGGCATGGCAATCTCTAGAATACCCATAGTCCTAGCTGTACACACACAGAGTTTCTCTCTCTGGGTTAGTAAGGTGGCTCAGCAGGGAGAGGCGCTTGGTGCCTGACTCAATGAGATAAAAGTTGAACCCTGGACCTACATGCTGGGTCCAGGTGAGAACTTAACTCCTGCAAGTTGTCCCCTGACCTACATAACAAATGTATGAACAAATGAACACATACAAAATAAATATAAAAAAAAATTTATGTTTATATTCTATTTTTGTTTTTGTTTTTTTTTTTTTGTTTTTCGAGACAGGGTTTCTCCGTATAGCCCTGGCTGTCCTGGATCTCGCGCTGTAGACCAGGCTGGCCTCGAACTTAGAAATCCTCCTGCCTCTGCCTCCCAAGTGCTGGGATTAAAGGCGTGCGCCACCACCGCCCGGCTATGTTTATATTCTAAAGCCAAGGGACTGAAGCAGGAAAGTTTGAGGCCAGATTTAGCTACATAATAAAGACCTTGTCTCAAAAACATAGGTTGGAGAGATGGCTTAGCAGTTAAGAGTACTTGTGTTCTTTCAAAAGACCAGAATGTATTCCCAGCACCCACATGGGTGGCTTTCAATGGCTTGTAATTCCAGCTTCAGGGGTTACAATGTCTTCTAGGCTCCATAGGCACCGGTACATACATGTACATGCACACACAAATAATAAAATAAAATCTTTAAAGGGGGATGGAG
The DNA here is from genome assembly GCA_036184795.1 of Tokudaia tokunoshimensis. Taxonomy (NCBI): domain Eukaryota; kingdom Metazoa; phylum Chordata; class Mammalia; order Rodentia; family Muridae; genus Tokudaia; species Tokudaia tokunoshimensis. The sequence continues at coordinate 18,878,520 of BTHU01000015.1, forward strand.
AGATGACTCTGTGATTAAGAGCACTTTCTGTTCTTGCACAGGACCTGGGTTGATTCCCAACACCCACACAGTAGTTCACAAGAGTGTAACTCCAGTCCCAGAGGATCCAGCACCTCCTGGCCTCCGTGGACTCCATGGACACAGACACACATGTGTTGCACAAACACACACCAGGCAATACACTCATGCACGTACAAAATATAAAAACAAAACTTTTTAAAAAAACAAAAAATGAATTAAAAAGAGGAAGGCTTCACATTTTAAGAAATAGCACATGTTTTCTTAGGTTGTTAAGTTGACTTTCAGCTTTGATTTGGGAATTGTGTGCAATCAAAAACCGAGGATGTTTTCTACTCTTATTTAAGAAGTAAATAATTATTTTAAAACTCCCAGGGGCCTTTGAATTCTCCCACATAAAGCATGCCTTCTACAAAGGTGGCCCTGAAAGAGATGGATGTATTACACCAGTTAGAGACCTTCACGCTTGAAAAGCCATTGCGCGCATTGCCGCTTTTCTGCATGGCTGTGGGATTGCTGCAGGAGAACTGTTGAGTGCGGCAGGAAGGACAGAGGGAGCTGTGTGCTTCTGAAGCAGTGCTCGGGAGTCTGAAGCCAGTGTAGCTGATGGCAACTGTTTACTACCTTTTATTTACTTATTCTGTGTGTGTATGGGGGCCATCGCACACATGTAAGGTTAGGGAACAACTTGTGGGAGTCAGTTCTCTCAGGGATACAACTGGATGGGGTTAAGCTCAGCAGCGGGTGCCTTTACCTGCTGAGCCATCTCACCAGTCCAGGACGGACCTAGCTTTCCCCCATGGGCACTTGACAGAGGTACCAAAGGCGACAGGTAGGGAGCCTGGGCAGGGGTGTTGGAGAAGAATTTGCAACATCCCTTTCCCCCTTGTAAGCAGTAAATCTCAACCATGCAGCTTGCTTCCCGCTAAGTCTTGTCTTTGCTGTCCTATGACTCGTTCACGGGTGATGAAGATGTTCGGGGTAGGTTTGGTAGGGTAGTAGTTACGTGAGCAAAGGCTTTTGGGCTTTCCAGAAGGAGTCAGTAAGTGAGGGTTTGCAGTCTTCCTAGTCTTGTGAAGTATATTTACAGCAATACAGCTACAGATTAACATTATATACATAAATATATTTGTTCTGGCCAAAGGACTTCAGTTGTTATTTTAATGCCCCTTTTCTCAGGAGCTGAGAGAAGCAGTTAATTAAACAGTAACCAAACCCTTCATGTTTTAGAACCCTTTTTGCAGCCCACTATTATAGACCTGGGAGGACAGGGTGATCCCCTTCTTTCTAGGCCCCGGCTTACCAGAAACCCCCGTCCCTCTGACCACAGCACGCCGACTGTACCAAGGGAAGGTAGCACTTCTCTTAGGCCAGAAAGAAATAGCTAGAGAAAAAACTGGCAGACTTCCTGTGTTTACCGTAAGCCAAAAATGATCAGGTTGGTGGTTTCTGAACAGATTGTAAAATGTATGAATCAAGTAAAAAGTACAGAGAAAAGGTTGTCCTGAGGCATGTCTCCTGCCAATTTCCCTTTTTCTGAGCTCAAGAATATTTACAGGTTCTTCCAAATGGCAGTTATCCTGGGGTTTAAAATGAAGTTTTCTTATTTTCAGATTGATTTCGTCGCCCATGACGATATCCCCTATTCTTCTGCAGGGAGTGATGATGTGTATAAGCACATCAAGGAAGCAGGTGAGTGAGCCCTGCCCAGCTTCCCTTGATGGGGTCTTGGGCAACTACAGAGATTCAGCCAGAGCTCTGCTTACAGTGGAAAAGGTGATTCTGAGAAATTTAACATTTTCCTGGCTAAACTGTGGACAACATTGTAAGTGAGCATAGCCTCTACATCTGTTGATTCTTGGTTTAAACATCTCATTAATTTTTCTTAATTTTAGGACAAGTTCCATATTTTTCTTATTGCTAGGACACTGTGTACCTCCTTCTAGTCTTTGATTCAGTTTCATAGGTGCCAGGATCTCTAGAGTTCTCCTGTAGTAATAAAAGAGTCTGCTCTTTTTTTTTTTAATCCTAAAAAGAATAAATTCTATCTTGGAACTCACTTAAAGGCCAGGCAGGCTTTGAACTACAGCATCCACCTGCCTCTGCCTCTGGTGTGGCAGGACATCACAGTGTTTGTCTGTGTTTTCCCTTAGGCATGTTTGCTCCCACACAGAGGACAGAAGGTATCTCCACATCAGACATCATCACCCGCATTGTCCGTGACTATGATGTGTATGCAAGACGGAACCTTCAGAGGGGCTACACTGCCAAGGAGCTCAATGTCAGCTTTATCAACGTGAGTTGCGTCCTCCCATAGCTCCCCACCTCTGTAGGACACATGCTGCTGCTCGTGCTCGCTTTCCAGTGTGCTGTGAGATTGTCATTCTGCAGAGATAACTCACGGCTCTTTATCAAAGAGTATAGCACCGAGGCAGCTTCTGTCCTCATGGTCTAATAGCATAATATCAACATATTGATACAAGGACAGACAGACAAAGCCATGGACAGGCATGGTGGTAACACCTTTGATCCCAGCGTTCAGGAGGCAGAGGCAGGCAGATCTCTGTGTGTTCCGGGCCAGCTAGGGCTACACGGTGAGATCCTGTTTTGTTTAAAAAAAAAAAGGGTAAAGGAAAGGAAACAAAGGCATTCAAGACCATTTAACAAATAGGAATATATAATTATGTATGCCTATAATCCCAGCATAGATGCATCTGTTCTAGTGAAAGGACTAGAGGCAAGAGGATCAGAGTTTTGAGGCCAGCCTCAGTGACATGACACTGTCTCAAAAGAACAACAAAAGTATAAATGATATAGCACACTATAGCAAACAAAGAATGGCTCTTAACTGTTTGGTTGGTTTTTGCTTTTTTAAAAATTATGTGGTTTTTTTTTGAGAATAAGACAAAAACTACTGATCTTTCCCTATGTGGCTAGTGACACATAGCATTTTATATATAGTTTCCCCACATGGGCTATTTAGCAAGTCCTGTCTCAAAAACAAACACACAAAAAAATACATAGGTACTTTTGATTAATATTGGCTTTTAGAAAAGATATAAATTGTATATATAAGTAATACTTAAATAAAGTTGATTTAAACAGAGCAAACCTTTGTATGCAATAATTATTTACCCAAACCCTTTACTTGCTCCCAGCTCTGTGAAAGAATTAGATAAACCAGAATAGGGCTTAGTAGTCCATCCCATCATCCCACAATTTTGGAGGTAAAGGCAGGAGGACCACTTCAAATTGAAGGTTTCAGGTCAGCCAGGGCTACATAGGAGACCTTGTCTCAAAACACAGTCAAACAAGAAAATAAGGTAGGTGAGCGAAGTGTGCATCCTTATAATCCCCAACATTTAGAAAGCTGATTCAGGAGGATTACAAATTTGAGGCTAATCTAAGCTACCTAGCAAGGCTGTCTCATAAGACAAAAACAGAAGATAACGAGATGGCTCAGTGGTTAGGAACACTGGCTGCTCTTCTAGAGGTCCCAGTTCTATTCCCAGCACCCACATGGTGGCTCACAATTCTCTTTTGGATACTAGAGCACTACAAGTATGTGGTGCATAGACAACAACAAAAAAGCCACCTGTACACATAAAGGAAAGGGAAAAAACCAAAACCATGATTCCTCTTCCTTCTCTCTCTCCCCCTCTCTTTACCTTGTGCAACTAAGGGCATGCCTTTCTTCCTTCCTTATGATAGAGAAATTAAAAAACTACTTTTTTTTTTGCATTGTTTTGTGTTTTTAATAAAAGCTCTCAAGGTGTAGCCCAGGCTGACCTGAAACTTGTGATCCTCCTACCTTGTCCTCCTGAGTACTGGGGTTACTTGGCAAGTGCCAGCATGCTCAAGCAGTATAGTACTTTACATTTGATTAAATATCACTTCTCATTAGAGCACATATGCCATTTTACGCTAAGGTTTAGGGATGTTGGCAGGACCAACTTTTTGCCATTTTGCAAATGAGCAAGCAGATCTCCAACTTACAAAAGGCAAAACATGGGCTGAGAAGATGGCTTGGTTGGTAGAGTGGTTGCCATGCAAGTAATGGCCTGAGTTCTGATCCCCAGCAGACAGACAGCCTGGTAGAATTGGTGAGAGACCCTGTCTCAGACAAAGAAGGGAAAGAGTGATGAACTAAAGAAGACACCTGATGTTGACCTGCTGCGCGCGCGCGCACACACACACACACACACATAATGAAAGTCAGCTTATCTAAAATCATGGAATGAGCTAGCGATGGGATATCCAATATCATGAATTAATTAAGGATCTAGTATTTCCATTTTGATTCTGGCATGTTGGCTGCTTCTTGGAAGTGCTGTGTAAAGATCTCGTGCGTGCACTCTCCCATCTGAAAGAGCCATATTGGATATATCTCTATTTCATTATATTAGATTTATCTTGAAAACCTTGACTTCCTTTGGTTACAATGCTAATCTATTTCTGCCCTCACTGTTATAGTTTATAATGTTAGAATTATCACACTTTCATCTAAGGTGACTGGCTATATTGAGATTATTTTTCCTGTTATTATGCTAAATAAACAACAGCAGATTAAGTCAAGCAGAATTTTTAATTTTGAAGACAATATCAATAGTCAAATTTTTCTTTTCTTATATAGTAGGTAAAATCAAGTTGGGTATTCTTTTTTTAATTATTATTACTATTATTTTAAAATGTCTATATCTGTGGTTATGTGCATGTGAGTGCAGGTGCCTGTGGGGCCAGAGGTGTTAGGTCTCTCAGGATCTGCACATACAGGTAGATGTGAGCCATCAGAAGTTCATGCTGTCAATCAAACTCAGGTTCTCTGAGTGGCAGGATGTATTCAACCTCTAAGCCATCGCTCCAGCCTAGGTATTATTTCTTAAAATCCATGTTTCTTGTTCTAGGAAAAGAAATACCACTTGCAAGAACGAGTTGATAAAGTAAAGAAGAAAGTGAAAGATGTGGAGGAAAAATCCAAAGAGTTTGTGCAGAAGGTGGAGGAGAAGAGCATCGACCTCATTCAGAAGTGGGAGGAGAAGTCCCGAGAATTCATCGGAAGCTTTCTGGAAATGTTCGGGCCAGAAGGAGCACTGGTGGGAGCCTTCCTTCCTGACACTTGGGGAGTCACAGGGAAGGGGGCTGGTTTTTGTTTCTGTTGTACTGGCAATTGAACCCAGGGCAGAGTACACATGCTAGCAAGCACTCTACCACTGAGCTACAACCTCAGCCCTATGTTTGTTAGTTGGTTTATTTATGATTTTTTAAGACTAGAACTCACTAGGTAGCCTTGGTTGGCTTGAAACTTGCAGTGTAGAACAGGCTGGCCTAGAACTCACAGTGATCTTCCTGTCTCTGTCTCCCAACTGCAGGGATTAATGGTGTGTGCCACTGCACCAGGCTTATTTATTTATTATTTTGAGATGGCTCTCTCAAAGGCCTACACTGGCCTTGAGCTACCTATGTGGCCCAGGCTGGCCTTGAACTTGTGATGCTAATAGCTTCAGCCTCCAATCAGTATAAAAGTGAATTTAAGAGAATTGCAATGCTGTGGAATGGAAAGAAATAGAGAATCTTTGAGCAGAAAGGAACATCAAAAATAAGAAGTTATCTAATATAGTTGCACATTTCCTAGTAATTTTGTCAGCTGTTTTATCAGCCTTGACAACTTCTACATTTTGGGTTTACATTGAAGAGAAGGTAAAACAGAGAACAGATAGAAAGCTTCCTCTCTGAAGATCTGCTATGGGTTCCCCAGTGGGGGGCATCTGTCCTGAGAAATAGCCCAGCGTTCTCAAACCAAATAAAGAATTCCACTAGTGGGCCTTTGCTTTACTGGAGTTTGGACTGCACACTAAGTAGCCCTTGGATGCCTCTGACTGAAGTCAAGGCTAGGCTGACTGTAGTGAGCAGGTGGAGACTGCCTAGGACTTCAGTTATGCCCGCTGTCTTCTACAGTCACAGCTAGCACAGCAGGGGCTGGGGAAACAGCTCAGTGGCAGAGTGTTTAAGATGAGTGTGCTTGAGACCATAGCCTTGATCACAGCAACGAGAAATGATTGCAGGGAGAGCCATAGTAATCTGAGGTTTCAGAGTGTCCAGTGGTGACGCATGTGGTCCATAGACGTCTTCTAACTCTTCCCTTTGGTCTCCTCCCCAGAAGCACATGCTGAAAGAGGGAAAAGGTCGGATGCTGCAGGCCATCAGCCCCAAGCAGAGTCCCAGCAGCAGCCCCACTCATGAGCGCTCCCCCTCCCCCTCCTTCCGGTGGCCCTTCTCTGGCAAGACTTCCCCATCTTCCTCCCCAGCAAGTCTCTCTAGGTGCAAGGCTGTGACCTGTGACATCAGCGAGGATGAAGAGGACTAACTTGTCATCCCTGTTCCCTCTCTCCCCCTGCCCATCACCTCCAGAAGCTCTCTGTCGAATTCCATTTTGTGACCCCAACACTAAACCTAAGGACATCTACAAAGAAAAGACAAATGGGGCAAGAGGACCTGGGAATGGGGAACCAAAACAGCCTGTGCCCCGAGACATTCTCAGCCACACTAAGGAGGCTGCGCACACCTTAGAAGCCTGCTCTGCATCCATCTTCCCTCCCCAGAACTTTGCTTTACTGTTTATGCTCATGTAATCTTGACAGGGAAATTGTCATTTTTACCAATTTTTTTTAAAAAGTAGTCTTTCAAATATAGTAAGTAGAACTAACTTTTTGCCCCTGAGGAGTGGGCAGAAGAAGGAAGCGTGGATGCCCAGAGGCCTTTCTTCCTGCACACTAGCGCTTGCCTTCTGTTCTGAAGCAGAGGCTTGCCAGATCCTCCAACAGGGAGCCATGCTGATGGGCAGTTTGGGGACCATCATAATTTTAAACTTCCCTTAAAGAAAAAAATCTCAAAGTGGAATTAGCTCCAGGTTCCCTGAGTGTCCTGCCGGCCCATGTGTCAGCGTGGCTGTGGGAGGGAAGAGATCTGAGCCTAACTTTTCTTACTCCCTGAGGAGTTTCTTGTTGGACCCAATGGGGTCCATGAAGACACTGATGGGGATGGAACCAAACCACAGAACATCAATTGCAGTTTTTCTGCTGTGTTCATCTTCTCAGAAAATTCTGTTGCCCAATTATTTGGGAGCTCTTGTCAATCTCTTTCCTGCACCCCACCTGTGACGGAAGGGACACTTGGAGGGCTACTGTGATTGGAGAGAGGAGCAGGGTAAACTCAGTCTAGTGCAAGGGCAGTTGAGACTGTTTCTGCTGGGCATGCGCCCCTCAGCCTGCAGCTGCCCTCAGCCCACGCACAGTTTTGTAAAAGGACGCTTTGTAAGTGTGTGCAGCCTGGCCTTGACCCGCTCATTGATCCGTGTTGCTTATTGCCGTATTGAGCACTTAGACTTTCGCAGAGCATGCAGGCAAAAGCACCAGGAAACACTTTGATCTCTGAAACACTTTCCTCAACCTCTGCTCATCTTAGAATATTCTTGGGTCAGATGAGTATCTTTGCTCCCAGAGCTGCACCAGGCAGGGACTTCCTCCTGTGCTCCTCCAGAAGCAACAGGCATGGGTTAAAACTGCTCACACACAGAGGCCCATGCCATTTTGTCTGCCTGTGCCTGGTGGCCCCAAGAGGAAACAGAATTTCAAATGGAAAAGCACTGACTCTCAACACTTACTATTGAACAGGAGCTGGTGTTCTCAGGCCCCTGGCACCCGTGTCACTACATGGCCCAGCAAGTTCATCACCATCAGTTATCCTGTAGCTGGATTTAGGGCAAAGTTGTTTATGTCCAGGACCTACTAGTTTCCACTCATAAATACCCCTTGTGGGGGTGGAGATTTCATGTTTTCAACAAAGAAAACCACATTTTCTTTTTCCTTGTACCTCCTCACTGGTCCGTGCTGGGACTTTGAGCATTTTACAGTCCTCCCTAGACACTCTCTGGTGGAAGCTGTGCTACTGCCGAAGGGTCTGAGGCTAGCACCACATAGTGCCTGCACAGCAGGGCTACCTAGGCTCCTAAACTAACTCCAGGCAAAGCTGAGCAGAGGAGAGGCGCAAAGAGGCACCACTGATGCCCCAGTGGCCTGTGGAAACGCCACTGCTAACTCCTCACGAAGCACTGCTCTCACTCAGATCTGATCCACATGGCCTGGAATCCTCTCTCTGAACCTGTTGAAATTAGTCTTTTCTCACATTATGTACTGCTGTGTGGCTCATTTTAACTTTTCTACTTTAGTCTTCTCTTTGGGGATCCGTTTCTCTCTGCCTTCTTCTCCCAGGTATACAGAGGTGGTGACGTCACTGCTGGCACTCACCTACTTGTTCTCTCAGTGCATGTCACCCAGGTGTGCCCTGTGGAAATGCAAAGGGAGCTAGCTGCTCATGTGCGACTTTCCCCCATGCAGTCACTCACGTATACTGTCTGGGTCCCAAACATCAGAGCATCTATGCTGACAGGTATGTAACCCAGCTAGGACTAGCCTATGCTCATATTCTCCCTTTACTATCTCCTAACACTCAGACTTTCAGATAGTTTAGACATAAGCAAAAACACTGTGGGTGTGGCTGCATGGTAGGTACTTGAGGGTCAGTGTGCTCCTTGGTGCTAGAAAAAGGTGCCATTGAGATAGTGCACCGTCAGCTACTTATATCTAGTTAAATGTGGGTAAGCTGTGTAATGCTGTATCTGTGACTGTAATTCACACCTCTTATGAAACCTAGGCTATAGAGCTATTTCCCCAAATCTGTACAAGAAAGCATCAGCATGGAAGGGCGGGGAGAACCGTAAGTTGTTTGGCCTCCCAGCCTCTGTGCCATAGGAGGAGGCTGAAGACAGGAGCCCTGTAGCCAGTGTTGAGGAGGAGCCAGTGCAGCAGTAAACCTTGGCATGGGCGGGACACTGAAAATAGAGGTTGCCGCTTAGAGATAGAGATTGTAGAAATGGATCACCAGTGCCGTGGCAGCCGCTCCTGGGAGCTAAGCCAGAGACCCTTACTGAGGAAGGGGTGGAGTTGAGGAGGTGGAAAACCTGATGAGAAAGAGAAAGATCGAGAGAACTTCTCTGGTCACCTTTCCCAGCAGCACCTTAGTTATTCTTGAGGCCGTTCATCTGAGCAGCTCTAGGAGCCTCCACAGTGACTCTTCCGAGTGCTTTGTTACGGTCTGCAGCCCTCGTTCACTTGTGTAATGCACATTCTGGAGCCTGTTGTCTTTGAAATCTGTTCTTTATCAACCTTCAATCCTTCCCCAAATCAATTCTGTCTCTTGCTTTGGTTTAATCCCCCAAGCCTTACTTTCTGTCAGCATAGATGTGTCAAAATTGAACCCACACAGTTCGAAGAAAGCCTCCTTAACAATGTTTTAAGACTAACAGTATTTTTTTTAAACATACCAATATAAGTATTTTTAAAGGTATTTTTCAAAGTCATAACAATGATTGTTTTCTCTCACAGAATAGATTATCATGGGATAAAGAATGGTCCCTAGCTTCTATTTTTCAAAATAAATAAAAGTAGGACATGTTCTTGGACTTAAACTATTAGAAGTTAACTCTCCTAAAAGAAAAAAGAAATATATTCAGTGTGCCAGAACTTTTTGTCAGCATGAGATTGGGGTAGATAACAGAAATGCCAGGATTAACATTTAGATGACCTAGATTGGGTTTCACTAGGTTTGAAGTGAGCACCTTCCACCCTGTTGGAGAAACTGACTGTTCTGAACAGTCAGAGTTGGTTGGTTGGGTGTTTTGCACCGAGGCTCCTGAACAGAAAATGCTGTTGGAAAGTCACCCATGACATCACCAGTGTCAATGGGGAGTTTGCCTCCGAGTTCATTGTATCACGTTACTGTCTAATACTTTGCGCAGAATTGTTTTGGCTTTTGTCATTTAGCCAAATAAAGGCCATGTGTTTTTGCCTGGTGTTTCAATTTCCTGTAGTTTTGACCAGACATACATGTATGTAATGTTTTAAGTACTGGGGGCTTTTATTTATATTCTCAGTTCCTTTGATTTTGCATCCTAATTTTCTGTCCTCAATATCAATACCTTAATATTGCTACCATATTAATGAGCAGTTCTGTTCTCAAAAGAAACTTTTCAGTTCTTACTGAAAAGTCAAAAGACTGGCACAAAGGGACTCAGACCTCCCGATAGTCAACTGATGCTCCTAAGGAAAGAAGGGATTCCAGTGCAGAGCCTGGCTTGGGGAAGCTGGGCTTCTGCTATTGTGCCCGGCTAAGGTCTACTCCCATTCTTATATCAGATAAACCATACATCAACCATGTTTTTCCCCTTTATTCTGCTGTGCAGAAGCTCAGGGTGACTTTCGATGTATTTGGGGTTAATAGTGGCACCAACAGAAGCAGTGTGTCTTTTGCAAGCATCTCAGTTTTCACCATTTATTACAAAACTTCCCTGAAAAAGGAAGCAGGTTCAGCCTACTGCACGTTACCTTCATCCCTATAGTCACATGGAAGCTGCCAGCCTGCCCTGCTAGTGGGAGCCTTAACCACGGATAAGGTCAATGGACAGAAGAAATGTAATGCTCTTCTGAGGTGTACAGTGTCTCTTCCATAGTCCAAGCCACTCTCCTCAGGCTTTGAGTGCTGAGTCCAGGTTTGGCGGTGAGCAAGCCTCATACCCGACCTTGTCATCTTTCCTTCGATAGTACATTCGTGTCAGCACTGTCAGCAGGAAGGTCTCCAGTATGAGCATGTGGCAGTTCATCACTGCAGTGTGGGGTGGAACATGACAAGAAGTTATGCTGTGTTGAAGAGGAGGAATCCATAGCAGCCTTAGCAAGCAAGCTGAAAAACTCCAGTTTACCTCCAAACCAGGACCTAGGGATACCAAACTGTTGTGTGGAGCAAGGCAGATTAATGGTAGCCAGAACTTGGTTCTGGCTTCTGTGATCTGAGACCAGTCCATGTGTTTACTCAACATAGTCTGCTTCCTAACTGTACCCAGTCTTGTCCCAAGATGAGGACTGAACTTCCTGGTTTGGCCATTAGGACTGGCCTCAAGCTGGGGACGTTGAAGTTCTCTGTGATCAGAGAGGAAAGAGTAGTCATCTCAGACTGATTTCTTGGATCCTTCCTGAACATTCTGAGCAGAAATCAGGCTGGCCCAGCTCCTGTTCCAAGATCCTTTCTCCCCTGATCTGCTCTTAGTCTCACCCGCAAGACAGAAAGGAGCCCTAAGTGCTTACCTTGAGACCTGATTTTAGAAGAGTAGGGAGGTGAGCAAGCAATCTGCCCACTGTTGGCCAAGATGGAGAAAATGGCAGGCTGCAGGGCGGTCAGGATGACAAGTACCTGCAGTGTAGAAGAGATGGGGGAGGGGCTGAGGTCAGTGCAGACTAGGCATACCATTAGATATGTTGGTGGGGTCAACAGAGGACTGTGTTAATGGAGGACTAAGTCTTAAGCTTTATTGAAAATTGGTGCAGTTTCCATCTTTAGGCAAATTATAATCCTGTTTCTGCCTCATATTCATTAGGGTGGCTCATTTTTAAAAAATCAGCATATCTCTCTCTTTCATGGCCACCATCAGATTCCAGTAGCATGTAGCACATAAAATAGAGATAGATTTATAAACAAAGTCATGTGATGATGGAGGCAAAGATTGGAGAGATACAGAAGAAGGCCAAGGAAGGAGCACTATGGATTGCTGGCCGATTCCAGAGAGGAAGTGGCAAGCTGGATTCTCTCGGGCAGATTTCAGAGAGATTACAGCCCTGCCTGCATTTTGGTTTTGGGTTTCCAGGTTCTAGATCTGTGCAACAATACACTTCTGTTGTTTTAAGCCTAGTTGGTGGTCCTGTGGTACAGAAAGGCAAACAAAATAAAGATAAAATGGAAGGGGTGGAGATAAATGTTCCAAATCTCCCAGGAAACCCAAAGGTTAAGACTGTTGGGTCTGCCTTTGCCTGTGGTGGTCCGAACCCCAATCATTTATTGGCAAACACAGTTTCTGGCAGGTAGTTACCTGAAACAGAGCAAACTTGGATCCCATATTCTGTTCACCCAGGCGCATCTTGGCTTGACGGAAAAGGATGGCCAGGGACCAGAGAGCAAAAAGGGTAGATACAGCAAGGACATTGCTGATCCAGAGAGCTGCGCTCTTCTCAGAAATCTGGTGGCAGGTCAGAAAGCAGTCAGGACAAATGGTCTCTCTTTTCTCTCTTCCACATGAAGAAGGCTGATTTGAAAGCCCCAAAGCCTGGACTCCATCTCTTCCCACCGTATTCTCTGGGCCGTTACTTTCCTGTGGCCACCCAGCCCTTGCCCCTGTGTTGCTAGTGCTCAGAGGTTAACCCAAAGATAAGTGTTAGACTTTGCTGCTGTCTCCTGGCTTACTTCTCCTGGGTCAAAAATGCCATCAGGGATGAGAAACAGGCCCACTATGCTCATCGTTATCTTGAAGAAGGCATACTGGAAAGGGCCCAACATGAGCAGCCGTAGCTTCTTCCTGAGGGAGGAAGAGAGTAGATCCATAATCAAACACGCTAAGAAAGCTTAGTCTCTGCACCCAACTCCCAGGCTGAGGCTGGGCTCCCATCATGACAATGTCTTGTGGATGAAGACAAGGTAGAGGATTCTGGGAGCCCTAGAATTGTCCCTTGCCTCCAATGATGCCTTGTGGGCAGGAACACCAAGTATCGACTTCAAGTTCATTACTCAAAGTAGGCAGAGGGACAAGCAAGCACCCAAAGGTACAGTTTTCTTTTTGCCACTAAAGTATGCAGTGCAAGCTGGGCGTGATAGAGCACACCTTTACTTCCAGCACTCAGAGGCAGAGGCAGGTGAGTTCAAGGTCAGCCTGGTCTACAGAGTTCCACGACAGCCAGAGCTACATAGAAGAGACAGCTGGTCTCAAAAGAATACGCAGGGCAGTGAGCTGAAACTTAAGAATTCTGCCTCCTTTCTCCTCTCCCCTGGAGCTGGGTCCCCGTGTTTGGGATTCCTGGCTGTGGGTGCCTACCTTTATTGTTGGTTTTGCCCTATACAGGCCTAATTCCAAGAGCCTTGAACTGGGGTTACAGAGCCTCTTGGCTCACTTGTCCCTCTGGGATGCCCCTCTCCGGCCTTACCTGGTAAGTATGAGGGGTGGGCAGCAGGGACAGCAGCAGCAGCAGGGACCTGTGTGCACCCTCATTGGGATGTCCTTCAGTGTCCTCAGTACTGCTTCCTTCCCACCAAAGCCTTCCACCATGACCATCATCAGCAGGTAAAAGCATACGGCATAGAACCTGTGAGCAAAACGCAAGTACATGGGTGGGAGCGCCCGGGTACAGACCTTTGCTGCTAAAGAGGAAGGTTTCAGGGAGAGGTGGGGCTCACTGAGGGAAAGGGGGCACAAGCAGAATCCAATAGTCTCACTTTAGGACAGGTCGACAAGAGTTAGATTCAAATCAATGGGGCTTAAAGGCATGGACTCAGGAGGTTTGTGAGTCAGAAAGAGACCCTGAAGTAACGCTCATTCCTAGCGGTGAGGGTGGGGCCAGACACTCACGAGGTTATGGCCATTTCCACAAGTGTGAGGGAGCGCGGGATCCAGAGACCAAAGCAGCAGAACACAGACACCACCTGATCGCAGAAGAGCAGGGTGCAGGTTAAGGCACGGGCGAGACCATCCAAGCTTCTTGTAGCAAGAGCTCAAAGAAGCCAGCCCTGTGCACTGAAGGCCCAGGTCCCTCCACTTGTTAGCGGCTGGGTCAGTGGTGGAGCAAGAATAGGGCCCTGGGCTCTGTATCCAGAGTCAACAAAAAGAGCCAGGACTCAGATGGCTCAGCATGTAGAGGTGCTTCCCATGAAAACCTGGTAACCCCAGTTCAGTCCCCAGAAGCCACATAAGAGAACTGTCGCCACAAATTTGTCTTCTGAGATCTACATGTGAGCCGTGGCTCCCTCCTCCCCCACTACTACCACTACTACTAGTAGTAGTAGTAATTAATAATATAACTATAATAATAATAATGCATTTAAAAAAGAAACAAAAATATTCCAACTGGGAAATCACTGAATTAATTAAATCCAAATCCCATGCGGTGCTACATAGATAACTTTAAAAGGGCTTAGAGTTGCCAGAGCTGTGGCTCAGTGACGGAGTGTTCAGTACAAACAAGGGAAAGAAAAAAAGCAAGCCACAGGGCAGCACTGAATATGACCTCATGGAAACAAATGTCGGTGTGTTGGAAGGCAGCCTGCTTTTAACAGCAGTCGTAGTGAAGGGAAAAAGAAAGGAATCTTCTGGTGCCCAGTGAACTGCTGTCTCTACAGCCCTTTAAATGGAATACTTCACCCACTGGCTGGCCTTGCAAACAAACAGCTGGGGATCAGTTCACATCACCAGTGCTACACGGTCCTGGCAGGTAGTTCTGTTCTGGAGCAAATGAGTTTAAGGAGAACTCTCAAGACAGCCTGCCCCTTCTCCAGGCCCTCTCCAGGCTGGGTTCCAGCATCCTCACCGTGGGTGCAGAGCTACTCCACATCAGAGTCTTCTTCTTGATGGGGCAAAGCGTATTCTTGTATAGGTAAACAGCATCCTCCAGATAAATGGCAACTGAGCCAATGGTAAAAAAGGTCAAGATGATGGTGAGGGTAATTTCCACGGGGCCCAATTCTAGAGAAGGGAAGTAGATGCCAGTGAATTGAAGAGCAGATGCTATTCCAGGAATGCCTACAGGTTGTTAAACACCAAATAAGTGATGAGTGGTGTGTGTGTGTGTGAATGTGTGTTTTGAGACAGAATCTCAGGGAACTGGAATTCAATATGTAGGGCAGGCTAGACTTGAGCTCACAGAGACCCTTCTGCCTCTGCCTCCCAAGTACTGGGATTAAAAGTATGTGTCACCATGTCTGGACCTACAAAGGCTCTACATGCCTAGAAATATTTTAGATATAGAAAATAGCATCCTGAGGGAGGTAACCCAGACCCAGAAAGACAAACAAGGTATGTACTCACTTATAAGGAGATATTTAAAGTAAACAATAATGATGCTACAATCTATAGATCCAAAGAAGCTAAGTAATAATGAGGACCCAAGATGGAGGGAAAGGGGCGGGGGGGTGGGGCATGAATCTAGGTATTTGGTAACAGAAGAGAGAACAGCCAAACAGCCTGACAAGGCCCCTGCTTCAGTCATGGAGGTAAGTAATAAGAAAGTATAGAAAGATGTAAAGAATCTCACTGATATATATATATATATATATATATATATATATATGTGTGTGTGTGTGTGTGTGTGTGTGTGTGTGTGTGTGTGTGTATCACCAATAGCTCAGGCTCTAAGATCAACAATTAATAACTGGGACCTCATGAAACTGAAAAGCTTCTGTAAAGCAAAGGACACAGTCAAAAGGACAAAACAGCAGCCTACAGAGTAGAAAAAGATCATCAACCCTACATATCACAGAGGGCTAATATATAAAATATATAAAGAACTGAAGACACTAGACATCAAAAAATCAAATAACCCAATTAAAAATGGACTACAGATCTAAACAGACTTCTCAACAGAGGAATCGCTAATGGCCAAGAAGCACTTAAAGAAATGTTTAAATTCCTTAGCCATCAAAGAAATGCAAATCAAAATGCCTCTGAGAGTCCATCTTACACCCACCAGAATGGGTAAGATCAAAAACTCAGAGAACAGCTCATGCTGGAAAGGATGTGGAGGAAGGGGAACACTGCTCCATTCTGTTGGGATTGCAAACTTGTACAGCCACTCTGGAAATCAATCTGGCGGTTTCTCAGAAAATTGGGAATCAATCTACCTCAAGATCCAGCTATACCACTCCTGGGCATATACCCAAAGCACAAGGACACTTGTTCAACTATGTTCATAGCAGCTTTATTCGTAATAACCAGAATCTGGAAACAACTTAGATGTCCTTCAACCGAAAAATGGATTAAGAAAATGTGGTACATTTACCCAATGGAGTATTACTCAATATTAAAAACAATGACATCGTGAAACTTTCAGGCAAATGGATAGAACTGGAAAAGATCATCCTGAGTGAGGTGACCCAGACCCAGAAAAACAAACATGATATATACCCATGTATAAATGGATATTAGCCATAAAGTAAACGATAATAATGCTACCAATCCATAGATCCAAAGAATCTAAGTAACAAGGACTCAAACAAATGAAGCTCACTGAGAAGGGGAAATAGAATAGACATTGTGGGTGAACAGGAGGAGGGGACTGAAGGGTGATGGCGTTAGGGATGTGGATAGGAGGGATTTGGTGTGGGGAGGATGGAGGAGAGAGCATTGGAAGAGACAACTGGAACCAGCAAGGCAGTGGAGTGGAGAATCTCTGGGACTAGCTATAAACTTATGGTGATGGAAACTCTCAGGAATCTATGAGGGTGACCCTAGCTAAGACTCCTAGCAGTGGGAGATATGGAGCCTGAACCAGCCATCTACTGTAACCAAGCAAGATACCCAATGAAGGGAAAATCCTTCAATCTACAGTTTTTACTGCCAACAAGATGTGCTGAGGTAATGATAGTGGAGAAATTGTGGGAGTGGCAACTTGTGAGTTCCATGCCACAAGAGGGAGCCCACCCCTGACACTGTTTATGATTTTCCGCTCTACTCGCAGAGAGGAGCCTAGCATAACCATCATCAGGGAGGCTTCACCCAGCAGCTGATATAAACAGATGCAAACACCCACAGCCAAACATTAGATGGAGTTTGGGTGGGAAATGCTGTCGAAGAGAGAGAGAAAAGATTTTACGACCCACAATGGGTCAAGGACACCACAAGAAAAACCACAGAATCAACTAACCTGGGCTCACAGGGACTCACAGAAACTGAACTGTCAACCAGGGATCTTGCATGAGACTGACCTAGTCCCTCTGGATATATGTAACAGCTGTGTAGCTTAATCTTCGCATGGGATTTGTAACATCAAGAGCAGGAGCTATCTCTGACTCTGTTGCCTGCCTTTGGGACCCTTTCTCCCTATTGGGTTGTTTTCTCTACCCTCAGTATGAGATGTGTCTAGTCTCACTGAAACTTGATATGCTAAGGCTGGTTGATATCCATAGGAGACCTCCCCTTTTCTGAAGAGAAAGGGAGAAGCAGTTAGGGGAGGGAAAAAGGGAAACTGCAATCAGGATGTTAAATAAATAAGTAGTTAAAAATTTAAAATATAGATATATAATGCTGGAGTCCAAATGCAGGACTCACATGCTAGGAAGTGCTCTACCACAGTACCAGAGCCTCAGCCCTTTCTGGGTATTCCTGTCTATAATGGATTGAGTCACAAAACTGGAGGTCATATAGAGGATCAACTTTATCTTTCAAATTCATGCTTTAATTTATTTGCAAGATATATTTCTAACCAACATTTGATAACTTCAAAAAGTCTAGTACAGAGCTTGACTAGCTTGCATGAGGCCCTGGGTTTCATCTCAGGCACCCTTACTCTCCTTAAAAGGTTACAGGGCATGGTAGTACACATTGGTAATCCCAACAGTCAGGAGGCAGTTCTAAGGGGATTGTTGTGAGTTCAAAGCTGGCCTGGTCTACATCGTGAGTTCCAGGGCAGCTAGGACTACACAGCAAGACCCTGTCTCAAGAGTCTATACTAAATAAATAACTACAATAAAATAAATATATACAATAAATTGTTTATATAAATTATATATTACAAACTCAAAATGCTTTTTTGCCCAATGTTTTTTTTTCTATAACTTTTACTACTTTCATCATGAGAAGCTGATGCTGCAATTAGCATCCTTGGGTGTGTCTCCTGAAGCAGATAGGAAAGTTTCTCTGAGAAACACTTGGAATTAGAACTGAGGACAGGTGAAGGTTGGGTTTCAGAACAGAAGAAGTTTGGGTTTTGTAGATACTATATATTATCTATATGTATTATATATTATTCATGGGTATTATATATTATGCTGGTGTGGAGGCACTTAGGGGGCGGAGACAGAAAGAGCTCTGTGAGCTTAAGGCTAGCTTGGTCTACATAGCAAGTTCCAGGGCAACCAGGACTACACAGAAAGACTTTGTCTCAAAGTGGGGGACAGTGTTATATATTACTGTCCAAAGTGGTTAA
The DNA here is from genome assembly GCA_036184795.1 of Tokudaia tokunoshimensis. NCBI lineage: Eukaryota > Metazoa > Chordata > Mammalia > Rodentia > Muridae > Tokudaia > Tokudaia tokunoshimensis. Next base: position 18,896,606 of record BTHU01000015.1, read on the forward strand.
CATAAATCCACGTCCCCACCAGCCATCTATCACTATTTCAGCACAAATTCACCTACACTTTTACAGGGACCACAGCCTCTTGGTCACAATGACCCTCGCACATACCCTTCCCCCTTCACAGCAGGACAAAACAAAGTTCCTAAGACGGTAGCCAAGAGCAGTGTGTCAGTCACACTTTCGTGTATACCTGTGTGTGTCTGTGTGCATGTGTGTGTGTGTGCATGTGTGTGTGTGTGCATGTGTGTGTGTCCTCCTCCTTCTTAACTGACTGGTGTTTGACATGTTTTTTAGAAACCTCAGCTACAGCCTGGGCAGTGGCAGTACATGCCTTTATAATCCCAGCAGAGGCAGAGGGGCAGAGGGGCAGAGGGGCAGAGGGATCTCTGTTAGTTTAAAGCCAGCTTGGTCTACAGAGTTCCAGGACAACCAGTGCTACACAGAGAAACCTCTCAAAAAAAAGCAAACAAAACAAAAAGAAAAGAGAAAAGAAGAGAAAAGAAAGCCCAGCTGCATACCTGTTACCATGGTCCACTTCTGTCTACCATTGCCTGTAAACCCCTTCCTCCTGCCTTGCATCTTGCTGATACCCAGAACAAAATTCTGTCTATAGAAGTCTCTAGTAAATTGCACTTGGCCATTTCTCAAACAGTAGGATTGGATCTTTTCAAAACAATGTGGTTTCAAGATTATTTATTTATGACACTGGAAATTGAACCTACAAATTTATCTTTATGATTGGAAACAGAGAACAATTTCTTTTCTGGGGGGTGGAGGGAGTTCAAGGCAGGGTTTCTCTGTATAGCCCTGGCTGTCCTGGAACTCACTTTGTAGACCAGGCTGGCCTCGAACTCAGAAATCTTCCTGCCTCTGCCTCCCAAGTGCTGGGATTAAAGGCATGCAGAGAACAATTTCTTAAACCATAAGAAAGGGCCAGTGAGCTGGTGCAGCAGGTAACAGGGCTTGCCCTGCAAGCCTGCAGACCCAAGCTGGATTCAGTGGCGTGCGTCTGAAACCTCAGCATTCCCGCCACGGGATGGGAGGCAGCTCTGCTCCTGGAGTCCTCCACTCTGTCTGTCTGTCTGTCCTATCAGGAGACATGGGGTCTCTTGCACACTAAGTGGGTGCTCTACCACTGAGCTGTACTGCTGCACTCTTCTTTAAAGAAAAAAAAAACTTTTAAGACAGAATCTAAGTTGCCCAGGCTGGCCTAGAACTTACAAGTCTCCTGCTTCAGCCTCCTGAGTAGCTGAGATGACACACCTGAATTACTGAGCCCATATGGGCTTCTTTTATGAAATATTTAGTTGTATATATGAGTCCTACCCCATGACCAACCTTTTGTTGGCTAGAGGTTTGAAAATACCTTTTCTGTGTCTGTGTATTAGCTTTGACTTTGTTTATGGTACCTTTTGTTGCCTCTACAGCGAATAAAAGAAGAAAAAAAGCCTTGTGTTTATCTCATATAGTTAATGCTTGTGATCGCGATCAATTATACTTATGATTGTTTGTGCTTTTGTGTGTGCCCATGTGTGCGTGTATGTACAAACCTGTGTGAGTGTACGAAAGCATGTGTCTGCTTGTGTATGCCTGTGTATGCACATGTGTCTATACACCTGTGTGTAGGTGTACATTCGAATGTGCGTGTACATGTGTCTGTGCAAATGTGTGTGCACTTGAATGTGCATGTGCATGTGTGCACACATGTGTGTCTCTGTGTGTGTGCATGTGTGCATGTCTCCTCCCCCATCTTGTATGTGTACATAAATACATACATACATGTGATTGTGGCTGCACATGCCAAGGTATACATACATGTAAAGCTGAGAAGACACCTTTTATGAGTCAGTTCCCTCCTGGTTTGAGGCAGGTCTCTCCTGTTCCTGCTGCAGCACCGTGGGCTCCAGGTTAGCTGGTGGGCTAACTGCCAGGCCCGTGTCCTGCCTCCCCTCTCGTCTACAGAAGAAGTGCGCCATGACTACAGATGCATGCAACCTCATCAGCCTTTTTATGTTTGTGACCTGGGTCCTGAGAATCAAACTCAGGTCTTCAGGCTTGGGCCTCAAGCCTTCCCCCACCCCCGCTGAGCCACCTCATGGGTCCTTTCTTAAATAAGAAAGTATTTGCTGTTTCTAATCACACAAACAATTTCTATCTTTTTCCTTATATAAAAAAGTTTGCACTTTATATCACCTTAATCTGACTGAATTAAAGCTAATTTCCCATGGATGTATTTCCTTGAGGATAGCTGCTGTCCTGTACACCACAGCATCCTTTTGTGTGGACCCCATGGAGGCTTGGCGCTGCCTGCGGACCCTCTGCTTGGTTGTTTTTCCCTTCCACTGGGACTTAATTGTTTCAATTGACACAACCTATCACAAGCCTCCATTGCTGGACGCCCAGCCTCCCTTCTCACACCTTCCCCCAGCTACCCTGGCTCTTCTAGATAAACATTTAGGTCAGTTTAATTAAGGGGGAAAAATGAAAGATTATAACTGGAAACATATCAGAAACTCTAAAAAAATGGTTATTGAAAGCTTTAATAGTTCTATAATAGCTCTTTTTAATCACTTAAGAAACAAAGAAGTGCCCCGGCGATGATGGGGCACGCCTTTAATTCCAGCATGCCAAGGAGGAAGCAGGAAGATCTCTGAGTTCCAGGACAGCCTGGTCTACAGAGTGAGTTCGAGGCTAGCCTGGTCTACAGAGTGAGTTCAAGGCTAGCCTGATCTATAGAGTGAGTTCCAGGACAGCCAGAACTATAAGAGAACCTGTCTCAAAGACAACCAAAATAAATGAATGAGTGAGAGAAGGAGGAGGAGGAGGAGGAGGAGGAGGGAGGAGCAGCAGCAGCTGAAAGGATTCTCCTTCTTCCTCTCGAGTCCCTGTCGGTAGCTGCCACTGTTCAGAATCATTCTTTCCTGTCTAAATATTTATCAGGGCTCCTGCTTCCTTGGGTTGGTTGTATTTTCCGTGTCTTTTCTTCCTGCTGCCCTGGCTTAGCCTCTGTTCTCTCCAGCTAAATAGGGTCAACAACCTCTCTGTCTTCTCCCTGCTTCTCCAAGGTTCTTCTCTCCCCGCCTTCAGTCCCCACCAGGTCATCCTGATTACTGATTAATGGTCCTTGAACACTCCATCCAGCCCTTCCCAATCTTACAGCGTGCACTTCTGGATCTGTCTTGAGGATAAAGTACAATCCTCGGGCTTGACTCCATTCAAGGCCCCACCTCACCTGCCCAGCCCTCAGTTGCCTCAAGTTCCTCCACTAGTAACCTTTGACCTTGCCAGATTTACCTTCCCAATGTGGGGACCCCACTGGTTCATTCCATCATCACCCCCACCCCAGGAATGCCCATCACCTACTTAGCACTCCACAGATCTCTCCAGCTCCAGCCTCACCAGGCAGCCTGCTTGACCATGAGACCTGGGAGTTAACCTACTTCCTTTCCGGCTGTACCACAGGTGGCAACGTGACATGAGAATTATCATTGTGTGACACGAGGCTTCAGAGCCCGAGTGCCACTGATACTTTTGAGTTTAAGGTCTGTAGTGTGGAAGGCTGTGCTGTGCCCTGCAAGTGGTTCAGTGGCTTCCTTGGCCTCTACATATTAGATGTTATGGACGGGCAACCTCCAGTGTGGCCACTCGTCTGCAGACATGCCAGATACCTCCTAGGCTGCAGACTGCTGGTGTAAGATGATGTTTGTCCCGCTATCTCTAACTCTCTAAATAGGAGGTGCTTTGAAGCTAAATGTAGCAGCCACCTGCTGGCACGTACTTACAGAGCGCCACTAGGTATCTCTGGACATCAGCAGTTGATAACAGTCTGACTAGGAGCATCTGAAACAGAGCTCTCCTTAGCCTAAGAAATTGGCCACACCTGTTTCCCACTGCACAAGACCACACCCCCTTGCATAGGAGGAAATCAGTTTTGGAAGGAGCCACCAAGAGTTCCACATCTCAGAAATAGTTAATCATGGTGTAGGAGACAAAATAAAACTGACCCGAGCATTTTCCCTCCTAGAAGCACACACGGTCATTTTGCTCTCAATAGTTTGAAGGCCCAACGAATGAACCCTGTGCTTTCTACTTGTAAAAGCAGTCCCATACTGGGAAGACGTTTCAGGTTTATCCAGGTCAAGCCCACTCCTCACAACAGCCTCTACAGTGCAGTGAGCTCTCTTAGGGACCATGTGAACACTCCAAGGGAACTGCTGGGCTTGGGTTATTTGGTACCATCTTGAAAGTCGAGAACACAAAGAGATGCCCCAGATCTCAGGGTCGCAAGTTTGAATGTGTCTTGAGACTGGGGAGAGTGGAGGCTCAGCCTCAGGTTTGTCTCCTGCGCTAGATTTTCATGCCTCATTGTGGCCCATTGATTCCTTGGGAGAGTTGCCCTTCTCTAAGACCCTGGCCATTATGAATGCCAGGGCAGCCATCCTCCCAGTTGACAGATGTGAGCTAGCTTTCCTCAGCTCCCCCTGTTGTCCTGGCTTCCAGTTCCTCCAGGGGACCCCCTGACTTACCTCTCAGGAGCTGGGCTGCAGTGGGAGGGTAAGAGAAGCAGGCAGGGGAGATGCTGTAATTGGTTTCCAGCAGCTCCAGAAGATCTGTGGTGTACCTGGAGAGACACGGGTCTGCTCAGAAGCAGGCAGTTGGGGAGGGGCTGTGGCAGACTGCATAGCAGGTACTTGGTACATCTCAGATACTCCTGAAGGCAAGGAGACAGGCCACTGTTTCTCAAGACCCTGGAGAACTGGCTTAGGCTGGAATATAAAACAGGCTGCCAGTTAGCCATGGGCAGCTCCATCAGGGCGGTAGTTCAACTGGCCAGGGAGAATGAGCAAGAGAAAGAGTAGACTCTTAGCAGGCATGGTAACGCAGGCTTGTAGTCCCAGCACTGGAGAGGGAGGCTGAGGCAGGAGGATCTTAGTTTGAGGATAGCTTTAACTATACAATGACATGGTAAGAGTGTCAGAAAAAAGAAGGAAAGAAAGAAAGATAAAACAGAAAAAGAAAGAAAGGAAGGAAGAAAGGAAGGAAGAGAGAGAGAAAGAGAGAGAGAGAGAGAGAGAGAGAGAGAGAGAGAGAGAGAAAGGGAGAAAGGAATGAGGAAAGGAAGAAAGGAAAAACTGGGCTTTGGTAACAAACACCTTTGGCTCTAGCACTGGGGAGGCAGAGGCAGATGGATCTCTGAATCTGAGGCCAGCCTGATCTACAGAGTAAGTTTCAGGACAGCCAAGGTTACATTTTTTTTTAAAAAAAAAAAAAGAAGAAGAAGAAGAAAAGTAAGCAAAGAAAAAGTAATCCCATAGCACCAAGACAGGCCTGCCCTCTGTTGGTCAGGGCCTCAGTGCCTGTCAAGGACTGCCTTCTGCAGCCCTAACCTCTGTAATCTTTCCCTGCTCATGTACAGAGGCAGTTGACAGCCCTGAAGTGGCCACGCATGACCCAACCCACAGCTTCCCTGAGGCCCAAGGGGACTGTCAGGCAGATTTCAATCTTATCTTGTTTGGAGTGCTCGAAGTCAAAGGCCCAGTGAGGTAGCCAGGGAGGCCCAGGCTGGAGCTTAGGGGCGGCGGCTGCTGTTTCTTAGCTGATGGCTCCCGGTCCAAGACCTGCCACCCTCACTTACCTGGGGTCGAGTTTTATATGAGTCCTGCCTGGCTCCATCCTTCTTTTCTCTCAGGCAGATGCTGAGGATGAGGAGGGTCAGGCAG
>BTHU01000015.1:18907322-18974822 GCA_036184795.1 Tokudaia tokunoshimensis
CTGTGATTGATTCTTATACACATGAATGAATGCTCAGTTGTTCTAGCACTGTGTACTGAAAAGCCTACTCCTGGGTTGGAGCCATGGCTCAGTGGTTAAGTGTACTTGTTCTTGCTAAGGACCCCAGCCCTGGTCCATGAAACATCTGTCAAAATTCTATCTGACAGGCTGGGGGTGGGGAGTGTTCAGTGGTTAAAGTGCTTGCAGAGCGAATGTGAGAGGACCAGAGTTCAGATCCCCAGAAATTCACCTGCGATTCCAGACTCGAAAACCAGAACTGGGAAATCTACAAAGCAAGCTGCCTAGCAAGACTAGCCATGTTGGCAAGCTCTAGGTTTTATTGAGAAATTCTGTCTCAAAGAACAAGATGAAAGAGAGGATAACTTCTGACATTAACCTCAAACCTCCACATACATGTGCACACATGTGCATGTTGCAAGCACATACGCACATCCATATTCATGCAAAACCACAAATATACACAAGTGCACACACACTTGGAAAAGATGCAAATGGGAGAATTCCAATGATAGTTTCTCCCCAGAAATGGGGATGTAGTTCAATTGGTAGAGTGCTTGTCTGGTACTCATAAAGCCCTGCGTTCCATCCTTGGCAGCATGTAAGCCAGGTGTGGTGTTGCACACCTGTAATTCCAGCATTTGCAAGGTACACGTGGGAGGATAGGAAGTTCAAAGTCATCCTTGGTTCAAAACTGACTTGGATACCAGCTGGGGAGTACATGAGATCTTGTCTTGGATATAAAGAGAAAAGAAAAGAGGAAAAGTACTGATGTATAAACTGGTTGGAGACTAGGCTATCCTAACGATGTCTAGTCTTCTAACCATCAACATAGGATCATTATCAATTTAGGTCTTCTTTGTCTTTTTCAACTGTACTTTGTATTTTTCTGCGCATAAGAATCATGCTTCCAACTGGGTGGTGGTACATTGCCTTTAATCCCAGCATTCAGGAGGCAGAGGCAAGTAGATCTCTGTATATTTGAGGCCAGCCTGGTCTATAGAGTGAGTTCCAGAACAGCCAGGGATACACGAAGAAACTCTGTCTTGAAAAACCAACTAACCAGACAAACAAACAAACAAACACAAACTCAATCATGCTTCCTTTTGAATTTTCAATAGTTTAAAATTACAATGAACTGCCTGTGACATGCCCATGGGAGATGATTTTTATGGGGCTGGAGAGGTGGCTCAGCAAAAGCACTGGTTGCTCTACCAGAGGTCCTGGGTTCGATTCTCAGCACCACAAACATCTGGCCTCACAGGGACCAGGCATGCCCACGATATGTATGCAAAACCCCCATGCACATTATTTTTGATGAGACTCCTATTACTTTTAAAGGTTAAGAAATAGTGTGCTAAGTAGGATGTTGGAGACTGTAATGCTTACACTTAGGTGGCAATTTAAAATGGTCCAGCCGCTGTGGAGAGCAATGTAGGTAATTCCTCAATTAAGCACACAATTCCTACAGACCCTCAAATGTCACTTCCTTACCCGTGTCCTAAAGAAGAGGTGACAGGCACTTGAACAAGTATTTGCAAACAGATATTCATGACAGCCAAAATGGGAACAAGCTACTGGCATCTCCTGGCAGGTGAGTAGATAAAGAACGGCACAAACACAGCACGGATTGTCGCATGTCTTTAAAAGAAACAAAGCTCAAGCCAGCCATGGTGGTAAGAGGCTGAGACTGGAGGATAGCCGTGAGTCTGAGGCCAGCCTGGGATACATTATGAGAGCCTGTCTCACAAAGGAAAAAAAAAGAAAAAGAAATGGAAACAGCCTTTGGTGCTACCTAGAGGGCATCTCTCTTGGTGAAGACTTGATAGGAAGGGAGGAGAAATAAAGGTTAACAAAACCTGTCTTAGCTAAGAAGGGCTTCGGAGCCTGGCCTGGTGGTGCACGCCTTTAATTCCAGTGCTCAGGAGGTCGAGGCAGGAGGATCTCTTGAGTTTAAGGCTAGCCTGATCTACTGAGAGAGTTCCGGGACAGCCAGGGTTACACAGAGAAATCCTGTCTCAACAGCCCCCAAAGGGGAGGCTCTTTTTGGCAGTTGTCTGGGTTAGCTTGGTAATTATCTAGAAGAAACAATATTCTGGCTAAAATCTATGAGGCTTTATCAAGGTTCCAATTATTGGCCAGAAGCAGCTCGTTAATTATCACACACAGAAAGTCCCAAACTTTTCAAACCTTTATTTCCAACTGAGTTGGTCTTTAAAGTTGTCTCTGTTAGCTTTTGTTAAGTGAGTATATATTGCCTGATTGATTACTTTGTGTTAAATGTGTGTGTGTGTGTGTGTGTGTGTGTGTGTATGCCACATATGTATGGTGCCTGCAGGGGGCAGATGGGGGGCATTAGATCCTGTCTATGAGTATAGCATATTTTCCCCACCACCCACCCCAGGCATGTATGGTTCTATCCTAGGTCTCTAGACTATCCAGCCTCTGGTTCCTGGCCCTCCAGGCAGTGTCAGAGTTGGGCTCCCTCTCTGGCCAAGGGTCTCAACCTGGACCAGTCATTGATTGGCCACTCCCACAATTTCTGCACCACTTTTACCCCAGCACATCTTATAGGCAGGACAAATTGTAGGTCAAAGGCTTTGTGGATGGGTTAGTGTCCCACTCCCTCCATTGGAAAGTCTTGTCTAGTTATGGGAGATGGCCAGTTTTGGCTCCATAGCCCTGTTGCTAGGAGTCTTAGCTAGGGTCACCCTCATGGGTTCCTGGGAGTTTCCATTGCATTAGGTTTCTTTCTTCCTTTCTTTCTTCCTTCCTTCCTTTCTTTCTTTCTAGATTTATTTTATGTATGTGAGTACGCTGTAGCTATCTTCAGACACTCCAGAAGAGGGCATCAGATTCCATTACAGATGACTGTGAGCCACCCTGTGGTTGCTGGGAATTGAACTCAGGACCTCTGGAAGAGCAGTCAGTGCTCTTAACCACTGAGCCGTCTCTCCAGCCCCTGCATTAGGTTTCTAGCTCATCCCTGAGATTCTTCCCAATTCCAGAAGTCTCTTCCTTTATTCTCCCCCACACCTGAACTCACCTGTCTGGTGTTGTTCCCCCGGCCCCTGCCCTGCATTTCCACCTGTGATGTCTAATCTATTTTTCCTCCCCAGGGAGATCCATTCGTCTTTCCTTGATCCTTTCTTGTTATTAGCTTCTCTGGGTCTGTGAATTGTATCATGGTTATCCTGTACTTTGTGGCTGATATGTCAGGGTCCAGTCAGAACACAGGATCAGAGTTCTCAACTGGAAGCAGGGATATCTGGAAGGTGCATAATAAACAGACACAGACTTTTCAGGTATAAACTGACAGGCGATTAATTTTTCAAGGCTTAAAATTGCTCTCTCTTCTCTCTCTTCTTTCTCTCTCTTCTCTCTCTCTCTCTCTCTCTCTCTCTCTCTCTCTCTCTCTCTCTCTCTCTCTCTCTCTCTCTCCCCCTTCCCCCCCTCTCTGCTCTCTTTCTCTCACCCACTTGCAGCTTCTCCTGAATACTCTGCTTTTCTCCTGTGCACTTTTCTTTTCTCAAACTCCCGCACCCCTACCCACCCGTGTTCCCCTTTCACTCTCATACACACACACACACTCTTCACACACACCACACACACTCTCCTTTCACTCATACACTTAGATTCTCTCCATTCACCTCACACAACCTCATGCGCACCTCACTCTCTCTCCATTCGCTCTCTTGCCTTCTTCTTGACCCAGTCTTTTATTGATACTCCAAAAGCAGGTAGAAAGAAAAAGACATTATATAATCATTACCAAATCAAATTTAAAAGAATGACCACATCCCACAAAGAATTAAGAATTACAATTGTTCACCAAAGTTTCAAGCTTCCCCTATTCCCAGGCCTGTGGCCAAAATAATAATAATTGCAAACTTACCATTATTTAAACTTTAACTTTTGACTTAGTATACTTACTATACTTCAGAGCTCAGCGCTCCAAGGTCAGCTACATGCATTTTCTTGTGAAGCTCTAATGATAAATGACATGGGCAAAGCTGCCAGGCAGTGGCCAGAAAGAATCAAGTTAACCCTTAACGCAGGAGTTCCGCTAGCTTTCTGCTTCTGGATATTGCACACAATGACTCTCCTAAGAGTCCCAGTGTTTTGACTTAGTTTTACTAGTATATAATTTTATGCATTCTATACTTTCTTATCCAAAAACCACTCTCACATGTTATGCAAAACTTATTTAATAACTTCAGTAGCTTTTTCCTTTCTTGGGGTCCCAGTTGGATCTATTTCATTTTCTAATAATTTCTTCAAACTTTCTTTGCTAGTCAAGCATTAATCTGGAGCTACCATTGTGTAGCCATTAAATTATTTCCAAGATGAGAACACAGCATGCACCTGGGCCATTAGACTGTGCTGTGCCCCATGCCTCAATTTTTAATTGTTTAAGAATCATTTCATCTAGCAGAGCAGTGGTGGCGCACGCCTTTAATCCTAGCACTTGGGAGGCAGAGGCAGGCAGATTTCTGAGTTCAAGGCCAGCCTGGTCTACAGAGTGAGGTCCAGGACAGTCAGGGTTACACAGAGAAACTCTGTCTCAAAAAAAAAAAAAACCAAACCATTACATCAAGGAACATCTAGTTTCACAGAATTCACAAGAGCAGAAGGAAAAGGAAATAGGAAAGTCAGATATAATAGAATAATTATGCACACCAAGAGCACTGAAAAGCAGCCATGCACAAATGAAATCTACACAGCTGTTGTCCAGGGCTAAGGTTAGGAGAAATGGGAACAACTGTTTTTTACAAAGAGCTGCCTCGGGCTACTGAGATGTCTCCATCCCATCCTACTGCAGGCAGACCCCTATTTCAGGTCCCCTCAAGGGATGTGTCTCCTGCTTCTCAGGGTCCCAGATGCCATCGTTTCCTATAAGGAGCTGCCGCAGGCTTCTGAGATGTCTCCATTTCAGCCTGCTGCAGGCAGTCCCTGTCATGGCATGCTGTCCCCAGCACTAATATACATACCGTGTTTGTCTTTTTGGGTCTGGGTTACTCACTCAGGATGATTTTTTTCCTAGTTCCATGCATTTGCCTATAAATTTCATGATATGTTTAACAGCTGAGTAATACTCCATTGTGTCAATACACCACATTTTCTTTATCCATTCTTCAGTCAAGGGGTCTATAGGCTGTTTCCAGTTTCTGGCTATTACAACTAAAGCTGCTACGAACATAACTGAGCGGGGTCCTTATGGTATGGTGGAGCATCCTTTGGGTGTATGCCCAGAAGCGATATAGCTGGGTTTTGAGGTAAATCTATTCCCAATCCCCCCTCTCTCTTTCTCTCTCTCTTAAAAACTGCCATATTAATTTTCCAAAGTGGCTGTGTCCCTCTTGCTCCACATCCCCAACAGCATGAGCTGTGTCTTGAGTTTTTTAATCTTAGCCATTCTGACGGATGGAAGATAGAATCTTGGAGGCATTTTGACTTGCTGACAGCTAAGGATGTTGAACATTTCTTTAAGTGCTTCTTGGCCATTTGAGATTCCCCTGTTTTGGGGGTTTTGTTTGTTTGTTTGTTTTTCCAAAACAGAGTTTCTCTGTGTAGTCCTGGCTGTCCTAGAACTCGATCTGTAGACAAGGATGGACTTGAACTCAGAGAAGCCACAAGACAGAGATTCTGTAATGGAGACGAATCAGTCCCATGAAGACTTCATGTAAATCCCTTTGAGATTCAGTGTCTTTGCTAACCCCTCTCTTAAGGTCTCTAGCACACCAACAGGGCTTTAGCGGGTGAGTTTCGGGGGACAAACCCCAGCAGCCTACAGGAAGCACATGGCAAGACTGGGGCTCCTTGGGCTCTGACATGAGTGGCGGGCAGGAGGATGGTTGATATTGAAAGTGACCAGAAGCAGCCAGGGCCCCCATCCCTCTGCCTCTGTGACATCACACTGAGATTTCTTTTTTCTCCTCTCCTGGAGAGGAGAGTGGCTTCTGTTGCTATGGCAAGGAAATTCTGAGTCATTAAGGGAAAGAGCAGCTAGTATGAAGTCTTATACTTTACCTGTGAGTATAGGAGTCATGTTCCACTCTATGCGTGTGTGTGAGTGTGCATATGTGTGAGATCCAAAGTCGGTTGTCTTCCTTAATTAATCTCACCTCACTTTTTTTTTGAAGATTTATTTATTTATTACATGTAAATACACTGTAGCTGTCTTCAGACACTCCAGATGAGGGCATCAGATCTCATTACAGATGGTTGTGAGCCACCATGTGGTTGCTGGGATTTGAACTCAGGACCTCTGGGAGAGCAGTCAGTGCTCTTAACTACTGAGCCATCTCTCCAGCCCCTCACCTCACTTTCTGAGACAAGCTCTCTTGCTGTACTTGGAGCTTGCCAATTTGGCTGGACCACCTGGCCAATACGCCCCAGGGATCCTCTTGTGGTCGCTAAGGTTATGTGCATGTGTATATGCACGGATACACCCTGCTTTTACTGGGACCTGAGGATTGAATTCTGATCCATATGTTTGCACAGCAAGCCCTTTGCCCACTGAGCAAAGCCCTAGCCACGCCTTTCTTACAGGACACTGTGACACTTGTGAGGGAACCACAACAGCTGCCCTCCATCCCTCTTTCATGGTTCCTCCCGAGCCTGTTTGCTGCCATCAATGTAACGCTGCTGGTGTTTCTGAGTGGCCTTTTCTTCGGATTCCCGTGAGTGTCCCATGTCATCTGTTAGGTTTCTTATGCGGGGGCGGGAGGAAAATAGAGTACAGAGGCAGGGGAATTGCAGGAAGGTATACTAGAAGGCCTGGGGAACAACAGTCAAGCTAGAAGAGAAGAAATGTGCAGCCACAGAGTTCTGGAGTATTGGTGCATGGTGAGGGAGGGGGGCATGGGGAGTGGGGGGCGCAGGGCCAGTAAATGTAGCTGTTGATGCTGCTGGTGGCTTTGATGGGGCCCCTATAAGTCTGTCCCTTGCCTGGATACTTAGAGCTGGCTTTAAGCTGGACAAGGCCTGGGGAGGAGCTCTGGGCTACTCCAGCTCCAAACTGAAAGAGGCTCTGGTCTCAGTTGTAGGTGGCTGGTTCAGAACGGGGAGTGGGCCTTTCCCGTGGTCGTAGGCCCACTCTTCATCCTCACCTTCTTCAGTCTTGTCTCGCTCAACTTCTCAGACCCCGGAATCTTACATCGAGGTGAGGACTCAGCGCCCCCTGGAAGGAGCTGGCACCCCGAAGGCTGGTACCCCACCTCCAGCCTCTCGCCTCAGGACTTTACCCTGTGGCAATACTTCTCTACCCTAACATTTCATTTTCTGAGCCACCAAGGCGTTGAAAACAAAACAAGATCCTAGATGTTTTCCAGTTGCTCCAGAAGAGTGGGCTGTACAGGCTGGAGAGAGAAACCAGCAGGCTTGTCCAAACCATGCAGTTTATACTCCCTCTTCTGCTACACAGACTGTCCCGTGCTACTACTGTTCCAAAGGCAGAGTTCCAGGCACAAGGCTGGCTGGAGCAATGCATTCACCAATATGTCTATCCATCCCTCTCTCCTCCCCTTCCCTGATGGTCAGCTCGCTCAGTAAGGTCAGGGATTCCCTGTGCCTAGGGCTGCCCAGGGCAGCAGTATAAGGTCAACTGCCTAACTCTCTCCATGTTAGGCTCCATCAGCGAGGACCCCATGATGGTGCATGTGGTACGCGTGAACCAAAGGGCTTTCCGCCTGGAATGGTGCCCAAAGTGCCTCTTCCATCGCCCACCCCGCACCTACCACTGCCCATGGTGCAACATTTGCGTGGAGGTGAGTATCCCCTCACTGCCTGTCACCTAGACCTGGCCGGAACCAGAAGCCTCATCCTATGTGGACCAGGGGTCAGTGTGAGAGTTTCTCCGTGACAGGTGAGGGTCAAGGATGACTGTACGTCCATTCGATCTTGATCCTGCACACAAGCCACTGCCGCTGTTCAGGATGTGTGGCATGTCAGTGTGGGCACTCTCATGTGTTCTGGTCCTGGGGAAGTGGGCAAGGAAGACAGTCCCTATCCTATCTTCTGGTTTGCTGCCACGGGCTGTCTAAACCCTTCATTTGGCAATAGGCCTGGTCTGGGGACTTTTCCTGCCTTCCTTTGAATGTTTATGTTGGGAGGGCCTCTCAGTTTGTGCAAGCTTGTCTCACATGTACTGGCGGACCAGTTTGCAAATGTGTGGAGGGAAGCCGGGCAAGGTTAGAGTAAGTGACCAAAAGAGCAGAGTTGTTTGGGATGATGGAAGCTGGGCGGAAGGACGGATCCCGGAGGCCTGTTCCTCTCCCTGTAACAGGACTTTGACCACCATTGCAAGTGGGTCAATAACTGCATCGGTCACCGCAACTTCCGCCTCTTCATACTGCTGGTCCTGTCTCTGTGTCTCTACTCAGGAGCCCTGCTGGTCACCTGCCTGACGTTCCTTATTCGCACAAGGCATCTGCCCTTCTCCCTGGACAAGGGGATGGCGTATCTACTAGTCATGCACGGGGAGCGGGAGGGGGTGGGGTGGGAGTTGAGGCAGCTGAGAGATGAGATCTCAAAGGGTGGAGCCAGGGATGGATGAATCTAGCAGGAGAAGTCACTTCAGAAGCTCAGTGTGGGCCAATGAAAGTGGGGAAATGGACGAAGTTTAAGAGAGAGAGAGAGAGAGAGAGAGACCTTAGTAGGGCCATAGAATAATGAAGGTCTAAAAGGACCAGGCAGAGCAACCGCGTAGTGGGGTAGGGTTGTGGGGAGTAATGGTGGAGAGGGAAAGATGGGCTGCACCGGGCGTGCCTCCTTAGCTGCTGAGCATCCTGGTGGCTGTGCCAGCTGCGGGATTCCTGATTCTGCTCTTTCTGCTGCTGCTGATCCAGGCCTTATCTGTGAGCAGGGCGGAGCGCTCCTACGAGAGCAAGGTATGTGGGGCGGAGCGTGGACATCCAGACATCCGGCTGTGGGAAGCATCCTGAGCCCTCAGGATCTAACTTTCCATTGCCCTTTGGCCCCCGAGGGCAAGACCTTCTGGACTCATCTTCTAAGTGGCGGCTCGGACCACAGCGCCACCTGCTGGAGCCCTGTGGTCGCTCTCGGTCGCGGATGCACGGCTATGTGCTAGGCTGCAATACTGTTTGAGGGTCTGGGTATAAGGAAAGCTACATCCTGCATTTACCTGGTAACACCCTGGACCACACCAAGAGAAGTCAGTCTAGGGCTGTGTAGTTTGGACTAAGAGAAGGAACTAGGAGTTAAGCAGGCCCGACACACCATTCTGCGTCCTGGAGTGATTTCAAAGGGACAGAAGTCAGAGGATCGTGTGTTGCCAGCTTTGCAAAAAGAACCAGGGAACTAGAAAACAGAACTTTTCCTCTTCCAGTACTTGGAATTGAACCCAGGGTCTGGAAAATGCTAGGCAAATGCTCAACCATTGAGCTGTATCCCAAGCACCCTACCCCCCTTTTTTTTTTAAATCGAGACAGTCTCAGGCAAGCCTTGAACTTTCGATCTTGCTGGCTGCTGGAGTTAATGGCTTCCCGTCCAGCTTGAAATAATGATGTCAAGAGAGTGAGGAACAGCTCTGATTCAAGCTGGCAATTGAGCAGACCCCTCCCTGCTGGTCAAATTAAAGCAGCCTGTAAAACCAAGCATGGGTCGTAGTCTTGGAGCAGTAGAAACTCCAGAGTCATCGGAGGGTATCTGAAAGTAGTATGTCTTTATTCTAGAAGTTTCTTTCAGTCTTTTGTAGTGGATTTGTCTTCCTATTACTCCCCCGGTAATGGTTGATTTGTTTCCCACCCTTAGGGTTTTTTTTTGTTGTTGTTGTTGTTATTGCTTTGGTTTTGTTGGTTTGTTTTAAATCTTTCAGAATCCCACATAAATGAAATCATTGCCTTCTGAGTCTGCCTTGGCTTGTTTACCGCCACACACCTGAGTTTTGCTGATGCTGTTCTCTTCTCTTCAGTTTATCCTTCTTTATTGATGCGTAGCATTGCATTGTATTGTAGGATGCTCTGTCTGTGCACCAACTGAAGGGTTTTTACATCATTTCTAGTTTGGGGTAATTAGAAAATGAACTCAATCCAGAACGTAAGCTTTCCTGATGGGGAAGTTCTTAGGTGTGGCACTGCTGGGTCGTGTGGAGGCTGCTTTCATTTTATAACAAACTACCAGATTGTCTTCCAAACCAAACTTTGCATTCACACCGTGAGATATGAGAATTCCAGTCGCTCTGCCTCTCTGCCAACACTTGACACTGTCCAAAGTTTGTTTTAGCCCATCTAGTGAATGTGTGTCGGCATCCTGTAGCTCTGATTTGTGTTTTCCTAGTAAGAGTAGTGCCGAACATCTCTGATGTGATATATGCTCCAAATATTTTGTCCATTTAAAATTGGATTATTTTCTTTATGTGTTTTATGAGTATTTTGTGCATTCTGGGTTCAAGTATGTGTTTTAAAAATATTTTCTTGAAATCCATAGCTTGTAATTTTGTTTTCTTTTCAGTGTGTTCCATTTCGAATAGCAGAGTTTTTACTCGTGCTTGTGTACATGTCCACAGGTGCGTGAGCATGGTGTGTGTGGTGTGTATGTTTGTGTGTGTGCATCCCCAAAATGACCATGTGTGTTTGATGTTGTCGTCGAGAAATCTTTGCTAACCCAAGATCACAAAATTGCATTCATGTGTTTTTCTACTGAAATCTTGTGGGTTTAGATTCTACTGTTAGACCGAGGGTTTCTTTGGGGCTAAATTCTGTCTGTGATAAAGGCTTGCCTTTGTTTTTAAAGTTATTTTTATGTGTACTAGTGTTTGCCTGGATGTATGTCTGGGTATCATGTACATGCCTGGTGCCTGCGGAGTCCAAAAGAGGGTGCCAGGTCCCCCGCATCTGGAGTTTCAGTTGTTCTGAAACTGAACCCAAGTCCTCTGCCAGAGCAGAAGTGCGTCAGGAGGCTGGGCTGTCTCTCCAGTGCCCAAGATTTTCTGTTTGCACACCTGCACCATCGGTAGGAAAGAATTCCTTCCTGCATTTCGGCGTCTTTGCATATTCATTTAAAAGCAGAACTGGCCAGACAGACATGCTCCTTTCTCAATAGCACGCTTCCGCCCGCCCTGTACTGTCTTGCTTAGTGTTGCTTTAAGAGTTTGAAAAGAGCATGTGATGAGTTCTTTAACTGCTCCTTTTGACGTTCTCTTGGCTTTTTTGTTCCTTGGAGGGAACATTGAGAATCAGCTTGTCTCTTTCTACAAACCCGCTGGGGTTTTCATCAGCATTCTGCTGACCTATCGAGCAGACTGGGACTAGATGCATTTTCAGAAGACCACGTTTGGGGATCCGTGAATAAGCTTCACCTTACATTTATTTAGGTTTTTGGTTTTTGTTATCTTTCATCATTACTTTGTAGCATGTGGATTCTGTGCCCATTCAGGCTCTGCTGGACAGCAATCTTTCCTCTAATGTCTTCCGGTTCTAGCCTCGGGTCAACCCCCGGGTCATTGCTCCTTCTGCTTAAAATCAGGCCTTCTGCTTAAAATCAGTCCAGGAGCTCCAACTTAGGGCCTTAAGTGTGATCTGCTCTTTGGGCTTCCCCAGGCAGGGCTCTCTTCCCTTTCCAGCTGGATCCAGTTCATACAGGTCATTTACCCCAGTTCCATTCTCTCTAAACTGCCATTCCTGGGCTGAAGCTCCTTTTGGATCCCTTGCGTGATGGCTCATAGCAAGGGCTCTATAGATGGACCACACTGGATCACGACCCTACAACACGCCTGCGGTGAGGCCTGGGGATGTGACTTGGCCATGGGGTCACTCCTTCCCACTATAGAAGGGGAAAGCATGGGTTAATCTGTGTAAGTCCTTACAGTAGAAGCTCGCATGCTAAGAGACTCATCTGTTATTTTTATTACCGTCAGGTCTTCTATACCCCTCTTGTCTTTATAATCAAAGCATGGCCCTTAGTTAATGTCATAAGCCTCTACTCCACCTGCTGAAACCTCCCCCGGGTGCCTCTTCCTGAAGGTGGTGGCTGTGTCACCAGCTGCTTTCTTACTTTCTGGGCCTACTTCAGCCCTAGCCCATCCTCCGCACCACAGTGAATCCTCCTCTCCGAAAGTGTCCAAGCCAATGGACGCTCCCCGCTCTGCGTTCTCTGAACCGCACGCAACAGCATTTTTGGCTGTGGCTCCTCTGGTGGCAGTCATGTTGCCAGGGAGGCCAAAGGGCTTGCTTTACTGGACTGATCCCCTTCCTCTGTGCTGCCCTGGCCACTCCCCTCACAGCGGCTAGGCTCAGTAGCAGAGAAAGCTAAGCCGGCTGTGCTGCTTACACTGGAACAGTTTGAGACGCAGAACTACCTGGATCTGGGGCTTTGGCTCAGGGGTAGAGCACAAAGCTTAGAGAGCACAGGACCCTGGCATTACATCCAGGCACTAGAAAAATCTAACAAACCAATGATTTGGCATAATGGTGGAAAAGAAGAGAGAGAGAGAGAGAGAGAGAGAGAGAGAGAGAGAGAGAGAGAGAGAGAGAAGACAGGAAGGCAGTTGCACAGATAGCAGAACAAGATGCTGCTTTGTTTGGGTCCTGGAGAGTGTGATGACATTTGAGACATAGAACTGGAGCAGGAGCTCCAAGTCTGGAGCCAGTGAGAGGCTATGGGAGCACTTCATGAGAGGCTATGGGAGCACTTCATGAGAGGCTATGGGAGCACTTCATGAGAGGCTATGGGAGCACTTCATGAGAGGCTATGGGAGCACTTCAAAGCTACTGGATTCTCTCTTTGTCTGAAAGGGCATGCCCCTGTGGGTAAAGGAACATACTCAGATTGACTGGTTGGGTCTTATGAATTAAGCATTTCTATATATGCTTAGAAATCAAGATTTTTCTATACTTCCTATACATCTAGCTAATTGTTTCCCATGTAACTTTTAAAGGTCTGTCAATTGTATCAAATTTTTCTTTCTTTTTTTTTTTCTTTTCTTTTCTTTCTTTTTTTTTTTTTTTGAGACAGGGTTTCTCTGTGTAGCCCTGACTGTCCTGGAACTCACTCTGTAGACCAGGCTGGCCTCAAACTCAGAAATCCACCTGCCTCTGCCTCCCAAGTGCTGGGATTAAAGGCGTGCACCACCACTGCCCGGCTGTATCAAATCTTTCTAAACAGAATTCCTAGGGAGCTACCTGTTTCTCTAAATTGCCTCAGACAGCTTGAAGGAGGTGGACTTTTCCATAGCACAGTGGTTGATAGAGCTTTGGGGCCGTGGCAGGATATTCCAGGACAGTCCTGAATGGGGACCTGCTTTCTAGTTGATGGTGTACTGAAGATCCAAGTCTTGATGAGAGGAGCGTGGGGCTCAGGTCATTTGGGAGCAGGCATAGATGATGCGGGGTCACTTTTCATTATGACTGAGGCTCTCTAAGTTGGGGTGAGGCTTGACCTGCTGGAGGAGTGGAGGGTCTCAGGATGAGTGGGAAGACACTAGTTAAGAGTGTCCAGGAGGCCAGGGGGTGCTGGGGAATTCCTTTAATCCCAGCACTCAAAAAGCAGAGGCCAGAAGATCCCTGTGAGTTTAAGGCCAGCCTGGTCTACAAAGTGAGTTTCAGGACACCAGGGCTACACAGAGTAACCCTGTCTTGAGAGAGAGAGAGAGAGAGAGGAAGAAGAAGAAGAAGAAGAAGAAGAAGAAGAAGAAGAAGAAGAAGAAGAAGAAGAAGAAGAAGAAGAAGAAGAAGGGAAGGAAGGAAGGAAGGAAGGAAGGAAGGAAGGAAGGAAGGAAGGAAGGGTGCCCATGCTGGCATGGTGGCATACTCTTTAACGGCAACACTAAAGATCACTGCACGCTTAAGGCTAGCCTGGGCAACAAAAGTGAGTTCTAGGGAAGTTTCGGCTACAGACTCTGAAGACAAACAAAAAGGAAGTGGCCAGGGGAGGGCTTGAACTTCTAACTTGACCTTTGCTATGTCATCACATTGGAACAGGTTTTCCCAGGCCACGCAACTCTGTCTGGGAGAATCTGATTTGAATCGCTGTAGCCCTTCCAGATGCTGAAATTCAATGAAGACAAACATTCAGAAAGCAAAAATGAACTGTGGGAAAGACAAGACATGGTGGTTGGGTGGTGGGACTGTCTGTGGAGGGGCTGAGTGGCTAAGGGAGGATCCGAACATATGTCAGGAGGGTCTGAACAGCCATCAGGAAGGTCAGAGGTGTCTGTGGCCCATAGAAAGCAAAGATGCTACACAGGGGTGTACAGGTGACAGGGAGCCCCGAGAAGGCAAGAGAGGAGAGAGGCAGGCACAGTGTCAACACCAGCCCTGGCAGAGCTGCTCCAAATTGGGGTGCTTTTCCTGGGAACCCAGGAAAGCCAAAGCCCAGTTCACTCTCCAGCTTCCTTCCCTTTCTCTGCAGCCAGCCGGCCGGCCAGCTGCAGCTGGCCCTGAGCTGACTGGTAGAGGGCATGTCGCTGCTGCGACTCACTGGCCAGTTCTGACATTCTCTTCTCCTCACCATGCCTTTCCAGTGCAGGTACCATCAGGAATACAACCCCTTTGACCAAGGCTTTGCCAAGAACTGGTATCTAATGATGTGTGCACCAGTGGGTCCCAAGTGAGTTGGGAAACCAAACAACTGAATGGTGGACCCCAGGGCTAGTTAAGTATCCCAGACCCCAAACCTCGCACTGTTCGGGATTGAGGGAGGTGAAGGAGCTGCAGCCAGAAGAGGCTGGCCTAGCTGCAGGCAGGACTGACCCCTGGGATGTGTCCCTAGAGAGATAGAGAGAGGGAAGATGGGGTCCTGACTAAGAAGGGCATTGATTCCTTGTATCTGGCATGTCATTTCTTCAGTTACATGTCTGAGGTTGTCTGTCTGCAAAGACCGGTGGGGACAAAATGGATCCACGAGAAGACAAAGCCTTTGCCACCATGTCCTCCAAAACACTGTAGCCCAGGTCCTCCGGGGCCCCAGCTCCAACCTCGGCACACACCAGGGAAGGGGCCCCCAGGCAGTGGAGAGGCTGCCACTCTCCAGGAGATGAGAAGGCTGCCTGCATATGTGGAAAAGTCCCCAGGAGGTGGGGCTGACCCTGAAGCTGGGGTGCTCAGAGCTTGGTGGATGGGAGCTTAAATCTGGAGAGACTTTGAAAGGGGGTGGCTCTAGAATACTCTCAGGCACTCACACACACACACACACACACACACACACACACACAAAACAGAGAAAAGACTTCATCCCCAACTTGGTTTGGACCCTGAACCAGTCATAGGTCTGTTAATGGGGACAGAGATTAGCCTACAGTTTATATTGCTTTGAAGAATGCTCCTTCGTTAAGGCGAAAATTTTACATATAGTTCAATTTCATTGAAATACATGGTGGTGGAATATAAGGTACACATCGGGGGCGAATCATCACAGATTCCCTTCCAACCCTAAGACCTTTGAAGTGCTGGTCACCCCTTGGCTCAAACAAGGAGGAGGAGTGGGAGTGGGGTGGAGCTGGGGAGGTTGGAGGGAGCCTGAATGTGCTCACTCTGTGTTTAGGTCCACGCCAACCCATGGCCGAATCTCCTGTTGGACACCCCTAGAAGAGGCTTACCCCGCTGCACACAGAGCCATGACCACCTGAACCTGCGCCTCCGAGGCTGAATCCGAGTGGTCCGCTTGCGACTCACCTATTCTCATTAAATATTGATTGTTGGTTTCTGATAAGAGTGTCGGGCATGTTGAAGGGACAAGAAGACAAAGATCTACAGGCATGGGTGAGCTAGGGTTCCTGGAGACCCAAACTCAGGGTTTATCACTGCCTGGTGCCATGACCTTTGGCAGGACATTAAAGGTTTTCTCTTATGATGGACCAACAGTATTACCTGTAGTCTTTCTGATAAGGGTTGGTGATGACTCCAGGGAAAACCACCAGTCATGTCTTCACTGGGGAAGAACAAGGTCTCCGCCATGCAGTACCTCTATCTGGCTAAAGAGGGCGCCCGGGGAACGTGCAAGACGTGCTCAGCCCTTTGCACTGTAGTAAGGGACCCTGTTGGGATGGAAGGCCATCAGGCTAGGTGTGGATACCAGTCCAGCAGCCACTCTAAGTGATCTGTATAAAGGTGGGGTGCTCAGCCTCATGCTAAGCCTGCATCTATCCTGCATCTGCATCTCACTTTTGACGTACCCCCATTCTCCAACCTGTCCCTGGTTAGGATCCAAGGTCCTGTGTGTCTAGGCTCCTGGGTGCTTGGAGTAGCATTAAGCTCTGTCTTTATTAGTGACCACGCTGTGTGGCCTTGAATAGTACAGTCATCTCTCCAGCTCTTTAGACAATAAAGCCAAGCCACAAGTCAGCTTTATGTCATTATCAGCCCTGCTCTCAGCCCCAGCCCCCAGCCCACGCACTTGTCCCTAGGGGCCCAGGCCCCTTCCTGTCAAATCTGTCAATTTTATCTGCTGTGCTTCTGACCCTCTGGGTTACTGGCTAGCTCATTTTTCAACACCAGGAACTTCTTTAGAGAGGGCTTGGGACTTTTCTCCAATTTTACCCTTGCTCAACTTCTCTAGGTGGAGTTTTGGATATATGTCATTGACGTACGAAAAGTCGACCCAGGCCAGGTGTGGTGTCTCATGACTTTAATCCCAGCACTCAGGGGGGCAGAGGCAGGAGGACTTCTGTGAGTTCGAGGCCAGCCTGATCTACAGAGTGAGTTCCAGAACAGCCAGGGCTATATAGACCCTGTCTCAAAAAATACAAAAAAATCTCAACCCAGCTCGGCCCTTCCAGATGATTCCAGGGAGCACATTTTGGGTTCTTATGGGAGCACATTTAACTGTTGGGCTAAAGTTACATGGCAGCAAGGATAGGATTAGTATTTTTGAGCCACTGAGCCCAGATGTGTGTCTACATCTGGGTGTGAATCTCTGGTGAATGCAGAAGGGAACATCCCAGCTTCAGGAAAAGGGCAAGATAGGGGCAGTCAGGGGGCTTCCTCTTCCCCCAAAGGAGAGCTCCCAGGTCGCCTGGGCCTGGGTCAGAGGAATAGAGGGGTCCCAGAGCCTGGGCCAAGGCTTGGGTTAAATCCTGCAGCTTCCTGGTGTAGGAGGGGTAAACCTACCCTACGGGAGGCTTTAGGGAGGCTGGCTGTCTTCAGCCCCACCTGACTTGGGATTGTACTTATTGGCTCCTAGCTCCATGTTTGCAGGAGAGTCACTCAGCTTCAGGCAAGGGGCCCTCAGAGGCTCACGAGTGTTATCTTCCCTGACTCCTTAAGGCCTCAGATTCTCAAGAGGCCCCGACTTCTTCAAAGGCTGTCACTCCTGCTCTGGGGTAAAGATTCTAGGTTTCTCGGTTCTTCCCAATAGAGAGTTTCTACAGCTCTAGAAGGGATCTAGCCTGCCCCGTCTCTGTTGGCCCTGTCCTTGCCCTAGACCTCAGGCTAGGCAGGAAGGGCTCCCACATTCCCCTCTGCCCCTCCCTTTTTTCAGAACTTGCCTTTGCTTCTCAGACTTACCCCACCCCGTCTTTGGCTGACAGATAAGGTGAGAGCTGTTATCAGAGCCCCAGGAGGGGGCCTGCGGTCCGTTTGCCCAGAAAGCCCTGCCACCCTCAGAGTGAGGACTGAAGCCAAGAATGACCATGTGCCAAGTTGTAGCTGGAGCCCCTCTGTAGGATCCCAGCCAACTCTCTCCTAGAGCCAAAATTATCTCCAGAGTCATCCGCACGGCCTTCTGGGAGGTTGAGACTTACAGGGTAGGACGAGTCTTGAGTGCCTGAATAACCAGACCTGCTGCCAACTAGTATGCTTGACAGAAGTCACTTTGCTCAGCCCAGAAGTCCCCAGGAAGTCATTTACCTCACAAAGAGTCACAGACTTTGACCCTCATAGATGAGGGTGAGGCTCAAAGACCCTTCATCCTATAACCGACCACCACAGTTTCAGACAGGATTTGGGAGCTAGTGAGGGAAGTGGCTGGCTAAGATAAGCCCATGGCAGAAATGGCAGCCAGCCTGGTGGCTTTCTGGTTCCTACTCTCAGCTGCTCCAGCAGGGGAACTGTGGCACTTGCTGCAGAGCTCAGCTCTCTTGCCCCAGGCTCAGATAAGCCAATGCCTCAGCAGTTGGTCCTGTCCCCGCTGGGGAGCCGATAAGGAGACTGCTGAAGACCTCTCCATCCTGGGCCACCTGATAATGGTCCCCACTGCCTCTGACTCACCCACCCTGCTCTGCCCTAACAACCCCACCCAAGGGGAGGCTCTGCGGTGGCTGAGGGTGGGGCAAGGCCGAAATGATGGGGCAGAGACTACAGAGTCAGCCAGAGCCAGACTCCTCACACCTCACAGGGCACGGGCTCCTTGCTGGTCACCTCCTTGGCACCTGGGTCTGGTGTCGGGGTTGCGTGTCTTCAGTTCTTAGCAAGCAGATGCAGCCTGGGGATGAAGCCCTGTTCCAGGTGACAAATCGTTACGACCTACTGCCCGGCCCAGCCTGTGCTAAGTTATTTGTAATATTTCTTTTCATCTTCACGTCAACCCTGCTAAGTTGCTATTCTAGTTTTAGAGACTTGAAAAACATTCAACAAAGCAGTAACTTCCCCTGATCACGGGAAAAGCCAAAACCCTCCAGGCCCTTTCCCATGACACGTTCTTGAGTGTGAAGGCTTCTCTAGGAAGCAAGATGAGCAGACAGTAGTCACGGTGTTGTCACAGTGTTGACCATTGACCGGGCAGAGTCAGACTCCAGCACTGGCCAGAGGCTGCTTAATCAATGGGAGGCATCACTGAGGGTGACCCAAGGGCTGCCTGAGTCCGGGCTTTGTGTGACCTGCTTAGGACTTCATAATGTCAGTTACTGTGACAGCAGAGTCTGCTGCTGCCCTGTTTAGAGTCGGATCCTTTGGGACTGAGTGGTGAGGGGTGGGGGTGGGGGTTGGGGGGAAGGTGTTGTTTTACAGAAAGTCAACCCCTGGGGTGTCTCTCAGCCAAAGGAGTATAGACTCAGGTGTGAAAGCTGGGACTCCCCTGCCGAGTATCATGGCCTCCAGGTCACGGCTGTGCACCGTGGCTGTGCACCACGGATGTGCACCATGGCTGTGCACCACGGCTGTGCACCATGGCTGTGCTCCACGGCTGTGCACCGTGGCTGTGCACCGTGGCTGTGCACCGTGGCTGTGCACCGTGGCTGTGCTCCATGGCTGTGCTCCACGGCTGTGCACCATGGCTGTGCACCATGGCTGTGCTCCACGGCTGTGCACTTCAGTTAAGCAATCAACTCCGGCTTAGTTGCTTGTGTTCATGACACCTCAGGCTGAAGGAGGTCAAAAGCCACTTGTTATTCCTGGTGCCTCCATCTTCGGCCTCACCTCCTCTCACCTCTCCACTCTCCTCTCCACTCCCTCGTCCTTCCTTTTCCTTCCTCTTCCCTCAGTCCTTTTTCCTGTCTCATTCTTCCACACACTGCCCTCTGGTTCTCCATCCCTTTGACTCTCCCCATCCCCACCCCTTTCCCCTGGCTTTTCCTGGATGAAAACTTCCAGGAACACAAAGTCAATGGAGGACTTCCAAGTAAGAACACCTAATTGTGATTCTTGGAAGCCTTGGAAGGATCTGCGTTCAGTGCAGGAGAGCTGGAGGCAGCCTTCGTACAGGGAGCCTTTGTCTGCTTCTGCCTGGGGGACTTCTGCAGCCCAGCCAGGCACCCATTGCTAACTGCTTTCTGACTTGGGCAGTTTTATTTTGCTATGGTAATGAGAGATTCCAAACTGGTGAGGGTGGGGACCCTCTGGGCTATCTACCTCCCTCCTTTATTCCTCAGAGAGAAAGATGAAGGCATCAGGGAGAGTTTGGAGTCACACAGTTCATGAAAGGCCAGCCTCAGCTGTCTCCAGGTGTCTGCCCTGTGCTAAGAAAGCTAGGCCAGGTCCTGGCCTGTAAAACAGGAAGGGCCTGGAGACTTAGCTGCTTGGCATCAGCGAGCAGGATCCTAAGGCTGACAGCAGGAGCTACAGTCACATTGCTCTTCTGTGTGCCAGGCATGGGGTTAAACGCTCTGCTTGCATTAGCTCATTTAATCCTCAAGCAAGCGCATGAGGAACAGCTAGTACATCTGTGGATGTGGCCCTGACAGTCCCCTGGCCTACGGGAGGGAACAGGACCCCTCCTGTCCCGGCCTAGAATTCCTCCTTAAATTTTTAAGTGTTGGAGCTCAAACCAAGATTTCCATGTATTCAAGGAAAGCACCCATCACCATTTAAAAATTTGAGACCAGGTCTCATTGAGTTACTCAGGCTAGGGTTGGACTCCTTCCGAAGCCCAGCCAGGCCTTGAACCTTCGAGCCTCCTGCTATAGCCTCCAGGTAGATAGACTCAGGCTTATGCCACCAGGTCTCTCACACCTAGGATTCTGGCTCAATGAACAAGATTCTGGCCTGATCTCAATGCCGCCACAGCGGCCCATTAGGATCCTTTGCCTGAACTAGAGTCATGCTGGAGCTCAGCGGCCCCCAGCAGCCATGGAGAACAGGAGCTCCAAGAAGGGCACGGACTCTGGGCAGAGAACTGCGCTGGGAACGGCCCCAGCCCACTAGTTTCTAGATCTTTCTTCATGAGCCTTCCTGGCCAGTGCAGCAAGGTGCTGTGCAGGCAGCAAGAGCAGGTCTCTGGAGATGCTGGGTGGGAGCGGGTTCTACTGCTTCCTACAGTGTGTCCTGAACATCCCCCAGCCTGTCAAACGCACCCTTCCTCACCTGCCAACAGGAGAGTGGAGCCAATGTCTGGTCTCGAATTCACTGTTGGATGTCTCTACATGGTATGGACTCTCTGACGGCAATGAAGGTGGGAGGGTTGCCAAGGTGGCAGTGGGGGAATCTTGGTCTACTTAGTCTAGTGTCCTCCCCCTGTGAAGGATACCCCCACCCCACCCCACCCCACCCCACCCCACTGAGCTCACGGTTTCACACAGGCTATGCAAAAGTGCTGTCCATTTCCCCATTTCTACTGACATTATAGATGGGTTCTAGCCTTGAAACTTGCTCTTTAGCTCAGACAGACCTTGAATTTACAACCTTCCTGTCTTAGCCTCTCAAGTAGGTGGGATTCTCTCTCTCTCTCTCTCTCTCTCTCTCTCTCTCTCTCTCTCTCTCTCCTCCCCCCACCTTTGCCCTTTCACACACTCTGGATTGAGATGACTTGGAAATAGCCAAGGCTGTGAGTAGGCCACCTCATTAACTCCTAGGCACTAAGCCTAGATCACCTTTCAGCTCCCTTCCCTTTAGCCAAGTTATCTTCCAGGGGAAGGAGCTAGGCTTGGTCTTGGGGGGCAGGAGTGGACCCCTTGGGAGGCAGGGCTGGGCCCTTTGGCTGCCAGCTGGCAGTACAGTCTGGAGCCCCCAAGCCCCTGCTGTGGCCTCTGGGGTGAAAGTGTTTGTAAGGCTGTGAGGTCTGTCTGTGCCCAGCTCACTCTGACTGTTGGCCTGGCTGGGAGAACAGGTTCTGGGTGCCTTGGGCACAATCCAGGGCGAAGAGGAAAGGAACCTTTTCCAAAGCAGAGCCCAGGAGGAGGCACACAGAGGGCTCTTTGCTCCGGACCTGAAGCCTTTCAGGTCTGTTTTCTTTAAATATCCTGCCGCAGGAAAGAGAAGCCCACATCCAGACATTCCTCAAACATCCAGGTGGCTTTAAAGAAGCAGTTTGTTTGATCTTCACCCCACCCTGTTTCTGCTCACTGGGGGCTCGGGGACCTACTCCTGGAGCTTGGTTGGAGGGTCCACACCCTTCCAGGTTCACCCACACAGCTGCTGCACAGATGGGGCCTGAGCCCTTACTGGGGCTTGCTCTTTCGACTTGAGTCTGTTTTTGTTTTCTTTTGCTGCGCTGAAGATCAAACTGTTGGCCGTAAGTATCCTAGGCGCACACTCCGCCGAGCTCCATCCCCAGCCCGGGTTTTGTTTAGTTTGGTTTGAAGTCGTTTTTCTTTGATCCCCAGCTGTAATGGCACCGCTGACCACACCCTTTTCCTGGAAAGTCTTTCCCTTGACCTCAGGGGTCAGACACACAGTGACTTCTGACTCAGTGCTCCAGTGCTCTGCCTCACTACTGGCCGTTAGCCCTGAAGTCCCATCGTGGGGCGCGCCCTGGGGTCTACACCACTTCGCTGTTCTTTATCCCGGAGGGCTCTCCACTGCACTTTTGTTTTCTATGTCAGAACCTGGTAGATAGAGATGGTGCACAAGATGAGCAGAAGCCCAAGGCTAGCCCAGATTCAGGAACAGCCACTGTGAAGGAAGAGCTCTAACTGGTGTGAGGAAGAAGGAAAGTCCATAACGTGTCCCAAAGCTGGTCTCGGCCAAGAGGGAAACGGGAATCCTTCAGCAGCTTCGCTCACTCTCCTGTCTCGGGTTCCTTGCTATAGGGGCAGCGGGGAGGACTGGATAAGGCGGGCAGTTCTGAGAGAGGATGCACTGGGGGAGGAAGCCGGCTACAACACTGTTGCTGGAAAGGGAGATGGCTCTGTGGGTGAAAGCATTTGCTGAGCAAGCCTGACGACCTGGGTTCTATTCCTGGAAGCCACACTGGAAAAATAACCCAGAGCCCCAGGTGAGGTGGAGTGCATCTGTAATCCCAGCACTCCCTCCCAGAAGCTTTCAGGCAGCACACAGGCAGAAACAAGAGCGACTCAGACGTACAAAGTGGAGAGAGAACCAACTCCCCAAAGTTGTCCTGGGAGTAGTCTGTGGCACGTGTGCACCGGCACATACACATGCCACACAGACACATTCACACAAACAGACATACACTCACACACACAGATATGCACTCACACACACAGACACACAGAGACATATACACACAAATCATACATACACACTCACACAGACACATGCACATATACACCACACAGAAACATACACAAATCACACATGCACACACTCACACAGACATATACTCACACAGACATACACTCACACAGACACATATGCACATATACTACACACACCACACACACAAATCAGACACACACTATAGACAACATACACACACGCACAAATCACACATACATACATACACTCACACAGACACACAAATCAGAAACACACTATAGACAACATACAGACACACACACACACAAATCACACATACATACCTACACTCACACAGGCACACACAAACACACTTACATACACACCACATAGACCCCCTTCATACTCACACATACTGCACACATACTGTGTCTATACGACACACTCACACTCATACCCATACACACACTATCTCTCTCTTTCTCTCTCTCTCTCAACACACACACACACACACACACACACACACACACACCAATAACAAGAGAAGTATATTGTCCATTCAAGAAGAGATGTTAAAGAAAAAAACAAAAAATAACAAACAAACAAAACCAACCTGGGTCCTGAACTGGGTGGTGGGAAGAGTCACTCATTCACTCGGCAAACACTGAGCGTGTCTTCCAAAGGACCAGGTTCAATTCCCAGCACCCACATGGCAGCTCACAAGTGTCTGTAACTCCAGTTCCAGGGGATCTGACACCCTCTCACACACAAGCAGGATGAACACAAATGTACATTAAATAAGTGAATAAAGTCATTTAAAAGACTGGAAGCAAATTAATCAAATATGGTGACTGAGTAGGAGTTCCCTACGTAGGGGGATTGATTCTAGCTGTGGTCAGGGGGTGTCAACTGACTTCCAGGCTAGCTTTCCCTCTGCCCTGCTGGGTGACTATGAACAATTTTCTCCTTTCATGCACGGAACCAGCTCTGGCACTTTCCAGCTCAGATATTACCTGAAAATAATCAGGCCCAGATGCTCATGGGCAGTTTTATTGGCACAGCTGTTGCTACCCACCCCTGTTCAGGCCCAGCCACCCAAGTTCTCAACCCAGCCCGGGCCCCTCTCCCAGCCGGGGAGGAAGCAGCCCCCACACTCCCTCCCCCTCAGCTGTGGGCTCTGATCTCAAATTAGAGTTATGCCTCCTTTCTCGGCCTGGGTCTGAATCATGAAAAGCTGTCTGCACTGCCTACACCGTCTACACTGCCTACATGTCAGCTACAACCCCAGGAACAAAGAGGCTTCAGGCAGAGCAGTTGCCTGGGCAGCCACTCTAGTCTTGAAGCTTCAATAGGGAAAGGAGGGGACCAAATGGGCTGGTAAAATGGCAGGACCCAGCGACATGTGGGTCACAGGTCCCTTCTATACCAGACAATGATCACTTGTTACAAGGAAGTTGTAGCAAGGGAGGCTCAGTCCTCAGTGGAACACTGGCTCGGCTGGAGCGGCTCCCTCGGCCTCAGAATGGGATGGGCCAGGCTCTCCCCAGGGCTGAGGCGCAGGGACTTCCAGCTGCCAATCACAG
This sequence comes from Tokudaia tokunoshimensis, assembly GCA_036184795.1. NCBI lineage: Eukaryota > Metazoa > Chordata > Mammalia > Rodentia > Muridae > Tokudaia > Tokudaia tokunoshimensis. The sequence goes on from BTHU01000015.1 coordinate 18,931,669, forward strand.
CTGCATCTTAATCCCCATCCCTGTCCACACTACCTTAGCACTCAGGCAGGTAGATCTCTGTGGGTTCGAGGCCAGCCTGGTCTACAGAGAGAGTCCAGGACAGTCAGGGTTATTACATAGAGAAACTCTGCTTCAAAAAACCAGAAGAAAAAAAGAAGAATATTCAAATTATATCAGGTAGCCTTAATATTTATTTATTTTGAGACAGAGTTTCATTGTAGATGGCATGGAGCTCACAGAAATCCTGGTGTCTCAGCCCCTGACACAGGTTGGCATTATAATGGTGATCCACCATACTTGGCTTTCATAACTTTCTTACCTGCTGAGACTGCAATGCAGTAAGCTGTAGGGACGTGCTGTTGTGTAGTTGATTAAGTATCTGACGCAGCACCTTCCTCCAGTCTTAGCCTCCTCAGTGAATTAGGGGACGAGTTACACCCCAGCCTGCCTTTATCCTAGGCGACTGGACAATCAAGAGTGTTCTGTGCTATAGTGAAGGGCACATAGTCAGGGGATTGTTACAGGGGGCTCATTGCGTCTCTTCATTAATCTGGTTCTGAAGAGGTAAAACTCCTGTCCTGATCCCATACCCTCAACCCTCCAGCAGAACCGAGAACTGTGTGCTGACAGAGCCTGTGCACACTGCTCTAGGGCCCTGAGCAGGGAGCAAATCTCAGGTGTAGGATGACAGAGGTGTACCACCTAGAACTGACATCCTAACCCTGCTAGGCAGAGTTAAAGTCTCACTTCTCATTACACCATTGTCCTTCAAGGGCTGTCCTCATCCCGGATCTCCAGGATGGCTTGTAACACCCCCACGACCCCTACCACCCCCACGACCCCTACGACCCCCACGACCCCCACAACCTCCACTTCCAAGGCCTGCAGCTTCAGCACAAAGTCAAGCAGCTCATGAGGGCCTTTCAAAGCACACTGTGACAACCCGGCGGGTCCTTCCCCAGGGACCTCATATTTCCATTGTTGAGTGTTATCAGAGTAAATGTTAAAAATGAATGTTGGGAGTTCAAAAGAAACTTGACCTCACCTTGAGGTAAAGGATTTGGAGACTAGTTTCTTTTTTTAGATTATGTTTGTGTGGTGTGTGTGGTATGAGTGTGTGTGTGTGTGTGTGTGTTGTGGGTATATGTGTGTGTGCTGTGTATATGCATGTGTATGCTGTTTTGTGTATTATGTGTGTGTTGTTTGTGTGGTGTGTGGTGTTTTATTTATTTATTTTGAGACAAGGTCTCACTGAGCTTACTGGTTGGGTCACCCTAGCTGACTAGCAGGCCTCATGGAACCTGTCTCTGCCCTCCCCTAGTACTAGGCTATAGATACACAACACTGCACTCAGTGTTTACGTGAGTTCTGGGAATCCAAGCTCAGGTCCTCATGTCCGTGTAGCAAGCACTTTACCCATCTCCCCAGCCCAAGACACAGGCTTGTCTTAGATGAATTCCTTAAAAGTGGCAAGAGAGGTTGCCTATGCTCACCAGATTTCACGTGGACTCTGCTCTTCAACAAGGTCATTATTTTCTACAGAGTGAGATGATTCAAGTTGATTTACCCACAAATGCCCAGGGAGGTGGCGGTGCGTTTGATGTCCTGGTGTGTGACCTGCAACAGAAACTTGAGTGACTACATTGGGGAGGCTGTGCTCCCTCCCACTGCTCCCAACAGCCCCTGAGGGCAGGTGCTAGGTCTCGCAGAACATTAAAGGGACCCAGAGATGAGTTGCCTAAGGTCACTGTCTTCAGTGTTGGCTGTGACCCAGGCAGGATGATGGGTCTGGAGAATAATGTCCACCAACCAGCTGCCAGACCCTGGCCCAGCAGGTGAGCCCTCCTCTCTGAGGTGAGCTGTGCAGAGACTTAGGCCCGATCTCTAACTGGAAAAGTTTGCAGCTTTTGCTGGCTGACCTCTGACTGGGTGGCAGGTACCTATTGTGAGGCAGGGGCATGGCGAAAAGAAATCAGAAAGACAGGCAAGAACTAAACTCACTCCTACCTGGGTCTCCCAGGCAATGCTGACACCTGGTCTGCTGATTGCTAAGAATCTGAGGAAAGTGATGAACATGAGAGGTCACCACGCAGTCTTCACACTGTGAATTGTGGAGAGCAGCACCCTTCCCTGCGGCAGCAGCTAGCCTTCTAGATCCTTCTTCCGGGGGCCTCTTTAGCATCACTTAGGGCTGCCTTTCTCACCTTTGGAAGCTTTGCCACAGACCCCTTCCTCTGCCTTTCCTCTGTTGTCACCTTTAAAGTTTAATAGCGGCTCCCAGGCTGGGCGTGAGAGGTGGACTAAGGGCCGGTGGTGGTGCCTGGCATCCCAGCACGGGGAAATAGATCGAAGCAGCAGGAGTCGGGAGTTCAAGACCAGCTTCAGCTACATAGGAAGTTAGAGGCCAGCCTAGGCTACACGAGACCGTGTCTTACCCTCCCCAAAACCAGTTCCCGGGGAGAGAACTAACAAACAGGTAGTGAGCAAGATCTATGTTCAGTGTGGATTACATCCGCAAACATAAAACAGAGGGATGAAAGAAGGCAGTTAGGACCACCCAGACCAGGACGAGGCCAAGCCAAAGACGGGTTTGGGTGTGGGGGACAAGAGGAAGGCTGATTGAGCATGAAGAGGAAACAGTCAAGTCAGCTCTCTGGCCCAGCCAAGCAGCCACAGGAGGGGTGAACAGAGTGATAAACACACGGCAGAGGATGCCAGCGAGGGAAGGAGGGTTGCACGCTGCTGGCGCTGGTTCCAGCAGGACACAGCAGCTGCACTTGTGGTTGGCTGGGGCTGAGAGGCGATTTCTGATACCCATTAAGAGAAACCTCAAAAAACGTTCAGTTCCAGGAACTGTATTTCAGAGATTAGCCCACTCTCTTTTTATTGCCTTAAAAAGCGCGCGCGCGCGCGCGCGCACACACACACACACACACACACACACACACACACACACACACACACACACACACACACACGCAAGCACGCAAGCACGCAAGCACGCACGCACGCACATGCACACACACCCTAAGCAAAGCTTTTCTTAAATCCGCTTGTATTCTCTTTAGTGCCTTGAAGCTAAGACAGTTCGTGAAGTGGCTGTCTGTAACTCCTCGGCCTTTGCTGTGCTGTGGGACTGCTAAGAGATGCCTGGATTATACTTTCAGGAACTGAGGCCCCAGATCAACTTAAGGCAAGCCCTTTAATGGCTACTGTTGCTGATCACAAAAATCTCTCAATGGACAAAATTGCTTTTGTTTTCAAATGAATGCTTTTGTATTTCTTATTACAAAAGCTGAACATGTTTTAGTTTTTATTGTTGCTGTTATTGTTGTTTTGTTTTTGTTTTTGTTTTTAAAGCTAATGTCTTATGATGTTGCCCAAACTAGTTTCAAACTCCTGGGTTCAAATAATCCTCCTGTCTCAACTTTCTGAGTAGCTGGGACTACAGAATATACTGCCTTGCCTAGCTATTCTTTGAAGAACTTTAGATTATCAAAAACTGAAAGAGGAAAATTAAAATCCTTCATAATCTTGTGATCAGACTTGAACCCTGTGAATATTTTAGGAACACTGACCCCCCCTTCATTTCTTTCTTCTCCCTCCTCCTTGTAGCTTTATTGAGACAGGTCATGATCCTCCTGTCTCAGCGCCAAGAACTGGGATTACAAGCATGTGCCACTATTCTGGAAACTGCCTGTCTTTTTTCTATAAAAATTCCTGAAAACTGTTGCCTGATCTTGCTTCTTGCTGTTGTCTTGTTTGTTTGTTGTTTTGAGACAGGGTTTCTCTGTGTAGCCCAGGCTGTCTTGGACCTCACTCTGTAGACCAGGCCTGCCTTAAACTCAGAGATCCACCTGCCTCTGCCTCCAGAGTTCTGGGATTAAAAGTATGTGCCACCACTGCCTGGCTACTTTTGTAAATTTTAGCCACTTTACTGATCTTTATAATTGCCTAAACCAGACACATTGGAAGTATACATCAGGCTAGTGCTCTGTAGGCCAGTGCCTTCTGTGTGAGTGTGAAGCCCTGGTCGGCACACAGGAGGACGTGCTGGCACACACCTGTGACCCCACCGCTGGAGGACAGAGACAAATGGATCGAGGATTCACCATCCAGCTATTCTAGCCAAAATGGTGAGCTCCAGGTTCGGTGAGAGACACTACCTTAAGTAATAAGTTTACTTGTGAGATGGCTCACAGGTAAAGGTATTTGCCTTGAAAACCTGCCAATTTAGAGGGGTATTAATCCCAGCACTTGAGAAGCAAAGGCAGGTGGATCTTTGTGAGTCCAAGGCCAGCCTGGTCTACAGAGTGAGTTCCAGGATAGCCAAGGCTACACAGAGAAACCCTGTCTCAGAAAAAAAAAAAAAAAAAAAAAAGAACTTGGTAACTTGAGCTCACTTCTCAGAACCCACATAAAGGTGGAAAGAAAGAAATGACCCCACAGAGTGTCCTTTGACCTCTATATGACCTTGGAGTGCGCTACGCTCTCCATAGTGTACATCATGCACACGCACACACAGTAATTTTTTTTCCCAAAAAGAAAAATAAGATGGAGAAGAGGTTGAAAAAGACATCCTGACTTTAACCCTTGATCTCTACATGTGTTCACCACACACATGTACACACATGCAAATACTCTGCACACGTGTGCATATCACAATAAAGAAGACATTTAACATTTAAAAATGTAAAACATTTAATTTAAATTAAAAAAATTAATACATTTTTTAAAAAAAAGATTGTCCAATCTGAATTGGGAAAAAATATGCCCTGCAAGTTAATAGGAGACCCAAACAAGAAGAGTTCACCTTGCAGGTTAAGTTTCTATTTGCAGTTAAGATAGTTAAGAATAAGTTCCTAGTGTAGGTTAAGGTTTCTGTTTGTAGTTAAAGAATAAATTATTTGTCTTGTGTTAAGTCCTTGCAAGTTAAGGTTTTTATTTGTAGTTAAAAACAAGTTCCTGTTTCTTAGTCTGATGTAAACTGTAAAACGAGTTTCTCAGCTTACACTAAACTTGCCAGGTTATTCACATGATACATCCTTACCCTGTTTCTCTCTTCATCTTCCTACAATGTATAATGGGTGACTCTCTCGCCCCTGTGAATACCTTATCCATTCTATTAAAAGGGCTTCAAGAGGCCAGCAGAAGCAGCTCTCTCAAATCCTGATTTAGGGTGAGACAGCCAGCAGGCCAGTCTCAGGTGAACCCTCAAACACAGCTAGCTTTAATTGGACAATCACAGATTTGCTCTTTTCTCGTGAGTCTCATGCCTAACACTCCGACTTCTATGTGTGACATGGGAGTGTGCCACCTCCTCAGAGAGCATGCCATGTGCACATGCACAATTAAAAAAAGAGACAGGTGGTGGTGGTGGTGGTGGTACATTCCTTTATTCCCAACTCTTGGGAGACAGAAACAGGTGGATCTCTGTGAGTTCGAGGCCAGCCTGGTCTACAGAGTGAGTTCCAGGACATCCAGGGATACACAGAGAAATCCTGTCTCGAAAACCAAAAAGAGTAGGGAAGAGATTGAAAAAAATCTCCTCTGCTCTCTGAAGGCATCACCACACACATGTGCACACTACATATACTCTACATATGCGTGTGAGTACACGGACAATAATGAAAAAATACATTTTAGAAAAAGTTGTCCAATTTGAATTTGGAAGTTGGTTTTGGCACTTCACGCACACACCTATAAAACCACGTCTGCAATCAAGGTCCTGAGCAGGTCTGTCTGCTACTTCTAAGCTTTTCTGCAAACTCCTTTGGCCTGCTTGGCTTGCCCTGAGCCTCTCCCAGTGACTTATGACCAGAATTCCAGGCCAGGTTAGCAGGCGCCCAGCCAAGGCTTGCCTAAGCTCTGTCTCCTAGCCAGAGAGTGCTTCAAGAAGCACGAAGGATTCCTCCAGAAGGTATCTCAGGACCCTCTGTACCTCCTGCTCAATTTTGCTATGAACCTATAACTGAAGAGGAGGAGGACAAGGAGGAGGAGGAAGAGGAGGAGGAAAGTATTTAAGAAGAGAAGCTTGTGTTCATAAAAGGACACCATAAATATACCAAAAAAAGACGTGTATAAGGACAATTATGACACTCATGCAAAGCTTATATAAAGAATGCCTAAGAATTAGGAAAAGTTGAGGAAAAGCAAGTGGGTATCTTGTGTAAATAGAACAGGTGTTGCCAGAAAACACATGAGGACGTTCCACTTTATTAGACACCAAATGTACACACAGATGCCACTCTTCCGATAGGCAAAGAAAACAGGAGGCTTTAATCCAGTATTCTGGAGCGTGCAGGGCAGAGTGGACACTCACTGCCTGCCACAGCTGTCAGCCCCACTCCCTAGGGAGTGCCAGTAAATCACCCTGCCAAGTGTTCTGCTCGGCTGCTCCTGCCCACTTAGGGCTTGTGTTTGTTCTCTTTACCCCAGAGATACTTGAACTCCTGCGTTATTAACAGGGCAAGAGACAGGACAACTCCTTTCCCCATGAGAACAAAGAACCACGAGCAACCCTGGCTGAGGCAGCAGACCAGCCTGGAGTACACAGATATGAATAATTTAAAAACCTCTGTAATCAAGCCACGTAACTTTTCAAGGTCAAATGGATAAGTCGTGGTGTATCGTAATGGGATCTGGCATGGAAAATGAATCACCTCGGCTTCACTTGCAAGCCAGTTTCAAGGGCAGAGCAGTATAATAATGCATCATAACAGCACATAGCCCACTGAGTGCTCACCCAACTGTTTTGGAGGCTGGGAGCCCAGCTTCAGGTCACAGGGCCAGCGCAGCCTCCTGGGAAGGCTCAGGGGTAGGGTGTGGCTTCTGACAGCCCCACAGTAGACTTCAGAAGCTTCTCCAAGTCCACACATTTCCTGCTTTGGTAAGGCTCCAGTCATATTGGATTAGGGCCCATTCAATGACCTTGTTTCAACTTGTGAGTCCATCTCCAAATAAAGTCACATTCTGAAGTACCTGGTTATGGTTACGACTCCTAACACACCTGTCTGAAGGGATACAGTTCAGTCCGTAACAACAATAAAGACAAATATGGCAGCATAAGGAAATGTCTGGAGACCTACAGATATGAGTCCAGGGAAGTGTAAGCAGATGACAAAGGCTAAGCTGGGAATAGTGGCTACCTGTTGGTGGTGGCTGGGGGTGGGGGGTGGAGGAAATGGGTGGGGCCTTAAAATGCCTTGATAGTCTTTCTCTCTCTTTTTTTTTTTTTAGCCTGGGATTCAGTCACAGGGCTAAGCCATTCCCTACCACTGTGCTACACTACCGGCCCTATTCTTGGGCAGGTAATGGGTTTATTTTAATATTCTTTATGATATGAGAGTTATTTCTTGTGTGGGTGTGTATGTCATAGCCTATGGATGTGTACAGCTGTGCATGCAGTTGTATGTGCATGTATGTCCATGTGGAGGCCAGAGGTCTATGTCAAGTGGTGTCCTTGGCTCCTCTCCGCCTTGTTTTAAATAGGGTCTCTAACTGAACCTGGCACTCTCTCATTAGTCAGTCAATCAACCCCAGAAATCAACTTGTCTCCCTTCTCCCCCAAGCTCTGGGATTACAGATCCACCGGACATGGTTTCTCTGTGGGTGCTGGGATCCGAATTGCTTGCACAGCAGGAACATTTCCGACTATTTCCCACAGATTCAAGTGTTTGAATGCTTGGTCCATAGGGAGTGGCATTATTAGGAGGTGTGGCCTTGTTAGAGGAAGTATGTGACTGTGGGGGCGGCCTTTGAGGTCTCCTATGCTCAAGCTATGCCCAGTGTGGCACACAGTCTCCTGCTACTGCCTGCAGCTCAGCACTGTGCCTGCCCACAGGCTTCGTGTTTCCCACCATGACAATAGCTAAACCTTTGCACTCTAAGCCAACCTGAACTAAATGTTCATCTTTATAGGAGTTGCCTTAGCCTTGGTGTCTTTTCAGAGCAATAAAACCCTAAGACAACAACTGAGCCACCTTCCCGGTCCTGTGTACATTTATTTACTTTAGTGGCAGGTAGTCTCATGTCGCACAGGCTGGCCTCCAACCCCTATATACCAAAATGACCTCCCTGAGTGCTGGGATTACAGGCACGGGCTCTGTGCTCAACCCTTGTTATCTTTATTTAAAAGGCTATTTATTTGTGGTTTTTCAAGACAGGGTTTCTATAATATGTATGTATGTATACAAGCATGCATGCATATATGTATGTATGCTTTTTTTCAAGATGAGATGAGGGTTACCCTGTGTAGTCCTGGCTGTCCTGAAAATCTCTCTGTAGACCAGGCTGGCCTTGAACTTGAAGATCCACCTGCCTCTGCCCCACAGTGCTGGGACTAAAGCGACGTGCTCCCACATCTGGCTTTAAGAGGCACTTTATAATAAGTGCTAACTTTCAAAAAAGAAACATAAGGAACTGGAGAAATGGCTCAGCAGTTAAGAGCACTGACTGCCTTTCTTGAGTTCAATTCCCAATAACCACATGGTGGCTTACAACCATCCATATTAAGATACGATGCCCTCTTCTGGGGTGTCTGAAGACAGCTACAGTGTACAGTGTATACATACAATAAATAATTCTTTTTTTTTAAAAAAAAAGAAACATAAAAAGATTGAGGCAGGTATAGACAGCATGTTTGAGTTTGCTGTTGGGGGATAGAGGGAAGGAGAAAAGTCTGAGTGAGGGGAGGGGGGTCTCTTTGTGAAAACTGCTGAGAAGCCACAGGCTCACCCAGGGTCACACAGCTAGTAGGGATCGTTTTGCACCCATGTCCCCAGCCCCACCACACCGTTCCCTCCCTACACAGATGCCGCCTCTTTTCTGAAGTTATTATCTGGGTCCTTGGATGATGGTCATCAGGCTGCACACAGTAGGTGCTTACTGATTACAGGGTCTCCTCTCTGCCCCACTTTCTACTCTATTGCATTCACATATCAGGTCTGAGTCCTGTCTGCCTCTCTGGCCAAGTGCAGGCCTCCACGGTGATCACAATCTGCTGGGCTGAGTCCTGAGTTTCTGAGCTGACCCTAGGAGAGGAGCTGGCCTGTCACCCTAGAGAGAATGTCACTGGCTCCCCTGAGTGCCAGAACCAGTGGTGTAGGGTTAGGGTTAGGGTTAAGGTTAGGGTTAGTGTTAGTGTTAGGTTAGGGTTAGGGTTAGGGTTAGGGTTAGGGTTAGGGTTAGGGTTAGGTTAGGGTTAGGGTTAGGTTAGGGTTAGGGTTAGGTTAGGGTTAGGGTTAGGGTTAGGGTTAGGGTTAGGGTTAGGGTTAGAGTTGTCATTGAGGCTGTGTCCAGACATAGCCCCACCTGACCCCACAGCTGTTCTGGAATCTTGCATTTGGTGTAGTCAACTGGAGAGTGTGTGATCCCAGCTCATCATTCCCCACAGTGACAGGCCAAGGTCAGTTTCTGCACCACCTATCCATCAAGATAAAAGAAAACCATACCATACCCTGCTTCATTCACTGGCTTCATGACGTGCAGGGTTGCGAGAGGCAACCTGCGAGTCTCTTCCCGTAAAAGACTCTCAATTTTTTCGAAAAATTTCCTTAGAGTCTACAAAGCTCATCAGTTGAAAACAGACACCTGTTTTACTTTGCTTAAACTGGAGTTCTTAGCTTCCCAGCACCTGCAGGAGTCAAAAATAGACAAAGCCAGGGAAGAGAAATTCTGGGGCTTTCCAAACCCTAGAAGAGAGCACTCGGTGACATTGGGGTGGCTTGCACAGTTGCCACTGGCCTCCAGAGAGTCTGAAAAACAGTCTGAGGAAAATACATGGATAACAGTATGACAAGGGATGTATGTGTACGTTGTTTAAAAAAAAATCAAGAAATTTTAATCAACCTAAACATTCAGAAATTGAAGAATGCCTTACTACTGTGTGCATTCGATTAACTACCATGAAGCCATTGAAGTAATATTAGTCAGCTGTGGGACCCACATCTGTAGTCCCAGACTTGGGGGACTGAAGCAAGATCAAGGGACTTTGATATCAGCCTGGACTATGGAGGAAGACATTGTCTTAAAAAAAAATTGCATTGCTAGACAGTGGTGGTGCAGGCCTTTAATCTAGTGCTTGGGAGGCAGAGGCAGGTGGATCTCTGAGTCTGAGGCTAGCCTGATCTGGTTCCAAGACAGCCAGAGCTACTCAGAGAAACCCCCATTTCAAGAAATAAAACAAAAAAATCACGTTGTAGGATTTGGGGAGTACTTATAACAATGCCAAAGTGGTATAGTAATTGCAGCTTTTGTTGTTGTTTTTTGAGGTAGAGTCTCACTATGTAACTCTACCTAGCCTAGAACCAGATTTGTAGACTAGACTAGCCTCAAACTCATAGAGATATACCTGCCTCTGCCTCCCCAAAGCTCAGATTAAAGGCATATGCCATGTGGCTCTGTGACTAACATAAATTATAGATAAATCAACAGACAGACACACATTTATGTGCAATGAATAGGAAGAAATATGTTGTTAGTATTTGCCCCTGGGCAGTGGGGTAATAGGTGATTTTTGTCTATTAGTTTTTATAATTGAAGAGATACATTATACCTTTGTCTTTTTAGACTTTTCAAGACATTCAAGATTTAAATATATATTTAAACATATATATATATACAGTGGCTCACTATGTAGCCCAGTTTGTCCTGGAACTTAAATTGATCTACTTGTCATCATGTCCATTGACATTCAAGATTTTAAATAAACACACACACACACACACACACACACACACACATATATATTCAGAGGCAGGATATATATATATATATATATTCAGAGGCAGGACTGTTGGACCGTGAGATTATTCTACTTCTAGATCTTTCTTTGTGTCTCTATGTCTCTCTGTCTCTTTTTCTCTGTGTGTTTCGGTCTCTGTTTCTGTCTCTCTGTCTGTGTGTGTCTCTCTCTGTGTCTCTGTCTTTCTGTGTCTCTGTGTGTCTCTCTCTGTCTCCCTCTTCCCCTCTCCCTCCTTCCCTTGTTTTGGTGGTTGGGGGGAGTATACGCCAAGCACAAGCTGTGCACTGTGCCCCAGGTGTTCTGTTCTTGTGTGTCCCCCACACCATACTGCATTTGAAAATGCAGTAAGAGAAATGTACAATGCATTTATGACCTCTGAGCACTGCATCCAGGTTTCTGGACTTGGTGTCAGATGATGGCACACACAGGCATCCCAGCACTCAGGAAGTGGAGGCAGGAGCACCAGGAGTTCCAGCTTAGCTCATCTTAAGCTTCATAGTGAGTTCAAGGCCAGCCTAATCTATAAAACATATTGTCTTGAACAAGCAGGCAAACAACACCCTTCCTAAAGGGAGAGGTGTGGGAGTGAGAGTCTCAGCATCCCTGTAGATTGTGGACCTGCAGAAAGAAACAGCCTGGCTGTGACTTAACAGTTGGGAACCCCTGGAGGGCTCTAAAGATCTAATCATAGAGGTCCCCTCTCTAATTCAAACAAGGGTATTTGGGAAGGCCTTGTGCCAGAGCTCAAGGTCAGGAGGAGGGTGCTAACTTATCAGCAACCATGGCTCTGAGGGGCCGTCAGTATGACCACAGCTATGCAGGGACATCAGTGTGACTGGCTGTGAAGGACCTTCAGGCCTGCTTGGTAAGAACAGCATTTACCCACGCATCCTACTCATGGCTCTGCTGTATGTCTTTCTGGTCTGGCCTCTATGGATGAAATGAGAAAGAAAGACTATTTCCCTAGTTAAAGCTGTCTCTAAGGGCAATATACAGAAATAAGGTCCCTAGTCAAACCTTCAGATTCTATTATTTGGGACTGTTGTCAAGCATTGGCCCCTATCCCTTTTCTATCTTCTAAACCCCTCACCAGTGGGAAAGACACTGTGAAGAACAGTCCATTTTCAACAGCCCTGTCTCTATCCCCGGAGCTCTTTATCCTGTTGAAAATTGGTCACTCTGGTTTCTGGAAACCTACAGTCATCCTGCCCTGACTTTTATGGACAGAAAATCCTGGCCTACCTTCTAGGGCAGAAGAAAGATGTGGCAGTTAGCAGCCTGGAGATGGCTAGACCATCTTCTATGGGGTCTTCTGTGTTCAAGCCTTCCAGAGGGAAGCACCCCGGTTTTTCCCAGGACCTGGAGACCAGTGAATGGAGGTGGCCAGGCCAGCATATGACTTTTATAATTACAGGCACCATGCTTAGAAGAGTTGAATGCTCTGGTGTCATTGAAATTCTTGATAATTTGGGGGACGGTAAACTGGCCTTGAACTCTCTGTAACCCAGGCTGGCCTGGAACTTACAATCCTCTTGCCTTAGCCTCCTGGGTGCTAGGTTTATAGGAATGTGCCACCATGCTTGGCTCTTAATTATTGTTTTAAAGATTGTATTTATTTTTATTTCATGTGCATCGGTGTCCTGCCTATCCACAGCTTATGTGAATTGCCAAATTCCCTGGAACTGGAGTTATAGACAATGAAGTCGTCATGTGGATGCTAGGAATTGAACCTGGGTCCTCTGAAAGAGCAGTCAGTGCTCTTAACCACTGAGCTATCTTTCCAACCCCAACTCTTAACTATTTTTTATAAAAGGGCCAGACACTGTAGTGAATAGACTTGATCCCAGCACTAGGGAGGCAGAGGCAGGCCTTGAGTTGGAAGATAGCATGTTCTACATAGTGAGTTCTAGGTCAGTTAGGACTAAAGAAAGAAAGAAAGAAAGAGGGAAGGAGCAAGGGAAAGGAAAAGAAAAGGAAGGGAAAGAAGGAAGAAAGGAGGGAGGGAGGGAAGGAAGGAAGAAGGGAAGGAAGGAACCCAGAGTTTGGCGTAGAGCTGGGTGGATTGGATACACAGCTTACTCAGGCCCTGGTCTGCTGCTTGGCACCATAAAAATGAATGAATGATGAAGGTGATCCTTGCCTGTGTTTCTCTTGTTTCTTGCCTCCCCACGTGACCTTTCCTTCTCACACTTGCTCCCACCATGATCCCACCTGCCATGTTGCAATGGAGGCAGAGGGTTTTCACCAAGGCTGAGAAGAAACTAGCACTATGCTCTTGAATCTATGGAATCTTGAACTAAGTAAACCTCTTGTCTTTATAAAGTTCCTAGCTTCAGGTATTCTGTAATAGCAACTAAAAACCTGCTAATATGCGTCACTCCACACCTCTTTGCATTTTGTCATGTCTTAGCTATTTGCATATCTTTGCCATTCAGTATCTTAGCTACTTTTCTACCATTATGGCAAAATACCATGAACAAAGCAACTCATAGGAGAATTTATTGGTGACTTATAGTTCAAAGATGAGACCGTTATCACCATGTCAGGTAGCACGGGGTGGACAGGCAGTCAGGCATAGCTCTGGAGCAGGAGCTGAGAACTTACGTCCTTACTCACAAGTAAGAAGCAGAGAGAGCTAACTGGGAACAGTTTAGGCTTTTGAAAACACAAAGTCCATCCTGAGTGACACATTTCCTCCAACAGGGCCACACCTTCTAATCCTTCCCAAACTATTCCAGCAACTAGAGACCAAGCATCCAAATGTATGAGCCCATGGGAGCATTCCTATTCAACCCACCACATATAGTTACACTGTGAACTTCCCCCAAACAGGCAGCAGCCCCCTGAGCAGTAGGGCGCCTGGCACTTGGTAGACCTAACTGCTGAAGAGTAATATGTAGTCACGTTTTCAGCGCGAAGAAAGGCGAAACGGTGACTCCTGACTGTAAACAGTTGGATTTCATCAGGAACGAGTATGAGAACCAACATGATCATGATTTCCTTTGACTGAACTACACGGCTCCATCTCTCGAAAGGCACTGTCTTGTGAATACTTCCTGCTGCTTGGCACTCTTCAGTGATCTCCTGTTTAATCTCACAGACATTACCCCTGTTTGGGAGCCTCAAAGAGCTTTGTAGGGTCTCCTGCAGCCAGGTGGAAGGATGGGGAGCTCCATGGGCCTCTGCCTTCAAAGACCTCTTCACTGGTGTTTTGGACTTGGGGAAGGGCCAGGGAAGAGTGACTGAGTAGAGGCCTGGATCAGCTTCCCATACGGAGCTGACAGAATGATCGGGGTCCACAAGCGGAGGATCTCAGTGGAGACTTAAAAACGTCTTTTAAATCACACACACACACACACACACACACACACACACACACACACACACACGTACATGTTAGAGAGGCTGAAGAGATGGCTCAGTATAAGCTTGATTACCAGAATCCATGCTGGGCCGCTCACAACTGCCTGTAACTCCAGCTCCAGGGGATCTCCCTCCTCTGGCCTCTGCTGCATGCACACACATGGCATACATCCACACAGACACACAGAGATATAATAATAATGACGACGACAATGATGATAATAAACTTTTAAAATATGCGTTAGAAAATGCCGGGCTGTTTTCTGGTGCTGGAATTTGAATGTAGATCCTCATGGATGCTCGACAAGCTACATCCTTTTCTCCTGCCTATAAAATCTTGACCTAGTGTGGCACATGTACAATGTGGTAAAAAGAGAATTCTGTGCTTTTTTTTTTTGGCCTGTGATCACTGCCTGTGTGATCTTGTCCGAGTTCCTGAACACTTTCCACTTTCCATCCATCTTTCTTCCTCTCCCTGACTTTTTCTTTCGTTCTTTCTTTCTTTCTTTCTTTCTTTCTTTCTTTCTTTCTTTCTTTCTTTCTTTCTTTCATCTTGCCATGTTCCTCAAGCTGGCCTCAACCTCCTGAGCTAAAGGGAATCCTCTTGATTCACACTTAGCAGAAGGTGAACTCAAAGCCCACATAACCGTTTGGACTTTTTATAACCCACCAGCTTCCCAATAATGACACAGAGACCTTTCATTTTATTTTTTAAAGATTTATTTATTTTATGTATGTGAGTACACTGTCACTCTCTTCAGACACACCAGAAGAGGGCATCAGATCCCATTACAGATGGTTGTGAGCCACCATGTGGTTGCTGGTTACTCAGGACCTTTGGAAGAACAGTCAGTGCTCTTAACCACTGAACCAACTCTTCGGCCTGAGACCTTTTATTAATTAGGAAAGCTTTAGGCCTTAGCTTAACCCAGTTATATTAATCAACAGCCACCTTGTGGCTCGTTATCTCTTCTCAATTTCACACGCCTGACTTCCTCTGTGTCTGTCTAGAGAAACTCCAACCTCAGACAACTCCCAGAGTTCCGATTGCTCTGTCCCACCTTTTCTCTCCTGGATTTACAAAAGGTGACGCTTAACAATACCAAAGCCCTGCCTGCACTCAACTCCCTGCTGGGCACAGAAATCAGCATTTGAAAAATATACACAGTGCACAAAAAGATCACCCCAACATTGTCACTCTGACAGTGATGGTTGGACTTGCCCCTAATCAGCAGGAATTAGTCTAAAGAGATCTATACCACTTTCCCCTCTAGCTGTCTTTCTCTCCTAACCTAGTGTTTGGGGGGGGGGATTAGAAGGGAGGTAGATCTGCATCAAAAGGCACTGATTCCTTTGAGCAAGTAAGAGCTTTCTGTAGTTGCTTCCTTTAACAATAGAATATTTGATACCATGTTGTATTTCCTCAGCTTTGAAGAACAGCTTTTCTTAAACGCTGGGGAGATTTTACAGTCATTACTCAAGTCAGAACTTATTTTTAACTGGGACACAGAAGGACCATTCTGGGTTTTTTGTTGTTGTTTGTTTGTATGCGGTGTATGCATAAAACACTTATATCACTTGTTTGTTTTGTCTTGTTTTTAATACTCAAAAGAACTAAAGATGAAAACACAAGTTGATGAGATTCCCTCATTGTGAACATTTTCCTGAAACCATAACCTTTCATATTAAGCAGACTCTGCAATTTATTGGATAGTTTAAAAGCAACCACATTTGAGTTGATATATTATCACATAAATACAGTGGTTTATTTACAGAATGTTGTCCATTTCCCCTTCAGAAAATGGGATTAGACGAGGTAGTAGTGTGATTTAAGTGTGGTGGCACACTCCTCTAATCCCAGCACTCTAGAGACAGATGCAGCTCGGATTTAAGATGCCAGCTGGTCTACAGAGGTAGACCAGCCAGTCTGTCTAAAGGTTCCTCTGAACCATTCATTCTTTTGTAGAAAGTTAAAGTCTATACTAAAAGGTTATGATTCATGGAATCTGTTTGCTGTGGAAATAGAATCATGGTTGGAGCTGATGTTGGCAATTTAAGACCTGCTAAGTGAGTGAACAAAATTTGCTAATATCAATTAATGACCTGCATGCATTTTCTTTACCCTGACTCATTCCTTACTGGTAGGATCAATCTTTTCAGTATTTGGATTCTGGTTCAATGAGCCAGAAAAGTAACTTTGTAGTATCAGAATGTCATCCAACTGTATATTTACTTTATTGTAAATAATGGTGAACAGTGGTCAATAAATAGTTTTATATTTCTTTAAAAAAAAAAAGAAGGGAGGTAGAGGTATAAGGACCCAATAAAATCGCTAAAAACAAAATGGCAACAAAAAGTGATCAAGTCCACCTGCCGCCCAGAAGCAAGAGAAGAACTGTCTATATAAAAATAGCTGGCTTCAGCACCTGCAGTCAGGTTTTTTGTTGTTCACAATGGGAGCTCATTCCCAGTGGCAACCTCTTCCTTCTGCTTTCACTCCACAGGAGGCGTTGGATGGCCTTAGGCCCCAGGAGGCCTGCCTTTCTCCTGCCCTCACTTAGGCCGTTTATTTTCCTTTAATGCCACTTCACCCACAGATTGCCCCATTTTTTTCAGTTTCAACCTCTATCCTGACCTCAACTTCTCATTTCCCTTGCTCAGTTCCTCCAAGGAAAACCACCTTCTACCCATGCACACTGACCGAGTGGCCATCACCACGCAACACATACCACACAGATGCCCCAACACACTCACAGAAAACATCGCAAGACACTCACCAGACACATAGATGATTCCTCTGGCCTTGGGTGGAGACGAGGCACTCTGCTGTGCTCTGCTCGGAGGATTGGAACAGTCCGTGTGATTGTCTCCTTCCTTAAGAGTTAATCTAGTTGGACCTGTCAATCACTTAGCTAAAAGACCACCACTCAGAAAGGCCAGTTCACAGAGGCCAAACCAAGATGGGAGGAATAATTATTCCCTTAACAAGATGGTGTGCTTTTCTTTCTGGAAGCCCCGCCCCCTCAATACGGTTGGTTAAGGAGCCTCTGCCACAGCTTGGTTAAGTCTACACACTTTTAAATAACTAAGAAAAGTGTAACTTTTCTTTTATTCTTTCTATTTTCCCCCACCACCTCAAAGCAAACAAACAAATAAACAAACAACCCCTTAGCTTTCTTTGCCTGATGCTGGGGTCTCCCCCTCTTTCTCTGACACTCCTCTTTCTGCATGCACATCTGCTTGCCGCCCTCCACTGCACAGGACTTTACTTCTTCTCCGTCTTCCTGTTTGCAGCAGCTGCTGAGATTTGTAGCTTGTCTGCTCTGTTGTTTTTCTCTTAAATGCAGGTTAAAAAAATTGTCTGCAAGCTTCCTTTTAAGTCTTAGTCTAAATTTTTTAATTCATTAATTTATTCCTAGGCAGTGTTTCACTATTTAGCCCAGCCGCTCTCAAACTCTGAGATCCACCTGCCTCTGCCTCTGCCTCTCCAGGGTTGGGATTGAAGGAGTGCGCCACCATGCTCAGCTTTAAACTCTTTTATTAAGATCAATAAAAAGTAATCTTGGTTTTACCAATAATAGAACACACATATGTTACGTGCAGTACGTATCACAAACATACTTTAATAGTACAACACATGCCACGCGCAGCCTTTATTGTGCAGTACATATATCACACACACGTGACACACGTATGTCCCACCTCTCCTCTTACCCCTTGGGTTTCATGCCCATCTGCTTGATGGGTGAGGAGCTGCAGAGTTGAAGTCTTGCTTCGCTTCTGCCTGCTTCCAGCTGCTCAGACCCACCAAATACACTTTCAGAGCAGAGGAGGTTGCCACAGGGACCTCCCTGTACACAGGGAGCCTGTACCTTCTTCCCAGACTGTCCAGATGGCCTGCCTGAGGGGACAAGCTACAGAGAGTATGAGAACAGAGTCTCTCTGGGATTCTCAGTTCCAAAGCTGACCTCAGAGGCAGGGTTCCCAGGCCACCAGAGGGCTATTTTGGGATACTTGCCCTGGCCCCACCTCCTCTAGCAGAGCAGGGTTGGCCAAAGTACTTGGTATTTGTGGGGATCCTGTGCCCTCTTCTCCTCAGGCTCGCTCCTGAGGCCGTACCGCACTTGGCTGTGGAGCTATTTACCCATGGGGAGGGTCCTCAAACCTTCCCTAGAGGAAGATAGGAGACAGGTGTTGCCTTCCTCTAGGTCAGGGGCTCTTGTAGCTTTGCCACTGAGAAACTTCTAAAAACATTTGCAGGTCAAATAGAGATTGGGATGGGTGATGGCTTTTGCAGTAGGTAAGGCAGTGTGGCCCCTTTCCTTTGGGGAGCTTACTCCATGGGGGCTGACATCTACCTGACAATGCCCAGGTTATATAACCAGAGTAACCCTGAGGTTGCAGGGAGCTGCCCCCAATATGTACCAGCAACTGTGATCCTAAACTACCCCCATGTGACTCTCCAGTCTCCTGACACGGCCCACAACAGTTCTAAAAGCTTTCCTGGCTTCCCCTCTTGCTGTCTTAGGAAGCCTCACTGGACTATCAGGGCAATGGAGTAATTAAGGCTTTTCTCTGGGGTGTCAAAAACCTCTGCCACTTAAGAGGAGGATCAAGCCGTGGTCTGCCAGGTCAGCACCTGTGGATGAGAGAGAGGAACAGGGAAGGGGCCTCACCTGCAAAGATCCCAGAGTGAGTCTTTGAAAGGCAGTTTGGGAAGGATCTGAGCCGCTGAGGAGTAATGTGCGGGTAAGCATGTGCTGAACATGCCTGGAGCGCGCACACTGCAAGCTGAGACCTGCCCTGTGACCACAGCAAGTGGTACAACTAGGGGACCTTTCCTTCCCTGTGAATGTGATCAGTGAACTTCTGAGAAGCCTGCAGACTGGTTCATCTGCAGTTAACAGGAGCCTTTCCTGTGACTCCCCAGGGCAGGGCTTTCTTCTAATGTTCCTTTTGTAGCACAAGAGATACTTTATTTGGGGCGCCTCTGGCACATCAAAACAAACATACTAAAACATGCTTGCAACCCATATATATATATATATATATGTATAAATATATATATATATATATTTGCTATGTATAGCAAATTTGCTATGTATAGCAAATATATATGTGCTATGTATAGCATATATATGTGCTATGTATACATATATAGTACATATATATGTGTGTGTGTGCTTTAAACTTTTTAAAAGAATGTTGAGACAGTGGTTTAAGAAACTGTTAAGCTTTCTTCCTTTCTTTCGTTCTTTGTTTGTTTGTTTGTTTTATCAAATATAGTCTAACAGGAGTCAAACTGAAAAAGGAAACTTCAGTTGAGAAAATGTCTCCATCAGATTGTCTAGTAGGCAAAAGATCATTGAGTATTTTCTTGAAAAAAAAACCTAATTGGGAACAAGGACCTTCAGCGTTTGGACATGCAGATTCCCAATAAAAGCATTAGAACCATTCCCCAACACACTTGTTCTTGCAGAGGACCTGAGTTCAATTCCCAGCACCTACATGGTGGCTTACAACCATCTGATCCAGGGATCTGCTGCCCCTCTTCTGACTTCTGTGGTACAAGGCATGCACATGGTGCACATACATTCAGGCAAAATATTCGTACATATAAAAGAAGATAAGTAAAAAGAAACTGGCTAACAATAAATACTAACGGACTTTTAATCAGCTCAGATTTTTCAGTGGCCCTGATGTATATATAGTTCAAATTCTTAGAAAATGAGGAAGACCACAAAGTTTCTAAGTGTGATGTTATTTCCTGAATACTCAATGAATTAGTTTACAAGCCGGGTAGAAAATCGTTAGTAACTTAGTATCAGGGCGTGGTAGGGATGCTTACAGCACAGAAAAGCCCAAGCACTCCAGTATAGCACTAAGGTCTTTCTCCCTAATTAGTGAAGTGTTCTTTTTTTTTCCTCTTAGGATTTGACTGTGTAGCCAAATTCGAATCTCTAAGAGCCTGCTGAGGGAGTTCCTGACAGGGATTGTAGCAGAGCCCTAGCCATCAAGCAGGAAGAGGGAATCTTAGAAGAGGGGCTGCTCTCCTAGAGGACTGTCCCTGCCCCAGCTTTGTTCCTGAAGACTCCTAATTTTAGATCAAGCAAAGGCTTAATCTCTTTTTATATTTGTATCTGTAGTGTGGCCCCTTTGTTCTACCGCAGCCTTTCGCCTACTCGCTGTTTATCTTCTTGTTTTATCTTCGTTGCTGGTGGGCTCCCTGGCCAGCAGAACTGAGTAGATCTTACCCAGCAGGGCGGAACCATGGTCTCAGTAAGGTCCTGGGCTCTGCTGGGTCCTTCCTGTCCTCCAGGCTTTGGGGGGTGGGGGAGTCCTTGATCTTGAATCCAAGCTGTGAGGGTCTGTGGGTGGCCCAGCTTCAAAGTGAGAACTCCCTAAGTTTTGCAAGTGAGTCAACCCAGGAGGCTTCCTGGAAGCTGCGGGACTCCTCAGCAGAGCCTCTTTCTGAGCGTCATGTGAGGAGGGCCTGGGATCCAGATCATCAACAGGGGAGGCATAAACCGAGCGCAGCGCATTGAGTGGTGTGATCTGTGAACAAACGGGCGAACCGAAGGTTTGATGTTGGGGGATGGAGCTCTAAAAACAAACAAACAAACAAACGGACACATGTATTACATGATTCCATTTAAGTAAAAGCACTCAGATGCTTTGCGTACACTTATGTGTAAATAAGGGAGTAGAAAGGTCTATGTTCTTTTAAGGTCGAAGCATGCTCATCAAACCAACAGAGCAAACTAAAAATTAAAATGGAGTCAGGATAAAAGTCAAACCTAAGCTAAGTTATTATCCTACTCTTGGAGAAGTCAATACGAGAGAGTTCACAAACAAGTCTTTTTCATTTGGAATGAAAATTAAATTCCCTCCTTTAATCCCAGCATTTGGGAGGCAGAGGCAGGAGGCAGGAGGCAGGAGGCAGGAGGCAGAGGCAGGAGGCAGGAGAGACGGGTAACCTCTATGAATTTGAGTCCTCGCTACAGAGTGAGTTTCCGGACAACCAGTCTTTCAGACAGCTTTCCTTCTAGGCTCCGCCCCACAGTTACCTAGCAACAGTCAGGTGTGCTTGACTCACTATAAAAAAGATTCCTTGCCCCCTCCTCTCTCTCTTGTTCTCTTACCCTCTCTGTCCCTTCTCTCCCCGTTCCCCCATCAATGTGTTCCTAGCCAGCCTTTCTCTTTCTCTGCCTTTCTTTGTCTCTACTCCCTCAACTCCCCTCCCCATGCCCTAAATAAACTCTATTCCATATTATATCCGTGACTGGTCCCTTAGGGGGAAGGGATGCCTCAGCATGGGACTGAAGCGCTCCTTCCACCTCCATACCGCACCTCTACCAAACGTATCCCAGTTCTCTCTCTCTCTCTCTCTCTCTCTCTCTCTCTCTCTCTCTCTCTCTCATAAAACACAACAGCCTACGCAGAGAAACCCTGAATATTGAATTTTCTTTTAAAAATCTAAATAATTCTTAGAGCTTGGAGAAGGGGTGGGGTGGGGTTGGGTGCTACTGCGTGGAGTGAAAGATTTAACTTTCTGCTTTTCAGTTATCTTCTAAGTAAGTTAAGCACAGTAAAAATAGTGACAGGAGGAACTTTCAAAGAATTAATTGGCCTGATAGACAGGATTCTCTACCGTCTAGGTCTCACTGTAGCCTTGGCCGGCCTGTAACTCCAAGATCTGCCTGCCTCTGTCTCCCAAGGGCTGAAATTAGAGGTGAGGCCCACGACACCCAGCAGTGTTTTGTTCATTAAAGGCAATTTAGTGTCTGTAAAGATTAGCTCTAAATAAAATCCATTGCCTAAGCTTGTAGGAAAAAGAATGCTCTCAACGGAGCTGCCTTGAGTGTCCTAGGAGTAGATCCCACTAGAAAGACAGCCTTGGCTCCTGGGAGAAAGGAAGGAAAGTGGGAATGGTCTGTGTCCTGCACACAGTACCCAGGGACTGTGCTGGGTGTAATGAGAATCCCTATATTCCCCCAAGTCAGGTTAATAGTTTTACAGATGCTGGAAACAAGTAAGTTAGGGAACACTGAGAAGCAGACTGTCAGGGGCTGCATGTAGCTCAGTGGTAGAGTGGATATTTACAGGGCATGAGGCTTTGGGTTTGAGCCTCAAAAAGTAAACAGTAAGCAACCTTTCTTGGGAATGCTGGGATTTAGGTCATATAACCCTCAAAGCGGCTACAAGGCTGTTCCAAAGCTGCCTTACTTCACAGTGTGATATTACAGTCTCAGTAAGGATAGCAAGTTTTATCAGCCATGACCTCCAGCTGGAGAAAAGGGTACAAAAGTGACTGAAGGCCTTGGTGCATGCCTTTGATCCCAGTCTTCATGAGGAAGAAGCGGGAGGATCTCTGAGTTAGAAGCCAGCCTGGTCTACAGAGACTCTAAGAGAGTCAGGGGATATTGGGAAGCGGGGGTGGGGGTGGGAGCGCCTCGGGGAGAGCAAACAGCTGAGTAAGCTAGTCCCAAGTCACATGGTCTGGCAAGCTCTTAGACATGGTGACCTTGGTCTCCTTTCTGTCCCCATTCTTTTTGGTCCCTCCATCCCCACTGCAAGCATGAGGAGATACTATCAGATGTTATCAGATGCTCTGCAGAGCTGGGAGGGAGAAGGCCATCTTAGAGGCTCCTGGGGGCACTTTAGCATTTCTCAGGTCCAGGAGATAGATGATTGTCACACAGCTAGAGGAGCAACATGGCCACCGGAGTCGGAATGACAGATGCTCTTCAGAGTCAGGAAGTCACAGGGAGACTGGGATGAAGACTGCAAGTGCCTTGACTTTATTTAGGAACAAAAAGAACTCACATTGGAGTAGAGTAAACCCCAAACCCAATAAATAATATCCTTGTTAAAGAAAAAAAGATAACTGCTTAATGTACTTTCTATTGCTGAGATAAACACCATGACCACAAGCAACTTGGGGAAGAAAAAAAATGTACTTCATCTTACAGTTTATAGTTCCTTGGGAAAGAAAGATAGGACAGGAACTCAAGGCAGGGACCTGGAGGCAGGAGCTGATGCAGAGGCTTTAGAGGGTGCTGTTTACTGGCTTGCTTCCCATGGCTTGCTCAACCTGATTTCTTATACTACCTAGGGCCACCTGACTGGGGATGACATCACCCACAGTGGGCTGGGCCTTCCCATATCCTTCGACAATCAAGATAATTCCCCCATAGGCTTGTATACAGACAATATGATGAGGATAATTCTTCAAGTAAGGTTCCTTCTTCCCAGATGACTCTGGTTTATGTCAAGTTACAAAACAAAAAAAAACTAGTGGGTACATGCCTTTAATTCAAGCTCTTGTGAGGCAGAAGTAGGTAGATCTCTGAGTTTGAGGCCAGCTTGTTCTTAAAGTAGTTCCAGGACAGCCAGAGCTACATGGAGAAACCCTGTCTCAAAAAGCCAAAGAAGAAAAATCAAACAAACAAACAAAAACCCAAAAACTGAACAACAACAACAAAACCCATAACTACCCAGCACAGGAACTCAAGGAAGCTGGAAGCTCTGTGAGTGTGTGTGTGTGTGTGTGTGTGCGCGCGCGCGCGCGCGTGCTGGAGGCAGGGGTGAGGTTGTGAACCAGGGATGGCCAGCAGCCCACAGCTACAAGATGAAAGGGAGGATGTGTATGTAGAGCATCCTGCTAACAGCTCTGCTAACTCCTTGACTTAGGGCTTCTAACTTCCAACACTATGAGAGAATGGATTCTTGTTGTCTGAGGCCACGCGCTTTGTGGGCAAGCATTTGATGACTCAGGGAAGCTAATTTGGCTGAGTTGCTTCATAGGTGCTTGGGCAATCAAAGCCAGAAACAGTAATTACTGTCAACACGTCATGTGCACCGGTAATGGGCCAGAGGATTTTATCTTTGACCCTAATGTATTTTTTTATCCTCTTGGATAATAATAGAGCCTGCCAGTCAAATGAGTGCATTATACAAAACCCAGAGAGGTTAATAATGAAGGTAGAATCTATGCAAAGACACCTTGAACTGCAAAAGTGGACTGAACTTTGAAAGTTGCACCCGAACAAGGGCGGTCTATAACTTAGTGCAGGGGGAAGACTTCTCACTCTGAAGACGGCTCATGTAACAAAGACACTGCCTGGGTGCTGAGTAGGATACCCTATAGTTACTAAAAAAACTGAGTCTCATGGGACAGATCATGAAGCAGAAAACCAGTATTTTATGGGCCTCTGGGCTAATCAGGCCACATCTGGAGCTCTGTTCAGCCCTGGGTGCCACGCATCTGGGACTCTAGGCAGGAGAGTGAGGGGTCTAAACTGTAGTACAAGGGATGGCCAGGGCACCGAGGGGAAGGCACTTCACTGGAAAGGGAAGGCAGGGAAAGGTGGGACATATTTAAATTCTGAGTGGTCTTTTTGTTTTGTTGTTTTGGAGACAGGATCTCACTGTGTATCTCTGGATATCCTGGAACTTGCTATGTAGACCAGACTGACCTTGAACTCACAGAGATCTGCCTGTCTCTGTACCCAAAAAGGCATGTGCCACTACGTCCAGCCTGAGTAGCTTTTGTGAATGAATCAGTGGGAAGAGGCCAATTGTGTAATGCTCAGGAGAGAATGAACCCATGGTTTCAGGATGGGCATATGACACAGAGTTAGCCAATCAGAGCTACAGTGTTGGGTTCCCTTTGGTTGTAACAGTCTGTTGAAAAATAGTCTTGAGATCCAAATAAGAGCCGGGCGGTGGTGGCGCACACCTTTAATCCCAGCGCTTGGGAGGCAGAGGCAGGCGGATTTCTGAGTTCGAGGCTAGCCTGGTCTACAGAGTGAGTTCCAGGATAGCCAGGGCTACACAGAGAAACCCTGACTCGAAAAACCAAAAAAAAAAAAAAATTAGAGATCCAAATAAGATCTACTGTTGTCCATCACGGGCATTTGGCTGTATCTATCAGGTAGACAATTCTTCCATAGGTTATCAATCACTTCACTGCCGAGTAAGAACCTGCAGTTTTCAGAGGGCAGCAGGCTATAGCGAATGGACCCTGTCTGTCTTAGGGTTTTACTGCTGTGAACAGACACCATGACCAAGGCAATTCTTAAAAGGACAACATTTAATTGGGGCTGGCTTACAGGTTCATAGGTTCAGTCCATTATCATCAAGGCAGGAACATGGCAGCATCCAGGCAGGCATGGTGCAGGAGGAGCTGAGAGTTCTACATCTTGTTCCAAAGGCAAGCAGGAGAAGACTATCTTCCAGGTAACTAGGAGGAGGGTCTCAAAGCCCACCCTCACAATGATACACTTCCTCCAATGGGGCCATGCTTACTCCAACCAGTGCCACTGCCTGGGCCAAGCATCTTCAAACCACCACAATGAGCAGGAATTCACCAAGAGATGGAGAAAGAAGATCCTTCTGGTGCTATGTGCACATTTGGGTCAAGTCATATGACTTTTGATGCTTTGTGATGTGGCACTTACCATTTCCTTTTACGCTTTTCACTAGCTATGTGGTTATCATTTGCAATTAGATGTCCTAATGCATCACGCCCACCTGCAAAAGTAACAACCTAACTGATGAGGAGTCACAAAGTAGGGATTGTAACAGTCTGTGTTTATTGCACAACTTTTAGATGTAGAAATTATGGTAGAATTTAATTTAGTTTTAGGTGTGTGTGTGTGTGTGTGTGTGTGTGTGTGTGTGTCTCACATGTTGGCAGGTCTATATGTTTTTCTAGAGGCCAGAAGAATGTATTGGGTCCTTGGGAACCAGAGTTACAGGCAGTTGGGAGTTACCCAATGTGGGTGGTGAGAACTGGACTTTTCTCAGTTGACTGTTTGCTGTAGATGGCTGGATCTGGCTCCCTTTGCCTTTCTCTGTCCCCACTACACAGAACACTTCCTGTTTCTGCTTGGTCTTAGTTATTTTATAATTTTGCTTAGATAAGTATTCACTGTTTATGCTTTAGAGCAGTGGTTCTTAACCTTGGGCTATGGCCCCTTTGGGGCAGTCAAATGACCCTTTCACAAGGGTCCCCTATGACCATTGGAAAACACAAATATTTACATTACAATTCATAACAGTAGCAAAATTACAGTTATAAAGTAGCAACAAAATAAATGTATGGTTGGGGGGTCACCACAACATGAGGAAGTGTTTTAAAGGGCTGTAGCATTAGGAAGCTTGATAACCATGGCTCTAGAATATACCAGAAGGAATGACTTTTTTCTATACAATGTTTTTGACTTTCCTAGAGTTGGTAATTGTCTTACTTTTCTGGTTTATTAGTGCTCTGATGTCTGTTACTAATTCAAGCCCACCCCTCTTCTTCTTTGTATAACCATAGTCAAAACATTTAAGTTCTTTGAGTCGATCTTCCTGAGCAGATGTGTTCCAGAACCCTCCGGCTGGCTTTGGTCTGAACTGATGCTAGCCAGGCCTCAGTGGCTTTTTCCATCCTATCCAGCTTCAAAATGCTCCATGTTTTATGTGGGTTTTTTTGGTGCTTGGATCCTATTTCTTCTCTCTTGGATAACGATGCCATTTTGATAGAGCACATTATAGATTCCTAAGAAAATGAGTGTGTGGGAGTACATTGTTCTTTTTATTTACTTTTTTTTTTTTTGAGACAATGCATTGACGTCAATCCTGGACTCTAGCAATTCCTCTGCCTTAGCCTTCCAGGAACTAAGGTTACAGTTATGTGTCACAATGCTTGGCAACTCTGTTTATCTATCTGTCTGTCTATCTATCTATCTACCTACCTACCTACCTATCACCTATCTATCATCTTCTGTCTATCTTCTGTCTGTCAATCTATCTTCTTTTTTTTTTGGTTTTTCGAGACAGGGTTTCTCTGTGTAGCCCTGGCTGTCCTGGAACTCACTTTGTAGACCAGGCTGGCCTCGAACTCAGAAATCCTCCTGCCTCTGCCTCCCAAGTGCTGGGATTAAAGGCGTGCGCCACCACCGCCCGGCTGTCAATCTGTCTTCTATCTGTGCTCCAGATTGAGCCCAGGGCTTCACGCATGCTAGGCAAGCAAGCATCAGGCACTGAGTGACATCATAGTCCATGATGAACCCTTTAGAAATCCTTTTACAGCATGCTTCATACTCACACATAGGCACTGGATGTTGTTTTTCCCTCACAGAGATCGGTCTGCTTCTGCCTCCCCAGTGCTGCAATTAATGGCATTCACCGTCACATCTATGCCCTGAGCCTCCCTTTTAAAAATTTGCTTACACCTCTCCAGAGCCTCTCCTTATCCATAGGATCTGCCTCAGCAGATCTAGAGAATAAATCACAGCATCCAAAGAGCATCAAGGCCCATGGCAGAGACATGCATTTTGTTGCTGTGCGATAAATCATCCCCAAAGTCTTAAAGCAGGGACCCTAGCTTCCTTGTTGCTTTCTTACTGTTCTGGGGATGTAATCTGGACTCCTGCGCATGCTGGGTATATCGTGGTTATGGTTTCTATTGTGATGATGAACACAGTGACCAAAAAGCAAGTTGGAGAGGAAAGTATTCATTTCCCGTACACGTCCACATTGTAGTCCATCACTGAAGGAAGTCAGGACAAGAATTCAAACAGGACAGGAACCTGGAGGCAGGAGCTGATGCAGAGGCCATGGAGGGGTGTGCTCCCCAATCCATCACTAAAACAATTCCCTACAGCCGAATCTTGTGGAGGCATTTTCTCAGTTGAGGTTCCCTCCATTCAGATAACTCTAGTTTGTGTGTGAAGTTGATATAACACTAGCCAGCACACTGGCTAAGCTGTGGGTCTAGGAAGCAGGAAATCTGTGCTGGGTGTTTCGGACTTATTCTGTCATAAGATTAATCATAGTGGTGTCTGTGGCATCTCAGAGGCTTGGCAGGGCAGAACCCTCTGCTGAATTCACTGCCGAGTTACCCGTCTGAAGTTCTCCCTGGTGGTTGGCAAAATACATCTGTTCCATGAGCCAACCCACTAGTTATTGGCTGAAGAGTTGTCCTGTGAGCCAGCCCACACTGAAGTAGAGGGTACAACCCAAGGAGAAGCACCAAGAGGCAAAAACTGTTAGATTCCTAAAATAAACCCAGGACAAAGAGCTTACTGAGGTGCCTACTAATGCATCAAAGTGTGTGCAGCCCCATTAGAGAGTCCAGGCTCCACACAGTGTTCCTCAGCCTCTACCCTAAACCTCTCCAACCCCTGAGTTTCATTTCCCTTCCTCCAGCTTCTCTTGGTTCCATGTGCATGCCTGGTGCCACGAAGGCCAGAAGATAGTGTCAGATCCCTTGGAACTAGAGTTACAGATGATTGTGAGCTGCCATGTGGGTGCTAGGAACTGAACCCAGGTCCTCTGCAAGAGCAGTAAGTGATCTTAACCACCAAATCATTTCTCTAGGCCCATTGAAAAACTTAAAAAAAAAAAAAACCAACCCACAAACGTAAATTTTATGTTTGTTTTACCACAGTTAAAAAAAAAAAGGTGTTAGTTTTAGAAAATAAGGAAACAGGCAACTACATAGAGAAGCATTGGGTTGAAACTCATTTTTTTTTTCTGTTTTTGAGTCCATGGTCTTGCTATGTGGTCAGGTCTGGGCTGGAAGATGAGCAGAGATCCTGATGGATTAACTGGTGGGGTGGGGTCCTCAACCGAAGGAAAAGTGTTACAGAAACTAGACTCTGGGAAAATTTGGTGGGTTCTGGGAACAGCATGTTGGGAGTAGAATGAGAGGTAAAATGTCACACCAGCTCCCAAGGGACTTGCATAAAAATGAGTTAGGGGACAGGGAGGGAGGAGGTGGAAAAGGGGAGGTGGAGGAACCCAGTCAGAGGTTGTGGTAGATGTGCAGCTGAATTCTTCAGGGTCCCCCTGGATCTAGGGGGAGGAGACGAATTGACAAAAAAAATTGTGGGGAGATAACAGGGGGAGGTATCTCTGACCAACAAGGGCATCTATAGGATGGACCATGTAAGTGAGAGGGCAGGAGGACCAACTGAGGTTGGAGAAGGACCCGTGATTCCTGTTGACTGATGGGCTAGCAGGCAAAGCTTGGCAGTTATCTTGGGATCCTGGGGAGGAGGGAGGAGATATTGGCTGCCACTTCGGATCCAGCACCTTGCACCATGCGCTGTTCTCTCCATGCCACTGAGATACCTTCTCCGTGTCTGCAGCCGTACCTCACTCAGCCTCAGAACCCTACTAGGGTATCCCAAATCCTCCCTTGGACTTACCCCAGCAACCTCTTCCAGAGCCAGGCCCATCCTCACCCTTCTAAGTTCATGAAGACCTTAAGACCTTGAACATTGCCACATCCCTGACAATCTTGACCCTCATCTTTGTACGTGACCACAGGGCAAAGGAGCCCCACCTCAGTCTTCATTTACATAGAGGAGATGGAATCTCTGCTCCCCACAGTCCCTGCCAGTGTCAACTTGCAGGCGTTCTGTTGAGCTTCCTCTGCAGGCCCCGGGCTGATTCTGTCATAAGGATTTCACACTCCTGGGGCTAGTCCACTTCTTTCCTCCCTCTGCCTGGGCCTGCCCTGGGGGCCAGCTGGACTTTGATAAGCTCACCTCCCCATCTTAATTCTGCAAACCCATTGTGAGGTTGTGAGGTTTGGTCTTGTTCCAAAAAAGCACTTAGGTACTAAGGCCACTGGGTTCTGGTCTGAGACCTTCCCAGCACACCATGAATCACTGACTGGATAGGGTCTTCTAGAAGTCATGTGGTCCCTGTCCTCCTCAGGGCAGAAGTTCATCTGCTGTAATCTTTAAGTAGAGGTACAGAGGGAAACTTTACACCTTCAGGGGAATAAGCTCTTGCTTTGCCCATCCTCCCAGATTTAGCCCAAATCCTCCAGGGATCCCCAAACTTTAACAGATGGAAGGTTGTAAGGGTTTCTGGATGGAAGAAGCAAAACTAGCCTGTCCCTCTGACTTCCCCCAAGAGATGGGGTCTGGTGCTTCTAGGAGGGAAGGGAACTCACTGCCTTGCCTCTGCCCTCCTTGGCTAGCCTTACCTGCAGCCCACACCTTGGGCCAGCATTATAGCTGCCCTTGGCACCCAGAGAGCTGGGGATGTTACATAACAGGACTTGGCCAGACATTCTGGTTGGACAGGTACAGCCTACAAGTTAAAAACTGTTCTAAAAATGCAATATGGCTGCCTAAATTCTCAAGGTAGAGAGGAGACTTTGGGGCAAAGGTCACAGAGAGGCCGAGTTTGCTACAGGGACTTGAGGCTCAGAGATCTGACTCCACGAGAAACATTAACGCCCGTTACTTCTGCTTCCTGTCGCCCTCATCCTACATACCTTTTCCTCAGAAATGAGATTTGTGACCTGCCCAGCTCTCAGCTGTGTCCTCTAGAACCAAGTATGCCTCTGTTGGCCTTTACTTACTGGGTTCCACAGCTGAGGGTCAGTCAGCTCCACCCTCCCGCTCTACAGCCTGCCTGTCACCCAAGCTTGTGTAGCGTCTTGCTTTTCTTCTTTACTGTAGTTCTGTGCCCATACTTGAGACACATCTACCCTCCGACTTTGTTCCTCTTCCTTCCTGTCCTGCCTCTTTGCCTTCTTTAAGTAGAATCCATGTCTTGCTTCAAGCCTCTGGTGGAAGGAGGCAGCCATTGACACGTCCATCTATGACCATGGGCCTCACATTCTCTGTCAAATGAAGCAATGATGTCCACGTGCCTGGTCCCTCACAAAGTCCTTCTGTGTGCAGAAATAGGAGCTGTGGACTTCTCTTTCCCTCCTTCCCCCTATGCAGGGTCAGTCGGAAGCTCATCATAGAGTCCTGAAAGCCTTAAACTCACAGATCCTCCTACCTCACCCACCCGAGTGCTGGGCTTACAGATATGGGCTGTAACCTGCAACTGTACCATTGTTTCCTCTTATTTACAATGCCTTGCTGGCCTTTGGTCAGATCTGGGATTTATAAAGAAGAATGGGGAATGGGTGGGTGCTTTTGGTGGGTAAAGCACTTGCTATGTAGTTGAGAGGAGCTGACGTCACATTCCCAATACTCATATAAATGCCAGGATGGACACAGCTGCCTATCTGTAATCTCAGGCTTTGGGGGGAGAAAATGGGATTCCTGGGGCAAGCTTACTAGCTAGACTACTAGAATTCCTGAACTCTGAGTTCAAGAAGAAGACCCTGCCTCAATATATAATAAAGTAGAGGAGACTGGAAAGACAGTTCAGTGGGAAAAGGCACTTGCTGCCAAGTCTGGTGACCTGAATTTGATCCTTGGGACTCACAGAGTGGAAGGAAAGCACCCACTCCTGCAAGATGTCTTTCCTTTTCCACATGTCCACTAAGTCATATTTTGGTTACCTCCAACATATGCATGCACGTGCCCACACATACACACATACACACACACACACACACACACACACACACACAAATAAATGTAATTAAAATAAGTAAGGCAGAAAGTGGATAAGAGTACTTCAACCCCTGTGTTTCTGTATCTCTATCTTTTTCTCTTTCTCTTTGTCTCTGTCTCTCTCTCTCTCTCATACACAGACACACACACACATGAATACAAATGCATACACACAGATACACACATACTTACACACACATGAATACACATGCATACACACATATGAATACACATGCATACACATATACACATACAGGATTGCACATGCATGTGTGCACACAATTACACATGCATACATACACATTAATACACATGAATACACATGCATACATACACACACACGAGCACACCTTCTTGTCCTTAAGAAAGAGGAAAAAAGCAAAAACAGAAGAAAGAGGCTTGCAGAGTGGTTCCTACAGAATCTTGTGGGCTTCAGAACAGAGGAACTCCCAGGCCTCCAGGGTTGAATCTGAGACAGTGGGTGGAGGGTTGGCTTCTCTGTGGCTGTGATGCGGTGTGAGGGAGAGAGGAAGGAGCTGGATGCTGTGGGGAGGGTGTAGTACTGGCTCTGGTAAGGTTTAGAGGACTGGGTGGAGGCTGGAGACAGGAAGACATTTGCATTCCTCGGGGCTCTGCCCACACACAGATGTTCCCAGGCTGGCCAATAATGAAAAAGAACTGCAGAGGAAATACAGTAGCAGTGCCCATTTCTTCACCATAGCAAGCTCCCTTCAAACAGGGATTTCATAGCAGCTTCCTCACATACTTGCCCTGTTGGCTGTCCACAAAATCCCCAAAAGCAGGCCTAGGTTTTCTGTTTTGTTCATGGTGCATAAGCACATGCGCACACATACAAACACACATACCAAACATACAGGATTTATATAATTTCTTTGATTGGTGTGATGTTCTGATGTTTGGGCAGCTGTGCCTGGAAATTTAAAGGTATGCTCATCAAGAAATGACTAGTCAGCCGGTTGGTGGCACACGCCTTTAATCCCAGCACTTGGTAGGCAGAGGCAGGCGGATCTCTTGAGTTCGAGGCCAGCCTGATGATCTACACAGTGAGTTCCAGGATAGCCAGGGCTATACAGAGAAACACTGTCTCGGCGGGGGGGAAATAATAAATGACTAGTTAAAGCTAAAACTAAAACCCTAATGCCTCCACCCTGATGATTTGCATACATAATTATTTTTAGATTCTGAAAGTTTTATATGAATGAGTATTTTGCCTACCTGTGTGTATAGGAACCACCTGCAAACCTTGTGCTCTCAGAGGCCAGAAGAGGGGGTTGGATCCCTGGAACTGAAGTAACAGGTGGTTGTGAGCTACCATGTGCATGCTGGGAATCGAACCCAGGTCCACTGCAAGAGTACTGAGTGCTCTAAACCATTGAGCCATCTCTCTAGCCCTGTCCACATAAGTTCAAGGTGTCTTTTAGGAATGACAAGATGACAGGTAGCAATTCCTTCTTTTTACATCAGTTTCTTTTCTGTTGACTAAAAAAAAAAAAAGCTAAAATAAGTGTAAGTAATTTTCACCTGTATTCAGGACTCCAGCAATGGCTCAGTAGTTAAGGGTTATTCCTGCTCAGCTAGGCATGGTGGTGCACACCTTGATCCCAGCACTTGTGAGACAGGGGCTCTGAGTTTGAGGCTAGCCTGGTCTACAGAGTGAGTTCCAGGACAGCCAGGGCTACTTGAGAAACCTTGTCTCAGGTTGTGGGGGAGGTGGTGGGTTATCCTGTGCTTCCAGGGCATCTGAGTTCAGTTCTCAGCACTCATAGCCAGTGACTCACACGGTATGCAGAAATAAAACCTTACTTTTCTTCTCTTTAATTTAACAAGTCAGGCACGATGGTACACACCTTTATTCCCAGCACTCTGGAGGCAGAGGCAGGTGGATCTCTGTGAGTTCCAAACCAGCCAGGGCTACATAGTGAGAGCCTGTCTCAAACCAATTACTGAAGAATCAGAAACAGCAGGTGGGATTAGTGAGCTGTGCATCATAGGCAATCCTGAAATACCTCCCTGTCACACTCTAAGATAAAGTTCCACATCACGTAGGCTAATTGCAACAATGTGAGCTCGTTGGGCCAGGTGTAGGATGGACTGAGCGTGAGGGAGGCAGCTGAACCTGTGGACCCTGGAGGCTTCACCACAGGACAGTGTGTGAAAGTGCAGTACATTATAAACATGATCCCATACAGCCATGCCTGGCCTCAAGAAATGGTGAAGCCTTATCCATTTAGGTTTGGTTTTATCACCTCCTCCCCCAAATTATCCCCAATCTGTTTGCTGTTTTGTGCAAGGGCCTGGGTTTTAACAGCAAATTCAAGAGATTGAGTCAAATTTTCTGTAGAAATTCCATTAAGCATCCTAACTGGTAAGATTTTAAAAGTATACATGTGGTTGCCTTTTTGTTTTGATTTGTTTCTTTTTTTTTTTTTCTTCGAGACAGGGTTGGTCTGTGAAACAGTCCTGGCTGTCCTGAAACTCTTTGCTTTGAAGACCAAGATGACCTCAAACTGACAGAAATCCTCCTGCCTCTGCCTCCCGAGTTCACCATTACTGCCCAACTTTGGTTGTTTTGTTGTTGTTGTTGTTGAGACAGGGTCTCTTTGTTATGTACTTCTGCCTGGTCTAGACCTCTCTATGTTGTCCTGGTTGGTCTGGAGCTCACAGACATCCACTTGCTTCTGACTCTCTAGTGTTGGGATTAAAAAAACGTTTAAAGGAGAATTCAGGAAGTGGGTAGACACTTGAGCAATATAGGAAATATATCTCACACCATTCCATTCCTCTCCTGCAGTCAGGGGCTCTGAACCCGTGCTGGGCTCTCCCTGCCCAGACCCGGGAGGAACTGGGAGAGAGGTCAGTACAGCGCAGCCAGCCACCAGTCCTGGTACCCGATGCTGACGTACAGCCAGGCCAACAGGCTTTCTTATCCACCTTCCAACCATGTATCTCCACTGCTATGCTGGGTTCTCTAGATGACTCTGCTTTGGGGCTTACTGTGCAGCAGAGCACGCTCCTTAACCTCTCTGGTCTCCTATTCATTCTTAGGTGACAAGGTTGGGGTCAGCTGTCTGGAACTGTACCTAGAGCTCATGTTCTAACAGTGCTGAGAGTGGCAGAACCGTCATCAGCTCTATTGATTTGCCTCTCCATCCACCTACCAGCCACTCCTTTCTCCCCTCTCTCCTGTAGTTCAGGCCGCCCTTGAACTCTGATCTTACTTCAGCCTCACATGAGTGCTGGAATTACAGGCATGCACCCCACACCCGACTGTAGGGACTCTCTCTGTGTTCCTCAAGCTGGTCTTAAGGATCCTCCTGCCTCAGTCTTCTGAAGGATGGAATTGCAAGCATGTGCCACCACACCTTGTCGTGGTCACATTTTTTTTCTTTCTTTGTTTTTAAGACAGGGTTATTCTATGGAGCCCTGGCTGCCCTGGAAC
Source organism: Tokudaia tokunoshimensis (assembly GCA_036184795.1). NCBI lineage: Eukaryota > Metazoa > Chordata > Mammalia > Rodentia > Muridae > Tokudaia > Tokudaia tokunoshimensis. Next base: position 18,966,605 of record BTHU01000015.1, read on the forward strand.
TCTGTATGTAGACCAGGCTGGCCTCAAGCTCAGAGATCAGCCTGCTTCTGCCTGGAGTGCTGGGATGAAAGACAGGTGCTACTACACCCAGATGGTTATTTGTTTATGTATTTTACGTATACGAGTAGTTTGTCAGCTTGTTTGTCTGCACACGTCAGAAGAGGGTGTCATATCCCATTATCGATCAGACAGTTGCCACCTGCTGTGTGGGTGCTTGGAATTGAGCACTGAACTGGGAATTGAACACTGTTCTGGAAGAACAGCCAATGTGCTTAACTGCTGAGCCATCTCTCCAGCCTCTCCTTTTTCTACTCTTTTCTTTCTTTCATTTTTTTTTTTTTTATTCTGAGTGTCATGGCTCCTTGCTAGGATCATAGGCACGTGCCACCATGCCCAGCCCAGCCTTTTTTTTCACGGCGGTACAAACTTGCTGAGCTGTCTCTGTGTACCACGCTCTGTGCTGTCTCTGAGGACAGGTATAATACAACACAGCCCTTTGGTAGTTAACCCAGAAACTCACAACTGGGTCAAAGTGCAGAGAATGCATGTCAGTCAGTGTAGTGCCCAGCCACAGAGAGGACATCTGCATTGTACCCCCTTCCCCCAAGGTTCTGGGTCCAAAGATGAAGAGGGGGCAGGAGGATTGTAAGTACTGGACATCAGAGAGAACCAGACTGAATTAGTGCTCTCTGGACATGGCTAGATGCTGCACTCTTGAATTCACAGTAGCTGTATATGTATATGTGTGTATATATGTATGTGAGTATATATGTGTATATATGTATGTGTGTATGTGTATGTGTATATATGTGTGTAGAACTCAGCTGGGCAGTGGTGGTGCATGCCTTTAATCCCAGCACTTGGAAGGCAGAGGCAGGTGGATTTCTGAGTTCAAGACCAGCCTGGTCTACAGAGTGAGTTCCAGGACAGCCAGGGCTACACAGAGAAACCCTGTCTCGAAAACAACAACAACAACAACAAACAAACAAAGAAAGAAAAGATGTAGAACTCTCAGCTCCTTGTACGATGCACCATGCCTGCCTGGGTGCTTCCATGCCTGCCTTGATGATAATGGACTGAACCTCTGAACCTGTAAGCCAGCCCCAGTTAAATGTTGTCCTTATAAGAGTTGCCTTGGTTCTTGTGTCTGTTCACAGCAGTAAAACCCTAACTAAGATACCCACAATAGAATAACTGTGTTGTTTTCCTTTCACTACAGAACACTAGAAAGGTAGGAAATTGCAGCTAGACATCTTTAATCCTAGCACTCTGCGTGCAAGGGCAGATGGATCTCTGTGAGTTCAAGGCAGCCTGGTCTATACAGTGAGTTCTAAGACAGCCAGGGCTATGCATACAAGTTGCCCATAGCAGCCTTGGCCCACTCTGTAAATTAGGCAGGCCTTGAAGTTCAATCCTCCTGCCTCAGCTTCCAGTAGCAGGAATTACCAGTAGATTGGCTTCATGTACTTTCTCCTATACTTTTTCCTCTCTACAGGTCACTTAAGTATAGGTGTGATTGGCATTCTGTTTCCATTCTCCAGGTCCTGATCTCTCTGTCTAGTATTAAGAACACGGCTCAAGGGACTGGAGAGATGGCTCAGTGGTTAAGAGCACCGATTGCTCTTCCAGAGGTCCTGAGTTCAATTCCCAGCAAACACATGGTGGCTCACAACCATCTGTAATGGGGTCTGGTGCCCTCTTCTGGTGTGTCTGAAGAGAGCAATGGTGTTGTACTCATATGCATGAAATAAATAAATACATCTTAAAAAAAAGAAAGAAACAAACAAAAAGAACACAGCTCGAGGGTCCCTGCAGACAGGCTCAAACTCTTGTCCTGGGACCAACATCTTGCTTCTGACCAGAGTCATACGCAGAAGAGACATGGTTCCCCACCCCCTGGCACTGTGCTGTGCTAGAAACTCTTGGGGAATAAGAGGGCCTTGTGTATGGAGCGCAAGTGCTCATGGGAGGAACTTTCCCATAGAAAGACAGAGATCTGGGATGAAGGCTCATTTGGAAAGGCCCTGTAGTCATGTGTAACCAAGAAAGCCTCTGGTACCATAGAAACAGCAGCCACCCTGTTGTATTTCATGTGGATCAGTAGACTGTATACTGCCTCCAGGTAAATTTGCCAGGATCTCCCTCACTTGAAGGCTCAAAGTTCCAAGAAGACTGTTGAGGTTGTTAGAAAGAGACCACTACTCCAATAGAAGTGTCTGGACAAGTCAAACTTTATGTACTTAGCCCTGGGTGTTCTGAAACATGCTATATAGACCAGGCTGGCCTTGAACTAACAGAGATCTGCCTGCCCCTGCCTCCCAATTGCTGTGTCACCACCAGCAGCATTTTAATTAATTCTCTGTGTGTAGCCCTAACTGTCCTGGAACACACTCTGTAGATCAGACTGGCCACAAACCCAGAGATCCACCTGCCTCTGCTGCCTGAATGTTGGAATTAAAGGTGTGATCCACCACCAACTGGCCATTATATTTTACTTTTAATTGTGTGTATGCCTGTATATGTGTGTGTGTGTGTGTGTGTGTGTGTGCATATGAATGTAGCTGTCTGGGCAGGCCAGCAGAGACTGTTGGGGAGGCTGGAGAGACAGGTGATTGTGAGCTACCTGACATAGGGGTTGGGAACTGAGCTTGGGTCCTTGGAAGAGTGGTACCTGCTCTGAACTGCTGAGCCATTGCTCCAGCCCTGCAAACTTTACTTTTGATCAAGAAGGTGCACTGTAAGGAGTCAACCACAGGAAGGATTTGGCTTTCATTCTAACTCGGGTGCTGACTGTGTCTTTTCGCATCGGCTGAGGTCAATCCTCCCAATCTTATTTCAGTGCAAGAATTGAAGGGAGGAGGGGAATGAGTTCTCTACATCAAGGAGAAAAGGGTCACTTTAAATTCTTAGGACAGAGCAGCAGACCTCTGTGTAAAGGAAAGCTGTTCTAGGTAGGCAGGGCTAAAATATTTGCATGAAAGCCTTACCAGGCTGAAGGGAGGGGGATAAAAAGATTTTTTTTCCCTAAACACAGGTTTTATATTTGGTATTTGTAAGTTTGCTTGGCTTGTGCCTGGTCTCATTCTAAAGCCCAGATGTCTCTGGCGCTTGCATCAGTAAGCTCTTCCAACCTTGGAGCTGGGTAGATGCTCCAGCAGGCAGTGTTAAGAGGTATGCTGAGCTTTGGAGACGGTAGGGAGGGAAGGTCAATCTCTGCCCGAGTCCTGGTGCTGCCGGGGCATGCAGTCTGAAGCAGGTGCAGGTCAAGACAGCCCGGTCCAGGCTCTGATCCCTTTGATCCCGTAGAGCTGCTCTGAAGCCACAGCCAGCTTCCTTACTCTCTGATTGCCCAAGGCTGCAATGCCTAAGACTGACCTTCAGTCTAACCACTTCGCCGTAACCCTTGACCATCATCCACTTTCCAACTGTGGCCTGCACCCGCATTCCAGGAAACCCAAGATCTTTATGCGAGCTGCACTATTGAGCAAAACCTCAAAATGAGAGCTGGGGTGTGGCTAATTCTTTCTGGTTTGTGTGTATAGTTTTATTTTTGTTGTTGTTATTTCAGACAGGCCTCTCTATTATATAGATCTGTCTGTCCTGGAACTTACAGAGATCCACTTGCCTCTGTTCCCCTAGTGCTGGGATGAAAGGCCCAGACCACCATGCCTAGCTTTGTAAAAGTTCTGAAACTTTATTATTTTTAGTTGTGTGTGTATGTGTGTGTGCGTGTTCCTCAGTGCGGGTGTCCACAGAGGTGTTGGATCCCTTGGGGCTGGAGTTACAGGCAGTTGTGAGACTCAACTGAGGTGGATGCTGGGAACTGAACTTGGGTCCTCTGGAAGAGCAGTACCTGCCCCCAAACCTCAGTTTCCTGATGAGGTCCACTTTGCCCTCACATGTGACATGCAGTCTGGACCCTGTCAACCCCTGAGTTGCTCACCCTACCCTAGACTTCTGACACGCTACATAATTAATTCACCACACTACCGCTTCCTTCCTGAGGAGTGTGAGGGGACCCTGGCTGTTTGTTCTCTGATCTATAACAAGGGTTTAGATGGGCCCTGACACAGTAAGTGAATAGTCAACATGACCAAATGGATGAGGAGCAAGTGAAAGGTATCAACTTAGAACCTGCTTGTAGGAGGAAATTCCAGGGGGAAGAATAAGTGTTTGTGTACTAGAGGCTAAAGACAGAAGTTAGATGGATCACAGATCCCTACTCGAACTTCTAGAGTTTGGAGCCCTCTGCTCAGCTCATTTTTTCTCCTCTGTACATTATGGGAAGCAGAGAAAGTGTAGGGACCTCAATGTCGGTTCAAAACACCCCAAGACCAAGTTCTCAACATGAAGGAGATTTATTTGTCCCAGAGGACAAAGGGCAGGGATAAGAGACAAAGATTGAGGAGATAGAGGATAAGGGAGAAGGGGAAGGGAACAAGGGGGAGGGGAGCAAAAGGAGAGGAGGAAGGGGTTTTGGGGGGCGGTTCAAGAGACTGTGTCTGGATAGAGGAGACAGACGTGGTCCATAGGCAAATGGCAGTTCACAAAGGTAAAGGGGAAACCGTGTCAAGAGGAGGTGTTTAATTTTTTAAATTTTATTTATTTATTTTTGTTTTGGTTTTTTTGTTTTGATTTTTGTTTGTTTTGTTTGTTTTTCGAGGCAAGGTTATTTATTTATTTTAAAGAGTTACTATGTATACAGTGTCCTGTCTGAATGTATGCCTGCAAGCCAGAAGAGGGCATCAGATCCCATTACAGATGGTTGTGAGCCACCATGTGGTTGCTAGGAATTGAACTCAGGACCACTGGAACAACAGCCAGTGCTCTTTTTTTATTTCCCCAAAGATTTATTTATTCATTATATGTAAGTACACTGTAGCTGTCTCCAGACACTCCAGAAGAGGGCATCAGATCTCATTACAGATGGTTGTGAGCCTCCATGTGGTTGCTGGGACCTTCGGAAGAGCAGTCAGTGCTCTCAACCTCTGAGCCATCTCTCCAGCCCTGAGATGTTTAATTTTAATTAGGCATGTTAATTCAGTGAGCCAAAGGGGGCTTTTGATATTTGGACTTCAAGACTTTGATAGCTGAGCCTTGGTAGTCAGTCTCAGGAGAAGGAAGTAGCCTAATAAGGGATTGGACCTTGGGGCTGGCTTTAGGAATGTAATCTCATGTTTTTAATAAGGCAGAGGGAATGGGGGAGAAGGATAAGGCCTGCCAGAGCCACGTTTGCCATGCTTGGGCTGACTAGAATCCTTTCAGAAAGTGCTATGTATGTGCAAACAAAGCACTTCTTAGCATTTAAGACAAAGGGGGAGAGAAGCGATCTACAGAGCTATATTGTCTCTCTGGGCTCAGTGGGTAGTGTCTGGCCATCAACCATTCAAGCAACTACAAAAATGAATGATTTGACTATGTCCCCAAAGTTCCTGAGAACAGGATGTGGTAGAAAGAGTAGGTGGTTCACAGTCAGATGATATTCAATTTCCACCTCTCTTACTGGGCAACAGGTCTGAAACTGAGTTGTAGTCAGAAAAATGGTCCTAAAGATACCTTTGTCCTCATCCCTAGAACCTGGATATGTCGTGCTGGTTAGGTTTTGTATTTTCAGTTTGACAGGATCCATGAGCCAGGGACATTTGGGAAGAGGGAACTTCAATTGACAGGATTGTCTCCATTTCTTTGCCTGTTTGGGGGACATTTCATTGATTACTTATTGATGCAGGAGTGCCAGGTACTATGAGCAATGCCACCCCTGAGCACCTGGTCCTGGGTGATATAAGAAAGCAGGCTGAGCAAGCCACAAGAAGCAAGCCAATAAACTGTGTTCTGTTGTGGGCTCTGCTTCAGTTCCTGCCTCTAGATTCCTGCCTTGAGTTCCTGCCCTGGCTTCCCTTCTTGGTGGTCTATAAGCTATATGATAAAATAAACCTTTCCTTCTTCAAGTTGCTTTTGGTGATGGTCTTTATCACGGGAATAGAAATCTTACTAAGACATGGGTTATACTGCATGGCAAAGTGACGTTGTCTGTGTTTTTATTGTGTTTTATGAAACAAGGTCTCTCTATATAGGCCTGACTATCCTAGAACTCACTCTGTAGACCAGGCTGACCATGAACTTACAGATGCCTTCCTCTGCATTCCAAGTGCTGAGGTTAAAGGCTTATGCCACCAAGCCTGGCTTATTTGTATGCTTTCAAAATGCTATGTTTAGCAGGGAAGCACATGGCTTTAATCCCAGCACTTGGAAGGCAGAGGCAGGCAGATCTCTGGGTTCGAGGCCAGCCTGGAACAGAGTGAGCTCCAGGACAGCCAGGGCTATACAGAGAAACCCTGTCTTGAAAATAAATAAATAAATAAAATGTGATGTTTATATGTTTGAGTGAACGTTTGTTTGCTTGTATTTAAGCTGATCTCGAACTCACAGAGATTCTCTTGCCTGCCTCCAGAGTGCAAGGATTAGAGGTGTGATTCACTACATCGCAGCAGCAATGGCAACTGAGCACCTTGAGCCCCTGGTTTCTCAGCTAAAGAGGAAGTGAGTGTCCACTTGCAGACTGGGAGTAGCCGGTAATTAAAGGCAACCTGAGATGGTTTTGCAAATTATTCTCTGTGGTCTGAGGATGGAAGTTGTCTGACAGTGTTCCTCTCCTTAACCAGGACAGGCTTAACTTCTTGGTGTACACCAAGATGCTAGGAACACTGAAGAGTCCTCCTCCTGTTCTGAGAAGTCATGCAGCTGTTGCTACACTTGAGGGGAAGTAGGGCTTGGGGGGAGACAAGTCCTTTATGTTAGACAGCCCTTCCCTGCAGCTCAGTGAGCCCTACTCTCCTAGATGAATTCAGATGCAGAGAAACACCCCGGGTACCCTGTCTCTTTCAAGCAAGAGTCCTGAAGGATCCCTTTAGATGCACCATGCACTGGAGAGATGCCCACACTCCTGGAACCCCTCTTTCTGACCTTCCTTCTTCTCTTTCTGTTCTATCCTAGAACCTGGAGGGAAGAGTCCCCTGAGCTGAACACAAAAGTGACAGGGACTGCCTGTTGCCAAACAACCTGCTGAGAAAAGATTAACCCCAAGGGAGGGAATGATAAACTGGGTCTGTACCTCTGAGGTGAAACACCTGCTCAGCAGAAGTAGAACCTTGGGCCTGATCCCCCAGCCCGAGGAGAACAACAGAACAGCATGTGGCAGTGGACCCCACTCCTTCAGGAGGCGCAAGAGTGGTTGGCAACAAGCTAGACTCACTTCACTTGTGTCCCGCCCCGCAGTAGGCAGCCCCTCTTCCCTCAGGAAGCACATGGTAAACCACATTTGGTTTTTGTTTGTTTGTTTGGTGGTTTTGTTTTGTTTTTCCAGACAAGGTTTCTCAGAGTAGCCTTGGAGATTACTCTTTAGGCCAGGAATTCATTATCTCTGGAACTCACCGAGATCTGCCTGCCTCTGTCCCTTAAGTGCTGAGATTAAAGGCATGTGTCACCATGGCCTGGCCACCAGACACATTTGAAAGGCCTGTAGTTGTTGAACCAAAATCTCTTACCATAGGCTGACACTGAAGCACAGACAGAAGTATCCTTCTATCACATAGGCTGTTGCCATGGCAATAGTAAGACCTCAGTCCTTTTTCCTCTAAAGAATTCGCTCTATGCACCCATGTTGTGGGAGAAAAAAAAAAAAAGCAATATCAAGTCCCAAACTGCCTTCCCCTCCCCTACAATGGCTGCAGCTTTAGAACTTGAGCTGGGCCCAGGCCATCCTGTTTATTGGAAGCCAGAGGGGCTTATCACAGGTCATCAAAGTCTCCCAAGACCGAGCAAGAACAACCACACTTCCAGATATTCACTCATTTATTTATTACTTACACCACACCCAAATAAAGTGTTTCCAAAATAAAGTGTTTGAGGTGGCTCACCATAAAAGCCATGGGAATAACAGAACTATTCAAACATCATTAACTGTCGGGAAGGCTCAGGACTTCCATGATTTCAGATTCTGGCGGGAATTTGTTGTTAAGGACATAAGGAGGTTTTTGTTTTGTTTTGAGACAATCTGTACCCTAGGTTGACCTTGAGCTTGAGATTCTCCTGACTCAGCCTTCAAAACACTGTGATCTACAGGCTTGTGTTACCATCCATGACTGGCTAAGAGAAGCCTTTGTTCTCAGAGACTCAAACAAGTCAAGAGTTTGAGTGTTGGAGAATATTGGAGGGTTTG